>OX393552.1:18053850-18311350 GCA_947650365.1 Chamaelirium japonicum
AAATGTATGGGTTGGGCTTGGGTTGAAACATCCCAACCCGACCTTAATTTGGGTTGGGCTTCGGCATAGGTTTCGAGCAAGGGCAACCCGACCCAAGTCACCCAAATAACCCAATCCAAAACCCAACCATTTAGTAAAAATACATTTTATATAGTATAATATTGAGTAAAAGTCGTCCGATCAGAATCCATCTGTTGGATCATACATTGAATACAAGGTGCGATCGCGATGTGGTGGAACTTGGGCATTTATCTTGCTCCTAATAGCCACCGTTGGATGGGCATTTATTCGTCCAACGATGGACCATCATCCATATAAAAATGCAAGGGCTCTTTTATGTGTTGCAAAGGGATTGCTATAAGTTGATTTTTTTCTCCTCTAAAATGTTTGAAACTAGACAACCCGCCCGAAAAACTGACCAACCTAACTAATCCGGTCAACCCGCCCTTGGGTTGGGGTTGGGCTTGGGCTAGGAAAGTTCAACCAGACCGTGAGTTGGGTTGGATTAGGTTGGGTTGGGCTTGGGCAAAGGACTCAACCCCTCAGGTTGGGCCTAGGTTGACTCCTCAACCTGCCCAACCAGCAGCCATACCAAAAACAATCGTGAATCAATTTCAGTTGTTCACTCAATAGTCCCAAAGGCTATTGTTCGTAGTGCAATATGACGCATCTATTATTTTAAATCTATATTAAACAAAGAATTGAGCTTCCAAAAGCAGTACATTAGATAGTGACAAAAAATCTTGAACTTGTTCTATAGTATGATCTGAAAGTGTGTTAGTGCAGCAAAAGCTAGACAATTGCTAAATATGGAAGACAAACAATGTCAACTGCTCATACGAATTCCAAGATCTAAGTTCATGAGGTGTCCTTGGGGGGATGCTACATCTGTAGGCTTGAGTGGATTCTCCATGGGACCTGGGCCTTGGGCTAAGAAGAAGCATAGATGCTAGAGCTTAATGTATTCTCTACAAACACAAGGGGGAGAAGCTATAAGCCCGGGGCTAAGTTAGGGCCTACAGCCCAGGAATGCACTCCTAGAGCCTTGTAAATATGTAGATAAGAGCAGAAAAGTAGTAGGAGAGGAGAAACATAGAGTAGAATGGGAAAAAGGTGAAATGCTTGATCCTCTGATAATTATGCATAGGTAGAAACAGTGGAGTAACAAAATCAATGATTTCACAAGTATTATGTGAAGAATCACAAACATATCTTATTGGTAAATCATACTAGCATATTTTCCTACCCAAGTTTCAACACCACACTGAGAATATATACCTACTTATGCTTTCAGATTCAGGCCTAATCTACCAAGAAAAAATAATCATTAATGGCTACGTTAGTTGAGTAATTGAATGCCATTCCTCATTATGAGTAGCTTCTTTTGACATCTTGTAGAATTTTCTGTATTAAGCGTTCGATATTTTAAGATACCTCTCCCACATCAAACCCCCATTCAAACTCCGGCTTAACGCTACCCAAACTCTTGCTAAGGTTAATAAACAATTAAAAACGAATCAAGAGCACTATGTCTTTTGAACTATAAGAACTATTTTGTGTATGAAAAAACGGAGGAAAAAATAAAATAAAAGAAGTTTGGTAAAGCACCTGTTGTCCCTACAACTAATCACAGATTTGGAACATAGGTGCACAGTAGACAAACACGTGCGAGCAACAGTGGCAAAGAATGATCAGGGTCTAGCAACAAACACAAGGCAAGCAGCACTAGCCAAATGATCGTGTCCAAAACAATATAGAAAACTAAACTAATCCGCTCATGGAATAACAGGTGTTAATTTTTGAATGGACCAGCATAGCTCATTACAATAAGAAATTCAGAGAAAGAAGGTGATGAAGATGCTTGATATCTAATCCAAGTCAATAATCCAATATTAACTCTAGTAACTTATATAAGGAAAGCAATGAAAAAATATATAATATAATTCTCATCAGTTCAACAGCATAACCACAACCACAACTTATCCTAATTCTTTCAACAAAGATGAAGTAAAATAACAACACACAGAGTACTATCAAACAAGAGTCCTTCCTATGTGTACAGGTATCTTCATGGACCTGTAGACAGATATTGAAAAGCGTAAGAGACTAAAGGAACAACCATTTGTTGATCTAAAGCATGTAAAGGAAATCATAGCACATTGCATCAAATCTAGTGTTGTTCAATTCCCTTATCACTTTGACAGGAAATGAAAAAATAGATAAGAAATACACCAAACCAGTTCACTTAAGAGTACAAACTGATCTAACTGATTTATGCTTTCAGCTGTATTGTCATA
This sequence comes from Chamaelirium japonicum, assembly GCA_947650365.1. NCBI lineage: Eukaryota > Viridiplantae > Streptophyta > Magnoliopsida > Liliales > Melanthiaceae > Chamaelirium > Chamaelirium japonicum. The sequence goes on from OX393552.1 coordinate 18,056,148, forward strand.
TGAATGATGTGGGGTATCTTAACAACATCCAAATATAAATAATAAGATCTGAGCATGACATGCATACCTCCGGGCGGACCCGTTTTACATACGCAGCAATGCCTGCGATCAATCCCCCACCTCCAACAGGTACAAATATCGCATGCAGTGGACCTTTCATTTGGCGAATGATTTCCATTCCGATCGTCCCCTGCCCAATTATAACATCCGGATGATCAAAAGGAGGTACGAATGTTCGACCTTCCTGCTCGCCCCGGCGTTTGGCGTAAAATTGTGCTTCGTCATAAGAATCCCCTACAAGAACAACCGTCCCACCTAACCTCTCTACAGATCTCCACTGAAAACAAATAATACAATGTTAAACGGCATTAAAGGAAAAAAAAAGGAAACAAAAATATACCGAAAAGCGATGATATGAGATAACTTCGAAGACATGAAACTAATTAACTTGTGGTGTTCATGAGATCAAACCTTGATTTCTGGCGTCGTAACGGGCATCACGATCACAGCATTGCATCCTAGTTTCTGAGCAGCCAGTGCGACTCCTTGGGCATGGTTTCCAGCTGATGAGCAGATAACACCCCTGTCAAGCTGCTCCCTAGTAAGCTTAGCCATCATATTATATGCCCCTCGCAGCTTGAACGAGAAGACCTACATCGTTCATCACAAATACTGAAGTCAGTCACAAATAGCATAATCCCCAAAATCCACATTATATGGATGAAATATGTTGGAAAAAAGAGAGGATAAAAGGAATTCAACAGAAACCCAGTTCGATTAAAGGTAAAAGACATGAAATCGCTGTCGGCGTCGAGTGCGTGTGTATATGATTTCAACCCTAGCGAATCAAATAGATACAGATTCAGCATAAAGTTCACAACTTTAAACACGGAATCCCAATTTGACAGAAAAGTGAAATGGAGAGGAGGAGGAGAACGGAATTACGGGCTGCAAGTCCTCCCTCTTGAGCAAGATATTCACGCCGAGCCGCTGCGACAGCTTCGTCGCCTTCTGCAGCGGCGACTCAATCGCGACGTCGTAGACCCTCGAGGAGAGAATGCTGGTCAGGTACGCCATCGCGCCGGGCGCCTCGTCTCCACCCCCCTCGCTGGCCGGCGGCCGGGTCTTCTCGGAGATGCCCCCGAGACGGCCGCTCTCGTACTGCAACGAATCGGCGGAGACCCTCCTCAGAGGGAGGGCAGGGGTAGCGGAGGCGGCGGCCTCCCTCTGAGGTGAAATGGCTATCGGGGAGGGGGACGAGGAGGCGATAGCGGCCGCGATCGGGCCTGTGCGGCCGCCGCCGCCGCCAGCGGCGGGACGCACGTGCTGGGGGCGGTGGAAGGGGTAGTTGGCCGGCGGCGCTCGAGTGGGAAGCGGCGGCGGTATGCGCAAAGCACGAGCCAGCGCCGAGGACTCCATATAGGGTTTGGGCGGCGTGGTGCGACCGCGAAAAGGTTTTGGTCGATGCACGAGGTGGGCTGCATCAGTTCTGTTCTATTTATAGTGAGGAAGAGCAGGTAAAGACCTGGACTAATAACTTATAATAAGAAAGTTCAAGGGAAGAAAAAAAAAAACATGTGGTTTCATTAGGGATAGAACTTGGGCGGGTTTGACCCGAACCCGACCCGCCCAACCCGAACAATAAACAAACATGGGCAAAGCTGATTAAAAAATTAAATATATTTGGACAAAAAAAAGATCAATCCGATTTCAATTTGGACACTGATCTTTCCAACCCGAGGAATCCGAGGAAGTGACACACTAAGGTTGAATGCTTTGGTAGTTTTTTTTTTTTTTAAATCAACGATTTTCTGTTTGATGTTGAATACTAAGAATTTGTTTGATATATGTGAGGATATGGGTTGGATTTTATGTTTTCGTTAAGCAAATCAAAGATTTTTTTTATTCAATTAAAAAATATGTTGGTTTTTTTTCTTCATCTATTTATGTGCACAAGTATTTCTAATTGAGCAACCCGCCCAACACGTCCATTCTTTTACAAATTGGCCAACCCGAGCAACTAGGATGGGCAAGCACGGGTTGGGCTTCCCTGGGTTCCACGGACAAAACGAGTTAAGGTTTGTGCAAGTCGGGTTGAGCATGAGCAGACCCTTCAACCCGCCCAAGTCCCACCCCTAGTTTTCATAGAGAATATCTATGAAGGCTTATAGCAACTCTAGCGGGTACTCATCCTCAAATGTACTATAAGTATACCAAGGATATCCATATAGGCATTTGAGGCATGAGTATTTTGGGCTACTCCTGCGGGTTACTCATCCTCCTCATCTTCAACGAATTCCGAACGTGGATTAGATCCAATGATCACTTTTCAATATGATCCAAATAATGTAGAAAACGGTTTAAAAAAACACTTTTCAATGAATTCCGAGCGTTGGATTAGATCCAACGATCCATGTGTGGAAGCCTTGCACCACACGCGGGTTGACGTGATGGGATGAGGAAAATTGTCTTCCTCAAATTTGAGGAAGACTTTGAGAAATTGTGATTCTCACATGGTATCCATATAGATGAGTAACCCGTCGGAGTGCCAAAATGTGGTTCCCTCCTCAAAAAGTATTGATGAGTAACCCGCTGGAGTTTTTTTTTTTGTGGTAAATCAGATGTGGTCATGATTTCATGACCTGGAGGTCGCCAGAGACAAGGGCAGACAGAAAAAGAGGAGGGTCGGAAGACCAATATCCTTCCCTACCATGTACTCGAGCTTCCTTTGCAAGCCAATGAGCAGCACTATTGGTAGTGCGGGGAATCCATTGAACCGAGACACCATGTAAACCATGCCACAAATGCATACAAGATAAGGCAACAAAGCGCAATCTCCGCTGTACCGCCCTTCCCATGCACAAGGACATCCCTGGCGATCATTGTATCATTGAGGACAACGGCCCTACCATAAGGAAGCCTCCCTAGTTCTTCAAAAGCTCCACGCAAAGCCAAGAATTCAGCAAGCAGGGGAGAGCCCACTCGACAACAAAAAGAAGCCGCGGACCATATTTGGTCCGTTCTGGTAGCTAATACCTATGCTCCACTTGCTAAAGTGTCAGCGGTTTGGAAGGATCCATCAGTCCAGACAAAGTGGCCGGCATCCGAGTCCCGCTCACTCCGAATGTCGACTGTCCTGACACCCCGAATGAAACGATAACAGAGCGCTACCCCTTGTTGAACAAGAACCGAGAAGGAAGGATTGGCCCGATCAAAGAGTTTGGAACAACAAGCCTTCCAAACCCGCTGGAGTTGCTCTTAAACTACAAGGGTGTGGGTCTAGTATATTAGGTCACAAGAGGGATGGGGATGTAGTATGTGTGTGTGTGTGTGTGTGTGTGTGTGTGTGTGAGAGAGAGAGAGAGAGAGAGAGAGAGAGAGAGAGAGATTATTTTTAGGAAAAAAGACAGTTGGGTAGATTCTTTTTATAGAGAACATCTATGATTGCTTACACCTCATGGGTATGGGTGTAGTATATAGGTGTCTGACTTCTCCATTGAGGAGTTTAGGAAGGTTGTCTTTTGACCTTTTGAGTGATCCAAACCGAAACCGACTTCATATTAATGATATTTTGAGTGAAAAGTCTATTTATCCCCGAAAGCTTTTGCCAAATTTCTTGCAACATGTGAATTACACTCAGTTCGGACTGGCAGGCAAAGAGACGCTATGATTGGATGCCGTGTCATTCGGTGTGAGATTATGTAAAAGTTGTTCCATATGAATAGCATTACTCTATACTAAGGTTCGGGAACGGCCGGCCTCAGCGGTCGGACGGACACCCTGGACGAATCAGTATAATTCGATGAGCACATCTTCCACGGCACTAATGTCATTGCTAGATATTTTCATAATAAGTTTTATTTTGTTTATCATTTTAAAATCAATGCACTTGTGAATACAGTCCAAAATCAAATGTATGGCACAGGTTCAATTGTTGTAGGGTTCAATTGTTGTATCGAAAAGGTTTCATAAGAAGGTGCAACACATGATCGGACAAATCCAATTAGTCATACCGAACCAGACTCAAGCCGTTTGGATGAGATGCAACGAGATCCGTCTCATCGATCAAGTTAAGCGATTGATGTATTCATTCATATCCGTATGAAGAGATATGACTGATCGTTTCAAATCGTTCATGTGGGGACTTGGTGATAGGTTCTTGTAAATAAATCTAATTAGCGAAAGTGACATGCCTAAGTTCGATTTAATAGTACCTTCATTAAGTTCGTGCTTCCACTGCTTTTCGAATCAAAGCCTCTAGGCCTTGTCGTTCCTTATTCCTCTCGGCAATGTACAAATCGAGAGGCTTCGATAAGCTAGATTTTGAACTTTTTCCTTCTATTTTTGACGATTCCATTTTGAATCGTTTTTTCTGCCATAATGCTTTAATGTTGACTTCATCACATAAAATTGACATTCTTTCATATTTATTGTATAATATATATAATATAAACTTGAAATTGTTACTTTTTAGAGAGAGATTTTGTTGGAATTGGTAAGGTCAACATCTCATAAAAACTAATAGTTTAGTTGTGTATGGTTGATAGCTTAGGATTGTACCTTGGTACATGTTCTGATTATCGAACAGAGAGCCATGGCTACATAGTAATCCACTTGAGTGGGAGACTCAATGGACTGGTCCCATGTATCCTAAATATGTTCACAGCTCTGACTAGGGTTGGTCGCCCTGTTAGGATAAGCTGTTGGGATGACAGAGCGTGAGTGTCTCCACCACGGTCATTACCAAGTACAGTGTCTGTGGCCGAACGGAACTAACACAGTGCACGAATCAGCGAGCAGATACCGATGCACTAAGCTGTGTTTCTGCTTAGGGTAAAACGGTTCTAAACCCTAAGGAACCATGTCTGGTGGGTTAACTAGTTGTGTGGTGCTTTGGCGCACCAATATGTAAGGGTCCAGTTACGTGGCCCAAAACCACGGTGTACTGGGTTACTCAGCTGGTGTTGCATCAGTGTGCCACTCCTGCAGGTCATCCACACCCCTAACGGGAGGTGAGTTCCTTGGTCTGACCTATATCGTATTAAACCCTGGCCAGGTGGTCATCAGTTGTATCGTTGACCGAATCCGGTTACTCGGCAGAGTAATCGGAGATACGATGTACGTGATCAACCTGGAAGGAACCGAGTCATATGAGCACTTGAGTCTGACGGTAGTCTCCACCGCTCGAGTCGCATCATGGCACCAATTGGAGGGACAACAGTTTACCATACTAAGCGGAGAGAAAGGGTATACGAGAGAACATAGTAAGTCCGGGCGGATTAGAGTGCAGCCTGTGTCGCACTCTGGGTGACTACACAGGTTAACTCGGACTTAGAGAGTCGATGGTACATTCGGGTAGTGTGTCGATTGAGTCCTAGTTGGAAGCTATGAACCCTGGTCCCTAAAGATTCCACCTTATCCACATTATGTACGGTCCTTGAACCATCTCTTCAATTCATAAGACGTAGTTAGAGGAAGTAATTAGTCCAACCCTAATAACCCTATGCTCTATGTGTGCATTGCACTAGTGCACGGTAGATGCGTAGGTGCATGTATGTGCTAGGGGAAATCCCAGAGTAATACGAAGACACACGTAGTCATCTCCTTACCTTAGTGGGCTTCGCTATACGGGTGCGATGCATTGGTTCGTGTTGTGAGTTGACTGGTTGACTTTACTAGGAGCACCCTAGATGTTTACTAAGGGTACCCCGATAATAGTAGAATCACTAGTTATAACCCATATAAGTGCGCCATACGAGTTCCCAAGCGAGAGGGACAACCAACTAGAGGCATGGGGGTATTTTGAGAAACCAAAATATCACCATGCGATAGGTTGGCCGCCCCTAGCACATGGGGACACATATGGGCCGCCCCCTCCCTAGCTTCTAGGAGTTGCTAGCAAGCTTCTAGGGGAGTGATTAATAAGGAAGATTTGACTTTTAAGGGAGCCGACCTTGTATGGAAACAAGGGGCTGGCTCTATGCTATACGCAATGAGCAAGGGAGAGGATATAGGGGCCGGCCACAACTCCCATATGTAAGGTATGAGAAGGTCGGCCCTATGTAAGGATGAGGGGAGGAGGGACCGGCCTAATGTGATGATGCCCTAGCCGCCCCCCTTCTCTTCTTCTCCTCTCTTATCTCCAACGCTTGTGCGCAAGGGTTTTGGATACGGAACTTCTTCCTCGTGTGATGAATCAAAGACGAAGAAGGTTCGTCGCATGGAGGCACTCAGAGATCTATCGATAAGGGTCCATGCATCGTGCGAGATCTGATAAACATGAAGGCATTTCCCGTAACTTTTTGCTGATCAGAATTTGCACAGAATATCAACGATGTTTCTACGATTTTATAACTACAGAAGTCCAAACGAGGTGAAACTAGATGTAAAAGTTATATTTCGAAGTCTTCTACCTTCATTCCAAATTTCAGCCCAATCGGAGTTTGGAACAAAAAGTTAAAGCTATTGTACCAAAGCTTTGTTGAGCAGATCGGAGGTTATCTCTATCGACAAAGAAGAAATTTGCCGTGGTGAAATAATTCGCATGGAGGTATGATCTCTATCATGTAGATCTAGCATATATAGAACATGCATACATTCTAGATTGTTCTCTCATGCTAGATCGACGTTAAGGGTTCATGTAGTTGCCATGCTAGGTTCATACACGCATGTGTAGGGTTTCAATGAAAATTTTGATATGTAACGCACATCACCTACGGTCTTCGGACCGTCCTTTTGCTTTCGTTGTGGGTCTCTACCATGGATTTATTTCCAACAATTGGTATCAGAGCCATGCTAGTGGTGTGCGTTTCATGTTTTTCATGAAACCGTCATGTGCGTGCATGAATAGTATGTGCCGCCATCGGGGTTATATGAGTAGATCATGCATATAGTATATATTGTATGTTCTATGAATTATTCTTGCAGGGTTCTGCTTTGAATAATCTGGATATATGATTGCTTGCTACTGGGGGTCAGACCCCGTACTAGCGAATGTGTCTGGATATGTTTTTGCTTTTTGTGTGTAGATAGGATTTAGAGCCGTAGTTGGGCAAGTGGTATAGGTTGACTACCCTTGATTCCCATATTTTTTGCTAGATTTGTTTTCCTTTTCTTTTTAGGAAATTGTGTACAAATAAGCACTTGCTCGAAGCGTACTAGATTATTTTCGGTTATAGATTAAGAAGGAGGACTTACCACGGAGATCCACTACTGGGGGGGTGAGCGGAACCTTGGAGGATGATGGTGATCCAGCGAAGCGTACATGATGACGACAAAGGGCAAAAACGTCAGTAGATCATATACAGAGGCTTGCACCGGATCAAGGAACCCAATGAAGGAAACAGAGGGCCTGTGCTGCGCTAGTCAGGTTCAGGGGTCGGACTCTGAACTTGATTCAGTTTTGTGGTTATTTTTTTCTATAGTTCTTTATATTTCCGTAGAGAACCCCAATGCGATAATTAGATTATCTATTTTAGAGGGATGCCTTTTCCCCTCAGGTCCAAGCGACCTTATTAAGATAGGATTTCACTAGTGATGCCTATTATTTAATTGACCCTCGATGATAGTACGAATTCCTCATATTTAGTTATGCCACCATTAGGTCAACACTCGATTAGTCGGGTGTGCCTATTTGGCCAGCATCGAATCCTAGAATGAGATGAAATTCTAATATGACATCAATCGTCAAATTTATAAGCAAGGTGTCATAGTAATGAGAGTCCTTTCCTGTCAGTCTGATCTTAGGCTAGGCTCCAGGGCATTAGCGTGATAGATAGGTTTATGGAGCATCGATATTCTTGGGATATGTACTATGACCCTTGAGTGGATAAATCCATTTAAGGTAGGGACTATGATATTCCAAGATCGATTAATGATTCGCGAAAGGCTTGAAACGCTAGTGGGAGCATGGTATGACCATGATCTAGTGTATAGGTTGTCGTGACCTTAGTATACACTCATACTTGCATAAAATAACCCTCAACTCTAATAAGGGATGTGTAAGAAGACTCGTTGAGATCCTCTGGCCTCCACAGCCAAGTGCTGTGTGTCTGGATGGGAGGGCGTAGCTCGACACCCAATAGGGCGAGAGTTATGTTTTTCCATGCCAGATGACTTAGCGGTCTCCTTCGGGATATGATGGTTACGGGGCGACGAGAGAAAGGGTTTTTTAGCCTACCCAAGTGGGGGCCACATGAACTCCCGTATTGTAATTATCTAGGCTTATGGGTAAGCATCCGAAGTACACGTGAGGCTTTCAATGCTTCGCATGGGGATCACGTGGCACTGGCCAAAAGGACAGCCATGGTCTCTAACTACGTAGAGCGGAAGCATTATCTTTAGCTTATGATTAGGCTTATAAACATATATTGGCTTTCAATCTCAATATCCCTGTGCCAGAACTAACGGGTCCAGATGTCACTAGAGTATTAACTAGGGCATATGATGACTAGGGAGAGTCTAAAAAGATATGCAAATGCTATGTTGTAGCAGACTTGTAGACAACTCCTTAGAAGCAAGTCGGAGATATGCTAGGTCTTCTGAAATAAAGCTGAACTTACATTAGATGTCTGAGAGGTGAGGTCAATAGATTTGTCGCTTTTCCATTAAGAGACTCGTCGGTATCGAGATGTCTTAGGGTATGCTTGTTCGGGAATGCATACTTGAGTTCCAGATCAAACTAGATTCCAAAGATATGGTGCTAGATGACGAGGTGATGGAAGACATCTGTCTTGCATTCTTGTCTAGAACCTTCAAAGGTGTTGTCAGAGACTTTAGCTTTAACTAGCTAGAGATGACAAATGCAAAACTTCTATGGAGTTTTCCAGAAGATAAAGGATGGGTTAAAGATTAAAGGCAAAACCTTTAGTGCTTAACCTAGGTCTTCTCTAGAAGAGCCTAAGGGAGTAACTTATCAGAAACCAAAACTATATCAGTGTAGAAACTGGTATGTACTTCTAAGTTTGGTAACGCCAAGGACGGAAGTGTTTCCACTGTGGCAAGTAGAGGGGTTATTGAAAGATAGTGTATGGCATCATGGTGTTAGGGGTTGAGTCACTATCTAGTATAGTTCTTCTGCTTCTTGGAATGTAGACTTCTGGTCTAGATAATTCAAGGAAATGAGAATACTACTTTATGGTGAAGTAATCCTAACATAGATACTGATGCCATAAGACTCTGCGAAAACTTTTAGATATGATTATCTTAGTTTTTCTAAAATATGGATTTTGATCTTTAGAGATTTAGTTCTGTTTCCTCCTTGCTAAATGAAATTTTTAGTTTTAGACAGCACCATTGGTGTGTGTCTCAAACTGAATAGATAATTTCATTGCTAGAAGAATAATTTATAATGATTTTTTTGTATTTAATCCTAATTCGAAAATATATCTCTTTACAACTGCAGCGTCTGATTTAAATTCATCTAAATCCTTCGGAGAAGATAACCCATTTTTAGCCCCTTTGATTTAGATACTTTACCTCAGATAAATTCAAAGGTTAAAGAAGGTCGAAATTATGTTCATAGATTTATCGAAGATCCTTTCTAACCAGTGAGTGTTATCTGAAAGACAGAGTAACTAAAAAGGCCAATAAGATATTGGTGTTAGTTAATTTTGATGTCTGTGGTTTCAAGAGCATCCAGACGGTAAGAGGCTTTTCAATTTAATCGAGGGAACGAGTACCTATCGGACGGGTTCCATAGGGTCCTGAGGGAGTATGGGATTAACTCCCAGTCAAATGCTCCAAGGATAACACGTCAGAATAAATTCTTCAAGAGAAGGAATCAGACCCTGTTTGACATGATCTGTAGTATGATGAGTATTACCAAATGTACCACCCACTTTCTGGTGGGGTCGTACCTTAAAATAGTAGTATTATATATGGAATTATCTCTCATCTAAATCAGTGCCTCAGACCTATAGAAAGCTATGGTCTAAGCGAAAGCTGACACTATAGTGTCTTGAGATATAAGGTTATCCTGCACTTGTGCGAAAGGACAAAAGGGATAAGATAGGGATAAAGTTCCAGATATATCTATTTATAGGTTATCCTAAGGAGGCATAAGGTGAACTATTCTATGATCTTGAGGTTTGGAAGGTAATCGTTTCTATGAATACCATCTATCTAGAACATGATTATATAATAGGACATTAGTTTACCTGTAAGGTAGTTCTTGGGAAACTACTAGGTACTAGCCAAAGAATGTGCATCCAAAAGTGTAGTGGGAGTAGATGATACAGAAACCAGTATACCGGGTATTATAGAAATGATTCACTTTGTACCACCACCACCTCATCATTGTGGAAGCATCAGAGTTCCTGATAGATACTATGGAGAAACTTCGATAGTTAATCCAGAGTATCAGGAGGATGATCCCTAGAGCTACGATGAAGTAGTGGGAGCTTCCGACAGCTCTAGCTGGCAAAAGACCATAGAGGCAAGCCTGCATCAATATCCCTTGGAACGGTCTCGACACTTATTACATTATTGCCCTTTTGGGTATAGGGGGTGTATAAAAAGAGGATTCAGTGTTCTTATTAAGACTTACGTAGCTAGATTAGTTACAAAGGGAGAAGGGATTGACTATGTCAAGATCTTCTCGTCGGTAGCTATGCTTAAGTCTATTTCGGATCCTCTTAATCCATCACAGCCCATTATAGTTGGGAGATCTGATAGATGGATGTCAAGACAGTTATTCCCTAATGAGAATTTGGAAAAGGACATGTGTATGATGCAGCCCCAGGCTTTGTGTCAGTAGGTCAGAAAAATCTGGAGTGTAAGTTGCAAAGGTCCATTCATGGACTAATACAAGCATCCAAGAATTAGAATATCTATTTTAGTCATAGAATCCGCTCACACAGATTTGATCAGAATGAGGACAAACCAAGTGGATATAAGAAATGTGAAATAGGTACAATGGTATACTTAGTACTTTACGTTAACGATATTCTACTGATTAAAAATGACATAGAAATATTATTTACGGTAAAGGTTTGTAGTCATCGCAATTCGATGTGAAAGACCCTAGTGAGAAGAGTTATGTTATGGGAATCAAAGTAACTCGAGATCACCAGAGCAAGGTTCTCTCGCTGTCACAGGCTACGCATGAATATAAGACTCTTGCTAGATTCGATTTACGAGGCAAGATATCTATTACGCAGCAGGAATAATGGGTCGATTTCAATCGAACCGGGTCTAGATCACTGGGCTGATATGAAGTGAATACTTATAAGTCCTCATCAAACGAGGATTGTGACTTAGCTTACACTTCACAGGTCCTAATATCGAATAGACGCATAGGGTCTGACTTTTGTGTCAGATGTATGTTCCAAAGAATCGACTTCAAGAATTGTCTTTATCTTGGGATTAGAAATGATAGCTGGTAGAGTGTGAAGCAAGAGTGCATCACAGACTCCACCATAATGACTGAGCACGTTATTATATGCGAGGTAGTATTATAGGTGTATGACTCAGGATGTTCTTGGAGAACATGGGACATATCAGAGGCTCAGTTGTCCGTTGTTGCAACAGAAGAGTGGTAAGCAAGGTCCAAGGAGCCTAGGGACCACCGTAAGGGGAAACTTATCAAGTACAAACTCCACTTTATCTGATAGTTTGAGGACAAAATACAAGTAGCGATATTGAGGTAGTATCTATAGACAATGTTGTCAATTCCTTTAGGGAATTCCTGCAAAGACTTTTGGACAACATATAGAAGATATAGAGCTCAACACCATTTTTCCTCGTTAGACCTAGTAGGAGATTGTTGGAATTGGTGAGGTCTACAGCTCGTAAAAACCAATAGTTTAGCTGTGTATGGTTGATAACTTAGGTTTGCACCTTGATACGTACCTTGGTACATGTTCTGATTATCGAACAGAGAGCCATGGCTATATGGTAATCCATTTGAGTGGGAGACTCAATGGACTGGTCTCATATAATCTAAATACGTTTATAGCTCTGACTAGGGTTAGTCGCCCTGTCAAGATAAGCTGTTGGGATGACAGAGCGTGGGTGTCTCCACCACAATCATTACTAGGCACAGTGTCTATGGTCGAATAGAACCAACACGGTGTACAAATCGGCGAGCAGATACCGATGCACTAAGTCATGTTTCTGCTTAGGATAAAATAGTCCTAAACCCTGAGGAACCATATCTGTTGGGTTAACCAGTTTGTGTGGTGCTTTGGTGCACCAATATGTGAGGGTCCAATTCCATGACCCAAAACCATAATGTACTGGGTTATCCAGCTGGCGTCGTATCAGCGTGCCACTACTGCAGACCATCCATACCTCTAACAGGAGGTGCGTTCCTTGGTCTGACCTACATTGTATTAAACCCTGGCCAGGTGGTCATCAGTTGGACTGTTGACCAAATCCGATTACTCGGCAGAGTAATCGGAGGTACGATGTACGTGGTCAATCTAGAAGGAACCGAGTCATATAAGCACTCGATTCTGACGGTAGTCTCCACCGCTCGAGTCACATCATAGCACCAATTGGAGGGACAACGGGTTTACCATACTAAGCAGAGAGTAGGGGTATGCGAGAGAACATAGTAAGTCCGAACGGATTGGAGTGCAGCCTGCGTCGCACTCTGGGTGGCTACGCAGGTTAACTCGGACTCAGAGGGTCGATGGTACACTTGGGTAGTGTGTCGATCGAGTCCAAGTTGAAAGCCATGAATCCTGGTCCTTGAAGACTCTACTTTATCGATATTATGTACGGTCCTTGAACCATCTCCTCGATTTACAGGATGCAGTTAGAGGAAGTAATTAGTCCAACCCTAATAACCCTATGCTCCGTGTGTGCATTGCACTAGTGCACGGTAAATGCGTAGGTGAGTGTGTGTGCTAGGGGAAATCCCGGAGTAGTACGAAGACACACACAGTCATCTCCTTACCTTAGTGGGCTATCATTTTTTTTCCTGATAATATTCATTCTGTTCTGGAATGTGACTCACTCATTGTTAATTGATGTTCTTAACAATTATGCAATATTTGTTAAACAACGATATTGATCATTTATAGTAAACTAAATTATTATATTTGTTTTCTCAATTGTGACTTTTTTTTAATTTTATTGCATCATAATAATATGTATGTCTAATCACTTAGTGGTAAATTACTAATTTTTACCATTGGTTCTCTTTATCAATGATTTAGTACACATTATCTCAACCAACATTTAAAAATCCAATTATTATCCTTTTAAATTATATTGTTACTATTATTTGGTTTGAGGTCTTCTAGGCATAATTTACACTAAAAAAAAGTATAAATTCCTTCTATAATGCATTTATAATACCTTACCAATCAACTCATTCCATTTAAAGAAACTAATACAAATAAACACAATTATTAATCATTATTCTTGATTGTTCCTTTTTATCTGATATCATTCATTCTACTAAGAAATGTTACTCCATCGAGTTAATTTATAGTCATTTATAATAAACTAAATTGTTATATTTTTTGGAGGAATTACCAAAAAGTCCTTCTTAGAATATCAGTTAGAGCTGCATTCCCGACAACCTTTCCATTTGAACTTAGACCCCTGTGGACGAAAATGCCCCTCATATTCTTTGAATTTGGGTATACTGCTACTATCCTAAGTCACCGTCGTCGCCAGACCTAACCGAACCATCCATTGTCGATGCTGGACCTAACAGAGATATATCTATATGCCATGGGATGGACCCTAGACCTAGAAATCCCAACCTAAATTGAACCCCAGCCATCGTTGTCGCTGCCTCTGTCTCCGCCTTCACCGCTGCTCGCGGCCGCTGTTGAGCGACCAATTTGTGCTAATTATCATATTATTCTTAAGCATATATTGTGAGTTTGCTACGTAAAACATTCATACTATACGTAAACTGCATGATTATTTTTGCACCACTGCATAGTAGATTTTCATACGAACACAGTCATATATTGGTTCGCTCTCATAGAACTCATGAATGCAAAGCACAGAACCCAATAGTCTAAATTATCATGTTTATCGATAATCACATTTGAATCTGATCAGTGTTATTTCATGTCTGATATCATTTTCAAGGATTTTGTCTGGATCTTGACATGCACAATTACAATGAAGCAAGACTACGGAGTGGATATTATCTTAATTGGCTTTGGAATAGACGGAGGTTGTGTACTGTGACAAGAGAATCGACGAAAAATGAATAAGCTAACGACAAATCGGAGAAGAAGGATTCCGATCTACATGGTTTGATTGGAAGATCGAATACTACACGAATACAATTGGAACGATGTGGATGAGTTGACGAGTTCAGATGGTTCGAATGGTGCAACCTAGATGACCTCTTTTTCTTCGATAGCATCAATTCCTTTCCATTTCCTTCTTTTATTTTCCATTCTACATACATGCTCGTTCTAACTAAATCCAAAACCCATTGCAGCCGTGCATTATCTTTGGTCCCTTAGCATCGCATCCGAGTCCCTCTCGGACCCAAATTAACCGACGCACCACTCAAGCAATTTGATGTAATACTGTGAGCAGGATTTGTAGACCATGTAGCTCCTGAATATCCCAATGTGCAGCCCTCGATCACCAAATCCATACACATTCAAGGCCCTTTAATTCCATCCGACCCGATCGTTGCCGTCCATGCTCTTAAACATACCCAACCGATCTCCTATCAAATCTGAAACTTAACCTAAACATAATCACAACCGTAGCATTGCACCTGACTCGACCTAACCTACCCATTCAACCCGACCCCAACCTTACACGTATTCAGGTCGCACAACCTGAATACGATCTATCTCATGCATGATCGTGGTCGTCCATATATAGGATGATCGCATCAAAGAATAGATAGACTCATTTCTCATGCATGAGTATAGACATGCATGCATGCATGCATCACAACCATTTAAAATTCCCTTCTCAAACAACATCACAACCATCCGTTTCAAGAAAAAAATACCCACAACTAGGGGTGTGCATCGGTTCGAAACCGACCTATTTAGGCAAAACCCAAACCGATCCAACCTAGGTCGGTTTTGAGAATTTGCAATCCGATCCAAACCGATTGAGACTGGAATCCAATCCAATCCAATCCAATTAAAGTCGGTTTGGATTGGATTGGATGATCGGTTTGGGCTTTGGCCCATATGCTTACTAGTTTTTTATTTATTTATTTGGACATAGTTTCAACTTTAAAATGATTATTTTAAAAATTATAAAATGATACTACATTACTTACCAAAATACCAAGTTATCAACAACAATACCATTATGTCCACAATATTCATATCCATTAAATATTAAAAACTACAAAGTACAGTTTTAACAATTAAACAAAAGTTCACAACAGTTACCACTAAATTAATAAATTATAAACCGGAGTCCGGTTCGGTTCGGTTCGGTTTAGGTCGGTTTTTAATTGATAAATCCGATAACCGATCCAATCATATCGGTTTTGAGAAATCCTGATCCAATCCGATCCATCGAGTGTGTCGAAACCGATCAAATTCGATCGGTTTGGTTCGGTTCGGTCGGTTTGGTCGGTTTGGTTTGGATCCTGCACACCCCTACCCACAACCCAGCTATGCATGCATCGCAGTCGTCCGAAACAATAAACCCGAGATCACAACCATCTGAACATAAAGTACCCATGTACAGCATGCAACTGTTCCTTTCTCCACGCAACTAATCGCAGCCGTCCGCAGCCGTCTGCAGCTTATCAGATCACAGCCGTATGTACGTGCACCCAAGCCTACCCGATATCCCCTTTCTCTCTCTAAAAACTGCGATCAGCCCCCCTTTATCTCCTCTCTTTAACCGCCCAGATTTCTCTCTAAACCGAGATCCCTTCTTTCATCTCTCTTGATCTCTTTCTCTCTCTAACCCGGCTTCCGAGATCCCATCTCTCTTTCAACCGAATCTCCTATTTTTCTTCCGATCCACACAACATCACAGCCGTCCCTTTTAACCCCAACCGACCAGATCCCAAGCCGTTTCTCTCTCTTCGATCTTTAAAAACCTGCATGCAGCCATCATGCATCCGATCAGAGCCTAGCTCTCTCTATCCCATCTCATCTCTCATTCTGCTTTACTCTCTTTCCATATCTTTCTCTTTCTAAATCTCTCCAGATCTTACCCTCTCTCTATCAAGTGGCGTGTGGCGGAGCCAGAATTTTACTCTAGTGGGGGCAAGAAAATTTAAAACCTTAAAAGTTACCTCTTTTCATGATATTGCAAGCGTGGGTAGAACTTAACAGGCTATTGTTTTAAGGGACACTGGATGCAGTCAAACAGAGGGAATCGATGCTCAGGAGTCAGTCTAGCAAAGTAGCAGACCGTGTGGTGCACTGGTGTAACCCCTGCGAGGCTGCGACTTGTGAGCAGCAAACACTTCAAGGTCGTCGTCGAGGTTGGTTACTGGAGTTGATTATTTTTTTTTTTTTCTTCAGATGCACTAATTGTATTTGGCGGCTATTCGTGGATTCAGATTTTAGTGGGGTGGGGTTCCATAGGGATGGACTGACACATGCCTCTAAGGGGTATAAAATTTAGATAAATTACACTTTGCCCCCTAAAGTTTAGGTAAAAAAAACTTAACCCCTCTATAGTTAAAAAAAGTACATTTTTCACCCTTCAAATCAATTTTTGATCAGATAAACATTACCATATGAGGTTTTTTTTTTTGGGAGTGGTACAACACCAAATGAGTGCTACCAAATGAGGAAATTAAGTAGTTGACAAAAGGGATAATGTGTTAATATTTCAAACTTTGGGAAGCGATTTGGAAAAAAATTAACTATAAGGGGGTTAAATGTTTTTTGAGCAAAACTTTAGGGGGGGGCAAAGGGAAATTGGCCTTTTAACATTTCAAATCCAGTGGGGGCAGCAGCTGCCCCCACTGGGCCTTAGTTGGCTCCGCCTCTGTCTCTATCTCGTTCTCTTTCCTTCTATCAACCAAACCAAACTTCTCTCTATCTCTTTAAACCGTGCAACCTTTCCTCCTCTCTATATAAAAAAAAGACCCAAAGAGAGGGGAGGGGGGACCCCGAACTTCTTCCACTATCTTCATCATCACAAGGAGGCCTCTACCATCTTTCACCTAAACTCCATCTCTCATCTACCACCATCCACGTACCATCTTCTCCGATCGTGCCAAGCACCATAATCGAAGCCGCACACCACCACAGTCGCCGAATTCGTCATCCTTCAAAAAAGAAGCATCGTCATCAACGCTCGCATGACCATGCGAGGCTAAATCCCTGTTCTAAGACCTAGATGAAGCCTTGTAGTCGTATCTGAACTATGCTCTTATGTAATTTTCATATTTAGTTCGTTTAATGAAAAAATTGGTGATATTCTCCTATTTCTCATAAGTTAGATTTACTCCACATTATTATCAAGGTTTTACAGAAGTTTATTGCATAGTTTTATTCTCTGTCATTACGAGTAGTTTTACGAGGAATTATTATATAGTCTTAGCTTCTGTTATTTCTTCGGATTTTACAGAGAATTATTTCATACTTATTCCGTTGAAGTAAGAAAGACATTAGTTTATCATAATTGTGCTCTTAATTTATTGAATACCTTCCGCAGAGATAGATTGACTTCGAATCTCCGTGAGTATCGTGGAAATAATATAAAAGTATAGTTTAGATCGCTACATGCACGGATTCTAGAGCTTAGAATCTCTCTCCATATTGATTCCAACCTCAATCTTAATTAGCTTTTAGTTTTGCTTTCAGTATTTCCTTTCACAAATCAACTTAAAAAAATCAATCATCATATTAAACTATAATATAAAATTAATTAACTTTAATTTTTCTTTAATTAGTTTTCAATCAAGTCTCTGTGGGATCGACCCGTATTTGTCACTGTCTATCAAATAGATGTCGTGCACTTGCTGTATAACAATTTAGAATCACAACAGCCACCTCCGCCATTCCACCATGGCTGATCAGAGAGAGGAGATCGAGGGTGGTCTCGGGATTAAAAAAAATATAGGGGTTTATCCTATTGTTGGATTGGTTAGAGGAGTTGGAGCTCAAATAAAAACCTTCACTGGGTTTATCCTAATATTGGGTTTCCTAGAGGGGTCATAGGCTAATAACCCCTAGTTTTTTTTTTCTCAATTATGACTCTATTTTGTATTGCATCATGATTGAATGAATAATTAACTAATCACGCAGCCATCAATTAATCACTTAAAGTCACAATTTAGAGTCATAATTAATCATATTTTTCAATGATTCTCTTTGGCATTAATTACTTATTGATTTTACATAAGAAAGTTAAATGAAACAATACAAAATGTAAAGTGAAATCACCTATAGTCCGACACTTGGTAGTGAGACAGAGGTGAAACCGATAGCAGTAGACCGGAGTACGAAGTTATAACACTCCAATTTTCACTACTACTAATCTAGTTTCCAGTTTCTCAAAATTCAAGATCGAATCGAATCAGGGATACAAGTGGTGTAGTCGGCAAAAAACGTCTGAATTTAGTTGTAGAAATAATCAAGTTCGAACTCCACTAACTTTCTATTACATACGAGCTAGACTAATAGATATACGGGAAAAATCTAACACTTCTTGCACACCTCTCGAGCAATATCACAAATCAGAATACGAGGCAATACTAGTTGCAAGAAAAACACATATAAGGCTTGTAATAACAATTAAATTATATCACACAATGATCTAATGGGAAACTCTTCACAGGTAAACCTCGTCAACAAGCCTGGAATTGTGAGAGCAATTAATAAAAAAAAAAAAAAAAAAAATCCAGTAACAGACTTGGTTGCATGACTCACAGGCATACTAGGAGTATACACTCCACACATCGCTGACTGTCGTGCTCCTTCCAACTCCTCAAGCTCCCTATTTGGTCATCTTTCGTACATTAGTTCTCCAACATGTATGGTCTGGATGCTCACCGGTGACGCTGCACAGACTCCATTGATTTGCTCGAGCGGATACACCGAAAAAGTTAGCCTTAGCAAAAGCTAGAACGCAGCAAATGTAAGGGATATCTTCACTGTCTATACCGATTAGTGGACCTCAAAGGATATTATATTGGTTTCCCCGAATACCTGACAAGAGGAATTACGGCTTGTGGATAGCTTCACACTAATCCAACCCACCAAACTCTCGCTCACATAAGAGCACTCAATCACTGGGATATAGGGTAAAAGAAAGTTCAAGCGTAAAATCGGAGAGGAAAGGACTCTACCTACCAAAGATGTCGACGAAAACAAGACAAAACCTCGAAGAGAATCTAATACGATTTGATCGCTAAAATCAAGAATCCTTTGAGAAATTTTTTCCCAATCGTAGGAGCAAGCTTCGGCAAACAATCGAGGGGAGATCGGGAGAGAATTCGATAGATTTTGACGAGTGGTTCTACTCCAATCTCACAAACTCTATCTCAAAATGCCCATATTCAACAAGAAAGAGCTAGAGAGAAGGCTCCACAAGAGCCTCCAATTGCTATATATACCTTAGATCGGTCCATGTACAACTACACCATCGGATCACAATCTAATGGCTGAAAATAGGTTGACAAAGACGTCAACCCAAATCTGTGCATGGGACGTCCGAACCGTTGTCCTGATTGGCTATTAGACGTCTGAAAAAGCGGTCCAGACAGTTGTCCAGGCCTCTTAAGTCCCATTCGGACAACGGTCCGAACGCCTTAAAACCCGTCCAGATAACCACCCTGACGTCCTCATAAAAATTCCCACTAAAAACAAAATTGAGCATAATTTTAATTATCTTCTAAATAAACAAAAATATATCAAGAGAGAATGGTTCAATAAACTAATACGGGTACCGTTAGAAACATATACATGGTTTTTTAATTAAGCATTTTATTGTTTATAATTTGCATAATTAGTAAAAATTGGATGTCTTCTAATTACACATTATATAATTATGAATTATAAATACACACTAATAAAATTTCTTATACGTGGTGTGTCTACAACACCCTTACTATTTCAGATTTGGGTCTAAAAAGATTGAGCCACAACACCCTTATTATTTTGGATTTGGGCCTAAAAAGGTTGAGCTTAACACAGCCCAAACTTAGCCCGAACTCAAGTTCGTGCTTGAAATCATATCCAAGCTCACGTAAAGCTCGAGCAAAATTTTTGGGCTGAACAAGTGGGTATTGGGCTAGCCCAGCGCAGTTGACAATCCTACTTTAAGACAAAACCCCAATTGGATAGAAAAGGAAAATGAAGAGGATGAGAAGGAAATTACGGTCTGCAAGTCCTCCCTCTTGAGCCAGACGTCCACGCCCAGCCTTTGCGACAGCCGTGGCGCCTGCTGCAGCGGTGACTCAATCGCGACGTCATAGACCCTCGAGGCGAGAATGTTGGTCAGGTACACCATCGTGTCTGGCACCTCGTCTCCGCCCCCCTCGCTGCTCAGCGGCCGAGTCTTCTCAGAGATGCCCCCGAGACAGCCGCTCTCATACTGCAACGAATCAGCAGAAACCATCCTCAAAGGGAGGGCAGGGGGAGCGGAGGCGGCGGGGGTGGCCATCTCCCTCATAGAGGAAATGGCTATCGGGGAGGCGGGAGAGGAGGTGATAGCGGCCAATATCGGGCCTCTGCGGCCTGTGGAAGTGGGCCGCACGTGCTGGGGATCGTGGAAGGGGTAGGTGGCCGACGGCGCGCACGTGGGAAGTGGCGGCAGTATGTGCGAAGCACGAGCGAGCGCGACGGACTCCATATAGGGTTTGGGTGGCGGGTTGTGCCGGGCAATTTGGGGGGGGGGGGGGGGGGGGGAGGGGGGGGGAGGGGTTGCACAAGGTGGGTGGCATCAATTCTGTTATATTTATAGTGAGCAACGGGATCCGTCTGACTTCCGTATTGATAGGCTCGGCCGAACGGGATCCGTCTGAGTTCAGTATTGATAGGCTCGGCCGAACGGGATCAGCCGTGTACGCCAGGCACCCCGGACGAGTGAGTCCCACTCGCTGTGGCACAACACCCTGGGCAACACTAATGCCATTGTTTGATTTTTTTTTTTTTTAAATTAGTTTTGTTTCGTTTATTATTTTAAAATATATGTACATGGAAATACAGTCCAAAAATGGGGATGCAGACCCGGCCGATAGTAAGTAGTCTAATTATTTACAACTCTGTCATTCTTAAAACCGCCATGAGATAAATTTTTAAGACAAGTTGATCATCCGATCTAATTGTTCGATCTATCACAACCGTCCATATATATCCCATGATTTCTCTCTCCGTATCTCTCTCTCCCTATCTCTAACCTGTAAGCCTACTAGTGCATGCCCGTGCATGTCGGCACTGCAGCGGGCCGCCTTCGGCGATAGGACACCCCCGGGGAATCACCACCCGCCACCCACAACGTTACCTTTGGCAACAACGCACCTGACCACCTTCGGTAACAAAAAGCTTTCGGCGGCAACACCGGCCCGCCCCGACGGACCGACAACGACTAAGACTCGGTAAGATCCGTTTAAATATTTATTCTTTTTTTTTTTTTTGTTGCAACTCACCATCATGGGTGTCCTGATCACAGCCATCCGTTGAACCCATCACAGACTGTAATCGGATGTTGGGTAAACCCAACCCATTGATTTTTAAACGGGTCTTAAACAGGTCAGAGACAAAAATCGGACCCGACCCCATTTACTAAACGGGTTAGCCGTGTCGACTCGTTTACGACCCGAACCCATTTGACCCAGACCCGCTAATTCATGTCGGGTCCAAAATTACCATTAAAATTCAGATTTTTTCTTAGTAGACTACTCTATATCCCGACCAAACATTCCAAGCAACAATAGAGAAAAAAAAAAATTGGCAGGAGGCTACCCAAGGACGTTCTTGGTGATGTTGGAGGCCCCATTAGGGTGTTCTTGGAAATTCATGATTAACACTTTGAACTCATTCAATGGCCCAAGGCTGAAGTTGATGTAAGGAATATATTGATGATAAATACAATAAAAAAAAAAAAGAATAGAGAAGATTAGACGCTTAGATATGTCCTTTTATCAGAAGAGGTGAAAACTCCATCACAACAATGGTGTGCTAAAAAGGATTGAAAAAGTATAAATCAAAGAAATCAAACGAATTAAAGCAAAAAAAATTATCAAATTTCATCTTGCCAAAATCTAGGCAAGAATCGGTCAACGCCTCCAACTTGGGATAAAAAACGACCGTGAGATGAATATAGCCGTTGAGGAGGACTGAGCGAGCGTGTGCATGTTAGGTTGGGGACTCGGGAGAAGGAGATCTTGAGGGAGAGAGAGATTGAGAGGTGGGAGGGGAAATTTTTTAAAAACAAATCGGGATCACTGTGATGACAACTTTCCTCTGATAAGGTTTTTCTTTTTTTTTTGCTCTGAATGAGGTTTTCCTTTTGAAATCATGATTATATGGTGAAACTTTTGAAATCAAGAGCTTTCCTTTGATGACACTTTCCTTTTGAAATTGGGATAAAAAAGGAAAACATTTGCTGTGATAACAGCTTTCTTTTGATGAGGTTTTTCTTTTGAAACCGGGATCATAGGTGAAATCAAGACCTTTTCTTTGATGACATCTTCATTTTGAAATTGGGATCAAAAAGGGAAACGTTTTAAACTGGGTTCACTGGCATGACAACTTTTCTTAAATAATGCTTTCCTTTGACGACGGATGGCTCCGATAAAAGGGATGGGATTTCGGATCATCATCAGAAAACATGAGCTAAATCTAAACCGTTGACGATGGACTTATAACGGTTGTCCATTTTTGCCTAGTCCATTTTTAAAAATAGGGGGAAAGGGGAAGGAAGATGCTTGAATATTTTGGTCTAGTAAGCTTTTTTTTTGTCTAGTCAGCTTGTCCTAGTCAGCTTTTGGTTCCGTTTTGTCTAGTCAGCACAAAATCGACATGCCATGTTATATAGATGGGCTTCCAAATGTGGCCCACGTACCCACATATGAGGTTCACAGTCCATATACGGCTAAAACCCAATAAGGATGGGCCTGGGTGATTGTTGATTGGGCTTACCATAATTATATATGCTTTGGGCTACTGGGCCTAATTTTGAGATCAATCACATCCGTTGGATCTGTTGATTTCTCTAATGGGGAGAAATCATAAAGGGTTATAAATAACGTTACTTGGTCCCCTTCCCAGGTAACGACATCTCTACGTGAGTTTTCTGGATACCCCCTCTGTCCACACTAGAGAGAGATCCCTCTTGCCTCAGGGAGTGGAAACCAAGTCCGGGGAACACGCAACGGAGATCATGATTCGCACAAGTTCTTCATCTATGGATTCTTCCATTTTTGGTAACGATCCTATACTCTTAGAAGTAGGATCTCTCATGGATGATCAGGAGTAAAATCCACTTACAATTGGTATCAGAGCCGTGGTTCCGGCCTGGACGGATTGGTTGAATGGCCGATTCACAACATTTAATTTCTGCAATTCGTTTTCTTTGATTTTTTCTGTAAAAATCGTTGTATTCGACCAATTTTGATCGGATGAAATGGGAAGAATTTTTCCATGGCTGTACAGCAAGAAACCCCAAATCCGGTTTTCATTTTTGATGGATTCGGAGGGCTCACCGAACTCCTCTTCCTCGCGGCCAAGTTGCCCTCGTATCAGAAATCCCCAAAAATTTTCTTTTCCATTTCTCAAAAAAAAGGGGAAAAGGGGAAGAGAATCGTTGCCGGGCGGTGCTGCGGGCCGGGGTTGGAGACGATCCCGGGCGGTGCTGCGGGCCGGTGTTGGAGACGATCCCGGGCGGTGCTGCGGGCCGAGGTTGGAGATGATCCCGATGCTCGCCGGAGGCCTCGCAGTCCGTGGCTCGTGAGTGGGCGGTGCATCCACCGGTGTGATTGGGAACCCTCTCGTTGCTCGCCGGTGGTTGGTCGGGCGTCGATTGGGACTCGGAGAGGGGGGGTTGCAGGTGGTTGCATGAGTAGGGTGGTGGTTACATGGCGACGTTGCGAAACTTCACGACCCTTCGCGGTGCTGAGATCGTGAAGACAGAAGGGGTCCGTGAGAATCATTTTGGGATTTTCATTTATTGGGTTTTATTTGGGCCTATTGGGTTTTTGTAAACCCGACCCAAATAGAATTGTTTAGAAATTTCACACAGCATTGGTTGTACATCATAAATCCGTGGATGTGCAAATAGTGACATGTGTTCAACCCAATTAAACCCAAATGATTTGATCCAAACCTTCTGCCTTAAATTCATCCGATCCAAATTGTTTTTGAATCGAACCAATCCGGGTATGAACCGATTTGGCTTGGACTAAATCGAGTCATACCACATAATGAACCATCTATCAATTGATTAAATAAGGGCTTTTCTGCAAAATATTTTTGGGGCGGCCAGGGACCTATATGCAATTTATTCTCTGTGAATGTTTCTGCAATGCTGTGAATGTTTATGCTATGCACATTGCTAGACCTATATTCGATCCCGAAGGCTATGAGATTATTCAGTAACAGGTCGTGTGAAGGAAAATGCAGTAAGTTCTTTTATGTAATTTTATAAATTGCAGGGGCCTGTTTGTGAACAGTGCTTCCAAGTTGTTTTAATTCATCAATTTTGGTTTGTATAATTGGACTTTGAACTATCTATTATTTTTTGATGATGTATGGATGTGTGGAATCCCTGGCCGAGCCCTAAAGCCCTGCTTTATATCAATTGACAGAAAATACCCTAAAATTTTGGAAATCACTAAATTGTGCCATTGAAGCATCTTGTTGGATGCAACTTTTCTTGATGGTGTTGATTTGTGCCTACATCAACTGAGTGCTAGCCAAAGCAGCCTCAAGTTGGAGTGAATACTTTCTTCACCATATAAAGCTCTTGAGTTGGTACTATTTAATGTTCACTACTTGTGGTAGTGTTTTGAGTGCAATACTTATAGGTGGTACTTACTCGCTTTTTCGACTATTTGGGTGCAAGCCAAAGCGGCCTCAGGTAGAAGAATTTGAGAGTTTACCACATAAAGCCTGTGCTCACACAGTCTTGCACCTGAGTACTAG
Source organism: Chamaelirium japonicum (assembly GCA_947650365.1). Taxonomy (NCBI): domain Eukaryota; kingdom Viridiplantae; phylum Streptophyta; class Magnoliopsida; order Liliales; family Melanthiaceae; genus Chamaelirium; species Chamaelirium japonicum. The sequence continues at coordinate 18,081,161 of OX393552.1, forward strand.
TGTGCCCAGTCTGCTCCCAAAGGAGGGCTGAACACAAAAGTAAGCTCGGGATGGAGTAGGATGGGGATTCTGTTGAGACTTATTTTGAAGAGATCTTGATTGCCTAAAGGTGTCATACTCTTTAAAACTGAAAACTTAAGAATCACCAGTCTTACAGACAGTTGCAAAATGTCAAGTTGAGTGAACCTAGAGTAGTCATAGCTCTGCTCCCAAAGGAGGGGATGTGATGTTGCATTTGGTTGCTTATCAAGCCTTTTTAGTCTGATGCTCAGATAATGACTTGGGATAGTTAAAGTGTAGAATTCTGTAATGTAACTTCTAATTTACTTTTCCTGCTTATTTTGTCCTACAGCTGTTAATCCTACTATGCTACTACCCATGAATAATTCTCTCCCTATCCTTAATGGCTCCAACTATGCGGAGTGGAAAGAGAGAATGTTGATACCAGATTGGGTGCACTGGTATATCCTTTTAAGGCACGGACTTGGGGGCTTTAAATACACCCTAGGTTTTGTAAGGGGGTAGTCATTGTGTTTGACGACTGATTTTAGGGTTTTATTTTAGGCTTCTCTATTACGTTTGAGAGAAGAAGAAGATCGATGATCGATAGAGGAGATCATCTTCTTGAAATCCGATGAAGGCGTGGAAGAAGAAAAAAGTTGTAAACAAAGATCTAATTTCATATTGTTTTAGGATAGTGACTGACACCGACCGAGGTAAGGATTTTCGAACTGTGTGAATAAATCTCTTTATATTGTGTGGATTGATTTCTCATTCTTTGTTATCTTTTCTCTAAGATTGTGATCATCGATGGGTTTGATACTTTTCTTTAGATAGTCGGAGATCCGAAAGCCCTAGATTACTTCCGTGAGAGCAAGGTGGAGGATCGAGCTCTCTTTTCAGGTATTCCACACTAATAACTGGTATTAGAGTTATGGGTTATAAGGATTTATGGTCAGATCTATCCGAGATGGTCGAAGAGAAGATCGTTATGGATTGCATGAAGATTGATCTCAAGCTTTTTGACGAGAAGACCAATTTCATGCTATGGCAGAGGAAGATAAAAAAGATCTTAATCCAGCAAGATCTCCTTATGTATATTTTGGATAAAATCAAGCACCGAAGGATACGACAAATGAAGTTTGGCTGAAAGACGATAAGAAGGCGATGAGTTTCAATGAATTTCATCTATTGGATGAGGTCATGTATAGTTTCATATAGAAGACATCTACAAATGCTACTTGGGATAAATTACAGTCTATGCACATGGAAACATCCCTCTTGAACAAGTTGTTCTTAAAAGATAAACTATATGATTTTTATATGGATGAAGATGGGGATCTGATGGAACTCCTAAACAAGTTTAATCAGTGTATTGCAGATCTATTACGGATGGAGGTGAAGTATGAGAAAGATGACAGGGCATTGCTCTTGTTACAGTCTCATCCTCCGTCATACAAGCACTTCAGGACCACCCTGATGTTCGGCAAGGAAACTCTCAAGTTTGAAGATATCATCCAAGTTATCATCTCCCATACAAAGGTGTGCAAGAATACGAGAAAAGATGCAAAGGGTGTGGGACTAGTGTTAAAGAGTTCTAATGAGCACCGAGACCGATCGAAGGATAGGCATGCTAGAAGTCAAAGCTAAGGAAAGAGCAGAACAAAGTCTAGGGGACGATCGAAGAATTTAGAATGCTTTAAGTATGGGGAAGAAAAACCACATCCAGATATATTGCTACAAGTTGCAACCTGAGATGAAGGAGAAGGGGAAAAAGATGGAGAACTCCGATATAGTGGGTGTTGTTTCGCAGAGCGGCGATGGAGAGTTGCTTTCCGTATATCCTTATGTAACAATCAATCTAGTGGATCATTGATAATGGTTGTATGTTCCATATGTGTGCAAACATGGATTGGTTTGACACATACAAGGAGAGGAATTGCGACGAAGTTCTTATGGAGAACTATACCTCCTGCAAGATAATAAGCATGTGGATTGTTAAATTAAAGATAAACGACGGTACGATTTGTTCACTAGGGAGCATGTGATATATATGTTTGAGCTCGCAAAAAGAACAACCTTATTTCTTTGGGTATCATGGATGCAAACGGGTATGCCTATTCATAAGGAGATAGAAAGATTAAGGTTACAAAATGATTACTTATGGTGATGAGAGGAGAGAGGAAAGTGAATAATCTGTACAGACTTTCAGAGAGCATAATCTTGAGTGGAGCAATAGTCTCTACATGTATTAGTTCAGATCAAGATCCGGTTTTGCTATGGCATCAGAGGTTGGGCCATATGAACAAAAAGGGCCTGCAAGAACTACATAGAAGGAAGCTGATAAAAGGTGTAAGCGAGTGCAAATTAGAGTTGTGCTGAGCATGCATTATGGGGAAGCAGTCTAAGGTTTCATTTAAGTTGGCTTCCACATAGAATAGGGCCAAAGACACTCTTGATTATACTCACTTCAATGTTTGGGGATCGGCAATGACTCGTTCGCATGGTGGAGCTCGGTATTTCATCATGTTCCCGGATGATTACTCTCAGAAGGTTTGAATCTGCTTCATGCATAAGAAGTCTGAGATGTTTGTTAAGTTCAAAACTTGGAAGGCAGAGGTGGAAAAACTATCAGGAAGGAAGATCAAGTATTTAAGGAGTGATAACGGAGGTAAATACAAGAATAAGAGGTTTATAAAATTTTATCAGCAGGAGGGTAAGTCAGGTACTTCACGGTGAAAAAAAACCCTCAGCAGAATGGCACTACATAAAGGATAAACATAACTTTTATGGAGAAAAGAGGTACATACAGGTACATGCAAATAAGCCTGAGTCTTTTTGGGTAGAGTCGATTAACCATGCATACTATTTAGTTAATCAATCTCCCTTGAAGCTACTCGACTTCAGGTGTGCTGAGGAGGTATGGTCTAGAAAAGATATGGATCTTTCCATACTAAAGGTTTTCGGATGTAAGGCGTTCGCTCTCATCCTGAGCGATAAGAGGAACAAGTTAAAGCCGAAGTCGTAGGAGTGTCCGTTCTTGGGCTTTGAATGAGGAGTGAAGGATTTCAAATTGTGGGATCCGAAAAACCGAAAGAAAATTATCAGCAAAGATATCATGTTTTATGAGATGACCATATCTATGGTAGAAGCGAAGGCCGATGTGGTGAAATCTATTCAGGGAGACAAGACTACAACTGAGGTTTTTGTTCTCATGAGAGGAGTAGGTCAGAAGACTCAAGATGAAGTAGTTGACACATCTAAGAGTGATGTGGAAGAGCAGCAGTAGATGGAGACACCAGTGGAGGCTCCAATTCAGGCTCAGGTGGAACATATTAGCGTGGTTATGAGAAGTTGAAAGAACCGTAAAATAGCCTTAGAGATACAGATGGGATGATGCAGCTTATTATGCTTTCATCATCATTGAAGATGATCCAGCAAGTTATGATGAGGCTGCGGCAAGCAATGAGGGGTAAGACTAGCTGGATTAAGGCTTTGAAGGAGGAGATGAACAATCTCCACAAGAACTCTGTCTGGGAGTTAGTTTTGAGGTCCAAGGGAAAGAAGATCATAAGTTCCAAGTGGGTTCTCAAAAAGAAGGAGAATATGCAGAATGAAAACCTAAAGTTCAAGGCACGTTTGGTTACAAAAGGGTTTGCTCAGCGGGAATAAATTCATTACGAGGATATATTCTCTCATGTAATCAAGCATACCTCTATTAGACTGCTACTGGCCGGCTCAAGTTGCTCATAAAAATATCAAAAATGGATCAACAATCCATATCAAGCTAACAACCCCCTTCACCTACGGCCTTCTCTCACACAGGAAGTAGGTACTGATGTAGTGATAAACATATGGAGGTATCGAGGCTTGAACATATTGACCTCAAATAATCAGAGCTCTGATACCATGTTAAGTCACCAAGAAACTTATTGTGCCTGTTAGGGAATGGACCAACAATTCATATCAAACTAACACATACTAACATATGAGGCGTTGCATAACAACTTTTGGAGAGAGAGAGAGAGAGAGAGAGAGAGAGAGAGAGAGAGAGAGAGAGAGAGAGCTTTCACCAAACTCTTTGGATGTTATACAAAACATCTTTCAATAAGTGAAGACATATCATGGGCACAACACTTGAATTATTAAACTACTCACGATGCTCACCACACATTGTAGATACCTTCTTTGATTGCCTGTACTAAGATATGTGCAAGTCTTGTTTGTTCAAGAAATCACACACCTTCACTTGACACAAGCCAAAGTTATTCTTCTCCAAACATGACAATCTACTAAGATGTTGTCATTGATAAATTTGTGCTAGTAATATAGTACGAGGAATGGTAATAAAAAATATGTACAATAGCAAGAAAGAAATATATACAAAGGCTAGTAGCCCGTTCATTGATTAAAAAAATATGTACAAAGGCAAGAAAGAAAAAAAAAAAATAACAAACTAAGAACAAGAAACGTCATGTCGAGCTCTCGGACAAAAAGTTAAGCGCGTGATGCAAAGGACTTTAGGTCCTTGTAGCCTACTGTTTCAATAAATCGATAATCCTGCCGTTGACCGCTGAACATTGAAAAAAAGTGTATTGAAAGATGCGTTGATTTCCCTCTTTCCATAACTCCAACAAATAGCAATAGATATCAAACTCCATAGTTTTTGAATGTCAGGTGGAACCTTTGTTTTCCTCCAATAGGTCCATATATAGCAGAGTCTAGTTGGGTGTCTCATGTTTCTTCTATGGTGTGCTTCTGATTGATTTTGGAATGTTTTATTGCCCCATTTATATTGTGTCTCCATCATCATCATCATCCAAAGTCTTACCCCATCGGGGTGGTGTGGCTTATAAATAAGATTGACAAGAATTTGTCTCCAGCAGATAGCCAATTGGTAAAACACATGCAACCCGTGGCCTTGGGTTCAAATAAGTGATATGACGTATTTTCTCTAGCTTTGTAGTGGTGGACCTTCCTCTCGTCTTAGTGGAAAGCTTTCAATTCCTAGCTTTGGGGTTATTCAAAATAGGGGCATATATCGCTCTTGTGGTGAGTTTTGATCCTTGGTCTATCTTGTGCCAGTACACTAATAGGTGATGTACTAACCACTATGGTCGTTCCTTCCAAAAGACAAAAAAAAAGGAGACATTTTTCGATCGGTCGTCAACCGAGTGTCATTCCTCTAAGACTTGTGTCAAAATTCTTTCAAGGAATCTAGGCAAAAGATGGATGTGCTATGAACACCAAAAGGCCAATTGACTAGTTGGTCGACCTACTTTATGTAGTTTATGGCCCTTTCTCTACCAACCAATTGGTGTAATCATGAAATTCTTAATTTTTCTCAATGCTTATATGTACCTAGGGGTGTGCATCGGTTCGAAACCGACCTATTTAGGCAAAACCCAAATCGATCCAACCTTGGTTGGTTTTGAGGATTTTCAATCCGATCCAAACCGAACTAAGATTGGAATCCAATCCAATCCAACTAAAGTCGGTTTGGATTGGATTGGATGGTCGGTTTAGACTTTGGGTCATGTTCTTATTGCCCCCCCCCCCTTCTATTAGGACCTAGTTCAAACTTAAAAAATAATAATTGTTATCAAATCATTAGGCCTAAATATGATTTTTAACTGATTTTGAGTCATCCTATTGTATTGCAATGGTTGTTGGCAGCAAGGGTATATGAGGATATATGGTATATTTAATAAAATATTATATGTATATACATATGTCGGTTCGGTTCGGTTTAGATCGGTTTTGAATTTACAAATCCATCAACCGATCCAATCATGTCGGTTTTTTAAAAACCCAATCCGATCTGATCCATTGAGTGTGTCGAAACCGATCAAAATTGGTCAGTTTGGTTTGGGTTGGTCGGTTTGGTTTGGGTCCTGCACACCTCTATATGTACCTTTGTTCCTTAGACTTGTGCTGCTCAATCATTGATCTCATATTCCATGCACATAGCTCAATTGTTATTTTTGGTCTAAGGATTCGAGTTAGGCACTTGGTGCCAAGAACGAACGAACGTGATTAGTCTACACTTAAACGAGATTTTCATAAGAAAAACTAACACAACGAATCTTGCACCGAAGAGCTTACATCCATTCTTAGCACAATGAGTATTTCAATCCAATGCAGTATGGCTGACCTCCCATATCCCATCCTCTCCTCCTCCAACTCCTCCTCCATCTCCTCCCACTTTGGTGGTGCCTGAGGTGGGGAGGGGAGCGACAGTGGCTGTCCATAAGGATGGCTCTGCTGGTGGATAGCATGCAAGGTCGTCTCGATACAAACCGAGGCCTGAGGCAAAAATTCTAAATGGGGCTTTTTTATTTAATTTTTTTTAAAATAATAATATTATTAAAAATATATAATATGAAAAAACTATTTAAAATTTATTCTTCCAGCCGTGAGCGTCGAGCGATTGTCGTCTAGTCGCCGGTCACCGGTGGCTCAGTTAGCACAGGCCGTCGGGCACAAAGACAAGAGAGAGAGTGGAGCTGTGGGCATGGCGGCGTGGGCCTATGGCTGGCGGCGTCGGTGCCTCGATGGTCACCCGATATGATGGCGTCGCTCGGTGTTGCTGTGTCAAATGGAGAAGGGAGAACGAGAGAGAGAGAGAGAGAGAGAGAGAGAGAGAGAGAGAGAGAGAGAGAGAGAGAGAGAGAGAGAGATGTATAAAAAGGTATTTTTTTTTTGGTAACAAGTTTTATGCATGGCTGACAGCTGATGTCTCGAAATCCGATGAAAGTTTGGGTAAGTGTAACGGACATTTATATTATTGTACGTGGGGCCGTGCAAATTTTTCTTCTTCTTATTTTGGTGCCATGGGCCATGCAAAACTGTTGCTGATGTAGTGTTTTTGGTCCAAATAATAATTGAAGGCCCAGTTAATATGGGCCTTCTTCACAAGTGGGGCCTTAGGCAGTTGCCTGAGTTGCCTCACTATTGGGCCGGCCCTAAATAGCATGGTGGTTCTTGATCTGGAGTGGCTACGTTCTTCGCAGGCGAAATGGCAGCAGGTGCTAGTTGGAAGGTTCTTGGATCCTAGGGTGCCGCTTGACGTTTTGAGGCGGAAGGTGGCCGATCGGTGGTCATGTGCGGGACGAGTCCAGGTGATGGACTTACCAGGGTGGATTTTTTTGTTTTCGATTTTAAGTTGAAGGAGACCTTGTCGACATTTGGGAGGGAGGATCGTGGGTGTTTAATGGGAAGAAATACTTGCTCTAAAGAGATGGGTTCCTTTCTTCCACCCTCTCACAGATAGCATCGATCATGCGCTGATGTGGATCCGACTACCGGGGTTGCCGGTCGACTGCTATGATGAGAGCCTGGTGATGGATATCAAGGCGGCCGCCAGGAGGCCGATTAGGGTGGATCTAAACTCCTTGGATGGAGCTCGAGGGTTGTATGTGAGGGTTTGTGTCGAGGTGGATCTGCGAGGAAGCCTCTCGTCGGGAACTGAGTGTTGGCACGTCAGATTTCTGATTCAAATTCTTTCAACCATTTGTTTATGAGAATTTATCGAACATATATTTCACCTGTGGTATGGTCGAGCATCGAAGTCCAAATGTGCCATAGGAGGTGAAACCAATGCCCAGCTGGAAATTGGACAGAGGGAGGGATATGGTGCAGCCGTCTCCAATGGAAGGGGTGGACGAAGCACAGAGGTCCAGTGGGTATGGGCGAATGGATGCTTCCAAAGAAAAAGCAAGTGGGCTCTCATGAGTACTCCTGCATGGCAGTCAGATATGAGTGGAGGTTCCAATTCGAGACTGATCCATGAAAACATAGACAATGGAGAATTTATTGGATCCGCCGAGGAGATGCATGATAAGGTCATTGAGAGCGAGCGTGAGATTATGGAGATTTCTGCGACCGAGGTTGATATTGGAGAGATGGATGATGTTGCGGTTCCTCTTAGACGATACCGGATAAGCAATCCGATACCGAATCGTTCTGACCACATGGGTCAACGTAGATCAATTGAACAAGACGATTCTTCGACGAATCAATGCGGAACAAGCAATCCAACACAAATAGAGAAATAGGAAAGCAAGAAGAAAAAACAACCACAAAGCAATCACAGAAAGAGAGTCAAGAGATTTATGTGGAAACCCCTGCAGGAAAAACCATGGGCGAAGACGATCGGATGATCCACTAGAACAAAGAATGAAACGGAGTTACAAGCAACACCCAACTCCAACGAAATGAACTCCCCTCGCCAAGAGCACCTCCTTCTTTTTCAAGCCCTCGCCAAGCCTCCCTTAAAGTTTTCTCTTCAATGCAATACAATCCCCAAAACCATAGACCCCTTTATATATCAAGGGGATATGTTACATAAGCTTAATCCTGAAATTCCCCTCAAAACATCCCAAGCAGAAAAGTCAAATCGTGATTGTCTTGGGCTGACCCGTACTGTCAGGCACAGTCGTGTGCACGACCTGGGCAAGTCGTTCGTATGATAGTTTGTAGCCAGTCTCGTCTTTTCGCTAAACGACACATCGAGAATATCTGGTTCCAAGTCGTGCACACAACCCAATAGTCATGCGCACAACCACCTGGGGAGGACACTTGCCTTTTTTTCAAAGGACGCATTGACTTTTTCGAAGGGACGGGTCATACGCACGAACTGTCAAGGTCGTGCGCACGACCCCTTACAGTCGAGCTATATCTCAACAATCTCCACCTTGGCGAGAAGTCCAAATCAAAATCCGATCGTCGTCTTCACCTGCACCTTAACGATGCACAAAGATGCCTTCTGGGAATCCCAAAATAAGTCCCGAAGATGTGCCAAAGCACCCTGAATTTGCTAGAACCCCAAAGGTGCGAAACTCCTCAAACCATCTTGACCAAGCTCAGGCAATGTTATGGGGGGAGATCATTGTCTTCGTAAGGTCCCCGTCTAATAATCGATTAAGGAGTTGAGCTTCGAGATGTGGTGCGCTGTAGAGTACTAAGCTGGCACGTGCTGGCACTGTAAAATAGAGAGAAAGAGAGAGTGGACACAGAATGTGGTGACAAAGTTTGGCCGAAGTCTACGTCTTCGTGCGGTAAGATGCAACCTTTGAATCCAATATCTTTAAAGAAGTAGAGCTACTCTCGACATATCGAGGAGTGCTTATACAAGTAGACAAAGGGTGGAACAGGCTTGACTGGAGTTTGTGTTGGAATGGATCCTGTTATCAGAGTCGCAGCAGAAGCAAAAGATAGATCCGAAAATCATAAGGTGTATGTTTCATTACAATTAATTCTACAAAACAATCTACATGCAAATCTATGATCTTAGCATATGTGCAGACACCCTAGAGGCATACTACGATCTACGGAAGACATGCATGCATCTAGTTAGGTATTTAGAATCATCATACTTTGTGGATCTATGATTCGGAGAGAACGGAACGATGATGAACCGCACGTGAATCGCAAGGGAAGTTGTCGGATAGCACCTTGTCCTTTGCGAATTGAGGAATCCTCGAAGTCCTATCTCTGAGTGTAAGGACTACGAACAGACGAAGGAATTCGTTGCGAAGACGATGGCGAGCCACGAGATCTCCTCCTTCTCTTTCTCTCTTCTTCCTTCTCCTTCCTTCCTCCTTCTTATTCCTTCTTCCTCTTTCTTCCTTGCCCAAAACCTCAGAGAGGGAGAGAGGGAGAGGGGGTCGAGTTTTTGGAGAGGGGAGGAATATAGGGCCGACCCCTTCCTTTCTAATCCTCTTATAGGGCCGGCCCCCTACTGCTTTACGCAAGCTAGGGCCGGCCCCTAGTGGATAGGGATGAGGGGGGGGGGGGGTTTAGGGTTTCCACAGGTCTATCGTGAAGCCTGGACAAAAACGCCCTTCACGAAAAGTGAAACATTGAGAGAGAGATTGAGTGAGGTACGCTACCCAGAATCGAGTTCCGTCAGCGCCTATGAGCTCCTGGAATTATTTCGCTTATTTTAAGATCCATATTCAATATGTTCTGAGCCATATTTTAGTATTTATCAAAATACCCCTACAGCCCCTAACATACGTGAATTAGGTTCTTAGGCTCCGGGCTTGCGATCTATCGCGCTACTTCGCATCCAACGTATCCAACCAGGTCGGGGAACAATTCCTATACGCAACGACTGGGTGGAGCCTTCAGGGTTCAGGATCTCTAGCTCCAACCGGATCCCTGATTAACTGTTCTGGTGACACACCGAAAGTTCCGTTAATCAGCCCTAATCCGATTAACCTGCGTAGCCACCCAGAGTGCGACGCGAGTTGAACTCTAGTGATCCTAAACTTATGTTACTCCCTCGTAACCCGGTTCTCTACTATACTCTGATAATCCTTAGTCTCTCCTATTACTGGTGACACGATTCGACTCGGGCGGTGGGGAGCACCGTCAGATCCCGATCGATTATCTAACAAGGATTTGATGACTTGTCATCTATAACACCATACACCTTCCGGTGCTATGCCTAGCATCCGGAACGTTATCAGTCATACTGACAACCACCAGGCCTGGGTTAACTATGTGGACAGATTGACTCATCAAAACGCACCCATCCAACACTGGACGTCGGATAACCTGTAGGATTGCATGCCACTCAAGTGCTAGCCGGGTAACCCAACGTACCATGGTATTGGACTATGGAAGGTCCACACACGTTGGCACATCAAAGCACCACACAACTAGTTGGCCCAGTGTACATGGTCCCTCAGGGTTAAGGACAGATTATCTATAGTAGTAAGATGGTTTATGCACCAGTGTCTGAATAACTGAACTGTGCACCGTCTTGGTTCCTGTTCAACACAATTATCGTGATTGGTCAGGTGAATGAGAATCACACGTTCCCGTGGTGGAGACTTCACCACATCCTCTACCTGCCAACAGCTTAGTCTCGGTGAAGCGACTGACATCACCAAAGTTGTGAACTAGTTCTAGGTCTACACAAAACTGGTCCACTGGGTCTCCCAAGCATGGATCCGCTATGCGCCTCAGTGGCCTACTGTGTTCCCTAGGGTCTTTTATTATATGTATATTAACATATACCAAAGTAGTATTCTAATTAAAGCAATAACCAAAGTCATCTTTATTAATGTTAATACAGAAAATCCACGCTCAGGACACACGAATGGTATCGACTTGGTCAGAAAGCTCGCCCCGGAAGCAGTTTTCAGAATGATGAGAGCGAGAGCGACGATGAGGATGCAGCGCCAAGGAGGTCGAGAGGGACGGGGAGGGCAGGGAGGAGCAGCATGGAGCCGAGGGGGGAAACTGCCTCGGACCAGCGGGACACACTGTTGACCGAGCATCGTTAATTAGTCGCTGCGGATTAACTAACCTCTTCCTGATTTATTTTTTCTTATTCTTTCGACTCTCTTCTGTTGTGTACATTCCCAGATTCTCCAGATCTGTTTCTTGTTGTGAAAGTCGAGGTAAAGAGTTTGGCTACAAAAATTCAATTGAGTCTTGGGGTAGTTGAAGTGTGTTTCAGTAGAGAATAGTGGTGATGGTTGGTGTATATACGTACAGATGATTGCAAGCAGGTCTATATTATTTTTGGACTCTGTACCACAGCATGATGATAACATCACATGATACCTTCACCTCTGTTGAGAAATGGTAGTTGGTGGATGCAGGTTCATGGCCTATTCAATTCAGCTTCTACTCTCTCTCTCTCTCTCTCTCTCTCTCTCTCTCTCTCTCTCTCTCTCTCTCTCTCTCTCTCTCTCTCTCTCTCTGTTGAGAAATGGTAGTTGGTGGTTGCAGCTTCATGGCCTATTCAATTCAGCTTGTACTCTCTCTCTCTCTCTCTCTCATCAGTGTTAATTTGATCCCACCTTCCAGCATTTTTATTTTTTGTTAGTCCATTGTATCAGATTTTAGAGTTATTGTAAGGTTTTCAGTAGAGAAGTGGTTGCGATTAAGATTGGTTGGTCTAATGTCTGATTTAGAATGGATTTAAATAAATCTGAGGGTAAGATTATGGTTTAATTGGGTCAAGAATTTTTTAAAAAAATTATTTTTAATCTAATTTTAGTAAGAGAAATGAGAGTTAGGTTTCTATTTAACTTTTTTTTTTTTCACTTAAGAGGGAGCAAAATAGGAGTTGGTCTTAGGGGATTTTAGGGCAACGACCTTATTTATTCTCAATAGTGATTAAATTTCAAATAATAGTGGGGGGGGGGGGGGGGGGGGGGGGGGGGAGGATCAGATCTGGAGGGGGTAAACTCGTTGTATTAGGGTTTCTCTTAGGAAACCAAAGTAAAATTGTGGCTGTTCGTGGATGGAGAAGGTAAACAAACGATTGTTGTCAACTTCAGTAGTTAAAACCAGTGTTTTGAAAACCGGACCGGACCGGGCGGTTCAACCGGTTTGAACCGGAACCGGAACATGTTTTGGTTTGGTCTTTGAATAAACCGGTTTGTATGTTAACCTAGGAATCAAACCTTCCCATTGAAGAATTTAGTAGATATCTATATAAAAAAACATATTTTCATACGGTTCAAACGGTTGAACCACCGGTTTGAACCGATTTGGACCGAACTGGATGCATTTTCGGTTCGTCTTCCGGTCCGGTTTTGAAAACACTGGTTAAAACTACTCGTAGACTTGTAGTCGTAATTACAACTCCCCTAACCAAACAGACCGTTGGTGCAGTTGGTAGTGGTGCTGCTCCTTGTGGGCACTAACTAGGGTTTAATACTTGCTCCCCGCTCTGTGTGGCGCTCCCGTTTGTTGGTGTGGTGACTTCGTGGGCCAGGTGGGCCCTTCCTCCGGGTTCGATACCCGCTCCCCGCTCTTTCTGTCACTTCCGCTCTCTGGTGTGGCGACTTCCTGTGGGCTAGGTGGGCCGTCCTCCTGACCTCGGCTCTATGGTGTGGCGACTTCCTGTGGGTTAGGTGGGCCGTCCTCCTGACCTCGGCTCTATGGTGTGGCGACTTCCTGTGGGTTAGGTGGGTCCTCCTCCTGACCGGTTCGGATCCGGTGGTTGTGTGTTGTTCACCCTGTTGTGATGATTTACGGGTTGTGTATTGTTCGCCCAAGTATGGTGACTTACGGGTCTAGCTTTCCCCTCTGGATCCGTGAGTACTCGTGATCATCGTCTACAGATACCCACTCTCCCGTCTCAAGAATTGCTTCCTATTGATCGCCTAGATCTTTTCCACTTCCACATGGTTTCGTCAAACAATTGGTATCAGAGTGTCGAAGTACAATCGTTTGTAGCAATTCATAATTTTTTTTTGGTAGATAACATCAATAAAAAAAAGGGGAACGATTGATCGTCGTCGTCGCCGGGGTCGCTTGCTGTTTGTCGACATCGACAGTGTCGTGATCAAGGGAGTAGAGACCTTCAGGGATCCTAATTCATTCTTGGTGTCGGCGGTGTTTCACATTTGGCAAAAGGCCGATGGAGGGCTGGTTTCACCAATCGAGGTCGTCAACGGCGACCGATTCCTTCACCTGCGGCATCGGAATGCCGTCGAGGTTACGGATCGATCGTCGGAGCATCGACTGACCGTGGTTGCCAAGGCCAGAGGAGGCTGGGAGGTCATCAGGCTTAGAAACCCTAAGGCTGCGTTTGGTAGCCGAAAAATTTCATTAAAGGAAAGGAAAGTCTTTCCCCTCCCGAGGGGAAAGTCTTTCCCCCCTTGAGTGCGAGGAAAGAGAATCCCCTTACTCCCCCCCCTATTACACTAACATTGGGATAATTTATGTATAAAAGTATTATGATTCCTGTTTACTTTTCCGGTACCAAACACGTCTAACATCGCTTAAGGGAGGGAATCCTCTCCCTTTCCCATCACTTTTCGACTACCAAACAGGGCCTAAAGGGTGAAGGCAACGGCGGCAACAACGTGAAGAGGTAGGAGAGGTTTAGGGTTTAATTTCTAACCCTAACCTTTTATTTGTCCCTGAACCGGTTTTAACCGCCAAGACCCCACCTGAACCAATTTAGATCAGACTCGACTCGAAGTTGTTCAGACCGAATTCGATCCGGTTTTTGTGAACTGATTCTGTGGGGGATCTTTTCCGTCGCTTGATCCCTCCAACAATCAATTGATTAAATTTGAGTTAGTTAGAGAGTTGTAGGTTAAGAGAGTAGAGAGATAGGAGAATTGACATATGGATTTGTTGTCGAAGTTCGATTGTAGCCTACATCTCTGTGTCACAACCATGAATCCACTACCTTTTAGAAGTTTGAGCTATCCCTTTACAGGTAAAGGGATGCTTGCACAAAGAAGTGGGGTAGAAGTAGAAGTAGAATGTCGGGGAATGAGATGTGATCTCAAATCTGGTCAGCCTGGACGAAGAGCTTTGCTATTCCATGCTAGGCTATAAGGGCTTCCAATGCCAAAATGTCTTTCAACTACCCAAAGTCCTTTTGTTGTTTTGAGGTATATTTATAGGTGCCGCCTTTCCATAAATACCAGAGCTGATGTGTCGTTCTTTGATTGGTCCACGTGGTGTCCTGCGGTAGCTAGGTCCATGTGTGAGCCTCTGAATGGGCCACGAGTTATCCTCATGGGCCTCTTGCGGTACATGTCTCTGCTGGTCTACTAGCGGGCCACAACTGTCTGCATGTGCCTTGGAGATGTGGGCCTCTGTTGGCCTGCTGGTGGGCTACGAGCTGTCCTTGTGGGCCTCAGCTGGCCTGCTTTTTGGTCGCCTGTGTGTCTGTGTGCTGGCCTTAGCCATTTTTTGCACCCACACCTTTCCCCTCTCAGCTTGGTGACCACCTAGTTGGCCGGGATCCTTGTTGCAAAGCTGAAGCCGATCCATGTTTTCATTGCCCGTTATGGTTATGTGTTGCGATTCCCTAGGAGTGATCCTTTTGGAGTGATCCCCCCTGCGAGGGATGTTCTTGTGAGGGAAGTGATCCTCCTGCAGTGATCCCCCTGCAAGGATTGTTCTCGTGAAAGGAGCGATCCTCCTATAGTAATCCCCCTGCGAGGGATGAGAACCATTTCGGTAATCCCATGGAGGATCGAGGTCGAGGAGGAGGGAGACCGAGCCCTCCCTCTCTCTTTTTGTTGCTGGTCAAATGGAGGATGGGAGGCCGAGCCCATTATTCTTATTTTCTGCATATTGAACGAAGGAGGCCGGAGATAAAGATGTTTTGCTCAAAATGAACACCAACTTTGTCGTATTGCCCAAACTCAGCCCACTCCAAAAGTTGTTACTTTTCTAGTCATAGCCACATGAGAAATCAGTCACACACATATATTTTGGTTTTTTGGATTCATTTTACCTCTAAAATACAATGCGACCCAATCCCTTATATCGATAGGCTTGTGGCCACCGTCCACCACCGTGATCGCCATCATCGCCCTGCCGACCACAATTTTAGCCCCCCGTGGGCATTGCCATTGGTGTTTGTTGTTACTGCCGGCCAACACCGCTACCACCTTCATCGTTCACAATTTTTTTTTTTTTTGCAGGTTCGCAGCCACCGCCAACATCGTTGCGGCGGGTGCAACTTGTGTCGTCATCTTTCAAAAGGAAAAAAAAATATGAGTTTGCGGTCGCCGCAACTTTATTGCGACGGGCTCAACTTATGCCACCACCGTTCAAAGGATTTTTTTTTTGCAGATTTGCGCTGCTGCAAGATTTTGCGGCAGTCCCAACTTGTACTGTAATCGTTCAAAAGGAAAATAATAATGGTTTGCGACTGCCGCAAGATTTTGCGGCCACCGTAGCTAGCCGCAACTTTGTTGTGGCGGGCGCAACTTGTGCCTAATACATCCAAGGTTATCATGGAGATATTGAAAGGTAGAGAAACTTGAGTAGCAGTCTTACCTCGACGAGTAAGGGAAGCTCGTGATCTGGATCATGAACACTCCTTGGCAAGTGTCCAAGGAGTTCGTTTGATCTCAGTTAGTTATAATCATTATTTTTACGAAAATGATCTTAGTTCGTTGAAATCTTTGTTTTCCATGAATAATTTGCTCTTCTTCTTTTCTGTATTCTTTGCAAAAAAATGAAAATTTTTTTCCAGCAACAAACTCTTGGGTAGAGGATTGACCATGGGGACGCGGCTTTGTGGTGGATAGGAGCAGAGTCAGTAGATCTACATGTCAAAATAATTTGGAAAAATCGGTGTTAGGTCCAAAAAACAGAGTGTATAACATTTAGTTTCATTTTAAGTTCTTATTTGCAGCAAGTCCACCGAAATGACTATTGCATGAAGGCTAATCCTCTATCCATTGTTTTGATTGCAAATGATCTGATCTTAACTGTTTTGGATAATGATTTTTTTAAAAATACCATAAATACCCATAGTATCCTCCCACGTTAAATAACGACAGATGATATATGACACGTTTTTTTTTTACGACAAGAGTGGCACGGGTTGCTACAATGATTTAACTGTAGCTGCTACAATGATTTAACTGTAGTTGCTACAATGATTTCACTGTAGCAATCCGTGATTTCACTGTAGTTGCTACAGTGAATCACTGTAGCAAAGTACTCAATTTTATTCAAATAATACTCAGTTTTATTAAGTATTTTTGCGACTAAAATTGAGTACTATAGTGATTTGACGGTAGAAAAGTGTTTTTAGCAGTCACAAAAAAATCACTATAACAGCTACAGTGATTTCACTGTAGTACAGTGATTTCACTGTAGTAAAGTTGCTCAAATATATGTTAATAATACTCAATTGAATTGAGTACTATTGCTACAGTGATTTCACTATAGGAAAATATTGTTTAACAGCCACGATGGAATCACTATAGTGCTACATTGATTTCACTGTAGTTGCTGCAGTGATTTCCCTGTAGCTGCTACAGCGAAATCACTATAGCACTACAGTGATTTCACTGTAGCTGCTACAGGGGAATCACGATAGCGCTACAGTGATTTCATTGTAGCTACTACAGTGAAATCACTGTAGCAACTATAGTGGTCCGACACTAGGTCTCGAAACTGTACGTTTCGTACAGATTGAATGAAGTTATATAGGCAATGGTAGGTTGATAAATTTGACAACTTAATCAGGGCTATTTTAGTCTTGCATTAACCAAAAGAGTTTTTGCAACTAATCTGTTGACACGTGGACTTGGGCTTAGAGGAAAAGGTTGTCGGGACCTATCTTAAAATAAAACCCTTAAAATTGACTGTTTGCAATCCGCCCCAAATAATTTACCTGATTATTAACAAGGGATGTGATGTTGAAATAAATTGAAATTAAAATGAAGGATAATTTAGTTTTTTTAAAAAATAGGTGACTAAAAGAGCAATAACATTTCGAATGGGTTTGGTTTGGGAAAATACTATAGGATTTGTGCTAATAAAGGAGGGAGAGAGAGAGAGAGAGAGAGAGAGAGAGAGAGAGAGAGAGAGAGAGAGAGAGAGAGAGAGAGAGAGAGAGAGCTTTGCGTTTGGTTCCCCCAAACTCTGTACGCCACTGTCTCCTTCTTTGCGAGTGAGAATCCTAGCCGTAGGTGTTTTGTCAATTGGGTCAACGCGTCTGTGATCGGCTGCCACGTCACTCCTTCTAAGTTGTGCCTTGATTGCGAGTTCTCCTCGTTGATGCCATGCTAGTGGAGGGTCCCTTGTGATTGATGGCCTGTCAATCCTACGATTTTGTTCCCGGTTTCTCTCATTGGCTCATATCGAGGGCTTTTGGTCATTTCATACTACTTATCATGGTGAAATGACCAAAAGCCCTCGATATGAACCAATAAGAGAGACAGGAAACATCCAACGTCTTTAACGAGGTTGGAACAAAATCGTACTCATCCGGAGAAAAAAGTTTGAGAACCACAAGTATGACCCATCCGCACGATGAGAACACGTGGCAGAACCATTGGCCATGGGGTGAATTCCAGGGGAAAATTTTCAGCACATCCTGCGTACGCTCATCACGCTTTAAGTGCTGGGGTCCACTATCCTCATTTGCGGGGGTTTACTACCTCATGTCTCATGAATTAGTGGTCCCTACGGTTGTAGCGTACTCAGGATGTGCTGATAAATTTCCCGAGTTTAAGGGGAATGGCAGGTGAAACTCCGGTAGGCTGGGATGGGTTGGTGTTCAACCCTATCCCAACCCAAAGTGATATACATCAAGCAATCCTAACCCAACTCAAGTGGATTGGTCGGATTATATTTTTTTTAATAATATCAGCCTATTATATTTTAATATATTAATTTAAGTTTTTTTAGTAATAGCTATAATTTAATCTTTATCAAAAAAAAAAAAAAAGTTCTGCATGCACATGATTAACTTTCAACCGTATCAAATTTCACAAAATAAAAAATTCTATCATGAAATAACTTATAATATAAAAATATATCTACACTAAAATAAATAAGATAAGTATTGATGTACTCGGTACATTATCACATCAAACATATAGAACTGTGATTTATGTTGGGAAAAAACTGTTGTATTATTCACTAAACCCCTCTATATATAGGCATAATGAGAGGTTGGGATAGAGACGAGGTAAATCTCTAATCCCCTGAATCTAGGGGTCTTTATCTGGTGGGCATCCATATCCGATGCAACCACCGTTTCATAACACTCCCCCTTGGATGACCACCATTTATCAATGATTGCCTCATTAAAACCTTTGATGGAAAAACCCAGTGGAAAAAATCCTATCAAAGGAAAAAGAGTACAACCTTAGTTCTTCAGGAACTATGGTGGGTGCGCATAATGCTGCCTCGTTAAAACCTTTGATGGGAAAAACCCTGTGGGAAAAACCCACCAAAGGAAAAAGAGTACAGCGCGCATATTTGCATCTTCAGGATGCCCTCCGCCTAATAATTACATTTACATTATTACATCTCTCCCCCTGATTTTATCTCCTCCTGATTACATTATTACATCTCTCCCCCTGATTATATCTCCTCCTTATTACATCAATTTGTTTGGTGATTGAGCCGTCGCAGTCCGATGCCGTACACCATCTTTTGGAAAGTAGACTTGGGCAAAGTTTTGGTGAAGAGATCCGCAAGATTGTCGCTTGACCGTACTTGCTTAACTTTAATCTCCTTTTTCTTCTGAAGCTCGTGGGTGTAGAAAAACTTTGGTGAGATGTGCTTTGTTCGATCTTCCTTGATGAAGCTAGCTTGAATTTGAGCGATACATGCGGCATTATCTTCATGAATAACTGTCGGCTCTTTGGTAACTGATGCCAACTGGCAACTGCTTCTGATGTGCTGCACAAGTGACCTCAATCATACGCATTCTCTACTTGCTTCATGCAGGGCTAAGATTTCAGCATGATTTGATGATGTGGCCACAAGCGTTTGTTTGGTCGATCTCCAAGAAATAGCTGCATTGTTATTTAAGAATACGTACCCTGTTTGGGATCGACCCTTATGGGGGTCAGAGAGAAAACCTGAATCTACATAACCAATCAAGTGAGGAGTACCACAAGAATAAAACAAGCCCATATCAGTGGTTCCTCGCAAATATCTAAATATTTGTTTTATACCATTCCAATGCCTAAGAGTTGGTTCTGAACTGTATCTAGCCAATAGATTAACAAAAAAGCATATATCTGGCCTAGTACATTGAGCTAAATACAATAAAGCACCAATAGCACTTAAATATGGTTTTTCAGAACCAAGAACAGCTTCATGTTTCTCTTTAGGTCTAAATGGATCTTTATGAATGTCAAGAGCTCTAACCATCATGGGAGTACTTAGTGGGTGACATTTATCCATATTAAATTTCTTTAACAAATTTTCAGTATATAAAGATTGGTGTACTAAAATCCCACTAGAGTTGCACTCGATCTGCAGGCCGAGACAAAACTTAGTATCACCAAGTTCTTTCATTTCAAACTCCCTTTTTAGATAATCAGAAGTTTTATTGAGCTCTTCAGGAGTCCCAATCAAGTTTATGTCATCCACATAAACTGTAATTATTGTAAAACTATTTTCTGATTTCTTTATGAAAATGCATGGGCATATGGGATCATTCTTATAACCTTTTCTAGACAAATATTCACTAAAGCGATTGTACCACATCCTTCCGGATTGCTTCAGGCCGTACAATGCTCGTCTTAGTTTTATCGAGTGCGCACTCTTTGATATTGCTTCAGGCAACTTGAATCATTCTGGGACTTTTGATGTTGCTTTAGGCAACTTGAATCCTTCGGGGATTTTCATATAAATATCTGTGTCTAGGTTCCCGTATAAGTATGCCGTTACGACATCCATTAGTCTCATCTCTAGTTTTTTAGAAACTGTGAGACTAATGAGATATCTAAACGTAACTATATCCATAACAGGGGAATAGGTTTCTTCATAATCGATCCCGGGTTTCTGCAGGAATCCCTGGGCTACAAGCCTTGCCTTATATCTAGCGATTTTATTATTTTCATTTCTTTTCCTTACGAATACCCATTTGAAACCTACAGGGTTTACGTTATTTGGTGTTTGTACTATAGGTCCAAATACTCCACGTTTCGATTCAAGTTCAGCTTGAATAGCTTCTCTCCATTTTGGCCAATCAGTTATATGTCGACATTCATTTATATTACGTGGTTCATTGTTTTCATCATCGCCCTTTATTATTTCAGTAGCTACTTTGTATGCAAATATGTCATCGATGACTATTTCCTTTCGGTCCCAAATTTCACCCCTCATATGGAATATTGAGCTCTCATTATTTGGTACCGGTACCTTTTCCATAATCTCTGCAGGGACCTCTTCAGGAGTTTGAGGGAAATTTAACCGTTTGGAAATATTTTCTTCTGGAAAAATATGGTCCATAATCTCTTCTGGAGCATTATGACCAGGTTCTTCTGGAACCTTAACTTCTTCTGGAGTTTTAGGGCATGATTTCTCATTCAACTTCCTCTTCCAGGGAACTGAATCTTTGGAGCCTATAGGTCTGCCACGTTTCTGACGTACATCATTTTCATTATTGGGAGTTGAAATATTAATTCTTGCAGGTACATTCTTGGCTGGAACAAACGACTTAGTTATATTAGTTGCATCATTGAAGACATCAGGTAATTGATTTGCAATATCTTGTAAATGCAAAATCCTTTTTACTTCTACCTCGCATTGGGGGGATCTAGGATCTAGATGAGACATAGTGGAAGTATTCCACGATAATTCACGTCGTTCTTCGGGAACAGGACGTTGCCTAGAAACTTCTTTATCTTCCCCTAACGGCGGGAAGACTGTCTCATCGAAATGACAAACTGCAAATCTAGCAGTGAATAGATCACCGGTTAAGGGTTCTAAGAATTTTATGATTGAAGGTGAATCAAAACCTATATAAATCCACAATCTACATTGGGGACTCATCTTAGTTCTATTTGGAGGGGGAATAGGGACCTGCACATCACATCCAAACTTTCTAAGATGAGATATATTCGGCTGAATACCTGACACAAGTTGTGCAGGAGAAAAATTGTGGTATGAAGTAGGTCTAAGTCTAACAAGATTAACAGCATGCAATATAGTATGCCCCCATGCAGAAATTGGAAGTCTAGATTGTAAGAGTAATGGTCTAGCTATAAATTGTAAGCGTTTGATAAAGGCTTCAGCAAGACCATTCTGGGTATAAACATGGGGGACAGAATGTTCAACTTCTATGCCTATGGATGTGCAGAAATCATTGAAGATTTTAGAAGAGAATTCAGCTGCATTATCCAATCGGATAGATTTGATTGTGTTATCAGGGAAACTAGCTCTGAGTTTGATTATCTGGGATAATAATCTAGCAAATGCTAAATTTCTAGTGGAGAGGAGACTAACATATGACCATCTAGTGGATGCATTTATTAAGACCATAAAATATCTAAATGGACCACTAGGAGGGTGTATAGGACCACAGATATCACCTTGAACCCTCTGAAGGAAGGTAGGTGATTCTGTCTCTATTTTATGGAAAGAAGGTCTAGTGATTAACTTCCCTTGGGAACAAGGGTCACAAAAATGATCATTTGGAAAAATCAACTTCCGATTGTTAAGAGGATGACCATAGGAATTATAAATGATCTTTCTAAGCATTCCTGACCCTGGGTGACCTAATCTATCATGCCAAAGCACCAAATCTACAGGATTTGTGAACTTCTGGTTCAAGTGAGTGGCATAGGACTCCATAACCCCAATGTGGGTAAAGTATAACCCTAAAGATAGGGTTGAGCATTTTTCTAGTATGGAAATTTGCTTTCCGTTCTTAGATGTGATGGAGAGGTATTCTAGATTGCCTTCATTTGTAGTTTCCAAATGATATCCATTTGCTCGGATGTCTTTGAAACTCAGTAAATTTCTTCTGGAATTTTCTGAGTATAGAGCATCCTTAATTAGCAAGTGAGTACCATTAGGTAAAATTATATGGGCTCTTCCGGACCCTGTAACTATGTCAGTAGGGCCAGCCACTGTAGTAGCCATACGTGAATTATTTTCAATGTTTGTAAAGTATTTTCTGTGTTTCAGTATAGTATGCGTTGTTGCACTATCTATAAGGCAAATCTCTTTGCAGTTGGT
Source organism: Chamaelirium japonicum (assembly GCA_947650365.1). Lineage (NCBI taxonomy): Eukaryota > Viridiplantae > Streptophyta > Magnoliopsida > Liliales > Melanthiaceae > Chamaelirium > Chamaelirium japonicum. The sequence goes on from OX393552.1 coordinate 18,103,607, forward strand.
CATCGTTCCTAAATGATAATTTATATGAGTCAATTGCTATCAAAAGTGAATAACCAATGATAAAACTTACTAACACAATTTCTAACTATATTCACCAGAATAATAATAGAAATTGATAATATCCAACTGAAGATAAAGGCTATTAAGCAATGTCTGACATAATATAAAAACTACTGAGCAATGTCTGGTAGAAAATAAAAACTACTAAATAATGTCTTACATGAAATAAAAACTACTGAGCAATGTTTGACAGGAAATAAAACTAAAATCTTCAGAGATCCCAAAGTTCAGGGATCTAAGGTGCCATCATCTAACTCATCGAAGTAATCTGAACTTTTCAGGTACGATGTCTTCAGGACATCAGTCTGCTTCTGGTAATCTTCAGGCCACTCATTGTTATCTTCATTCATATTTGTCTCTGCAGGCACCCCTGTACTTTTGTACTTGTTCTTCTAATGTTTACTAGCACGGCAGTTTCTGGACCAGTGTCCTTCCTTTCCACATTCAAAACATGTATCCCTCTTATCTTCAGGTATAGAGGGATATTTCTTTTCTGGATTCGGAGGAGCAATCCACTTATTTTTGAAGTGAGTGTCCTTTCTAGGACCATAATAATCATCTCTTCCAAGATGATTTTGGCGTCCACCTCTTCCAGGGTGATTTCTACCTCTTCCAGGGTAGTTATTGCGCCCTCCTCTACCGTGTCTTCCACCTCTCTTTCCTCTTCCTCTACCTTTACCTCTACCTCTTCCTGGGTAGTAATCATTGGCTTTTGCTTCTGGCAATGCCAATGATCCAGTGGGTCTAGAATTATGATCAAGCGATGGATTGTTCGTTGCGTCGGCTGGTCACAATTGAGGTGATCAAGCGAAATCCTAGAATTCCTGCAAATTCGTTAAGGTTTTTCGCCGATCGACTTAGTTGATCGGATATTCGCCAGCCGGTTACGGTCTAGGGGATCGTCTGTTTCTGTTGAAGTTTGTCGACATTGTATATAAGTTTGGCTGATCGGTCACTCGCCAACTAGTCACGATTCAAGGGATCAGACGAAATCTCCCCTTTCGACGGTTTTGCATAGGATTTCGGAATATCGTCTCGGAAGACCGTTCGCTGCGGCAACCGATCGTACTTAGAAGGATCGGCCGAAATTGATGATCATGAACTTCTGCAAATTCGTATAGTTCTTCGGTTGATCGGTTTTGTGACAATCCACCGATCGGCGTACGACGATTGGCCATAATTTGATGCGATATCCGAAAACCCTGCTCATTGGTTTCTTGTCACTTGAAGATGCATCGTGATGTCTGAAAACCCTGCTGATTGGTTTTCGGTTGCTCGAAGATGTGACATGACACCTGGAAACCCTATTGATTGGTTTCTGGTTGCTCGAAGAAGAGACATGTCGTCCGGAAACCCTACTGAACAGTTTTTGGTTGCTCGAAGTGTCTGATTGATCTCAAGGTCGATTGTTTTTGGGGATCTATCGCACTGGCCGACATGTTCAATTGGAAGTAGTTGTTTTTTGGTTGATCAGATTTGTGATCAGTTCTGTGATGATCACGAACTGTTCTGCAATGATCATCCAGGAACGGATCATTTGGTTTGATTTTGGGCCGATTAGTTGTTCGCACTTGGTTTCTGCACTAGAGCACTGGAATGGTACGAGAAATAGTACCACCTAGTTGTACGTGGCTCGGTACTGGCCGACTAGAATTTTGCACTCAGGTTTCTACACCTGTTGTGTTGATTGATACGTGGTACTATATGACATGGCAAGGCACTGACTGGTCAGATTTTGCATTTGGTTTTGCACCATAGTTCTGGAATGGTACGTGGAATAGTACCATCTGGTTGTGGCAAGTGAAATTCTATGATTAGAAAGTTCTATTAACCATACTGAAATAAATCCACTAGACGAAGCTAGTGGGGCGCCCAACAACAGGCAGATGCAAGCACTTGTTAGATCACTCTATTTATTAATAGCGGAAGTTAAAATTAGTGATCAACAAAAATAACTCCAAAGAGCACACTCAAGCAATTAAAATGTGGAAACCCTTAACATGGATGAAAACCACCATTCGGTCGAAACCGGGCCTAGACCCTTCACACAGAGGGGTCTAGCTTCCTTTAGAAAATCCAGACGACGTTACAAGCAAACTAGACGTGACTACACGGAGATTACCCCTTAGCCCCATAGGTTTGTGACCCGCGCATTCGGTGAAGTGGAGGCGGTGCTCTTACTTCATAGGTGCTGAACTGAGCTGACTCTTGCACCTCCGCCGCCGTTCCTTTTCTCCGCTTATCATTCTCTTACAAGAGGCCTCCCAAAGCGAGCGACGTGCTAAGGGTGCTCGACGTGAGCGGCGTCACGGAGCGCCTCGCAAGAGCTTTCCATACGGCGGTTGGAGCACATAGTGTTCAAGTGAAATGGGGAGAAACAATCACTTCTATGATGATTAGACTTGTGACGATCGGTCAAGGATCAGTTGTGTCGATCGGTCGATCGAATTTGCGACGACCGATCGGAATGCGTCGACCGATAAATTTTGCGATGGTCAGAAAGTTGGGATGATCGATCAGGGGCCGATTCTGCGATGGTCGTCCCAGAGGATCGTTCCAATGGATTGTTTGTTGCTCCAGCCAGTAACAGTTCAAGGTATCGGGTGAAGTCCTAGAAATCCTGCAAACTTGTTATGGGTTTTTGTCGATCGACTTAGTTGATTGGATATTTACCAACCAGTTAAGGTCTAGTGAATCGTCTATTTCTGCTGAAGTTTATCGACATTGTATATAAGTTTGGATGATCGAGCACCCGCCAGCTAGTTACGGTTCAAGGGATCAGCTGAAATCTCCCCTTTCTGCGATTTTGCATAGTATTTTGGAATATCGTTTTGGAAGACAGTCTATTGCGGCAGCCGGTCGTACTTAGAAGGATTGGCCGAAATTGATAAATTTTTCCAAATTTGTGTAGTTCTTCGGTTGATAGGTTTTGTGATGATCCGCCGATCGGTGTACGACGATTGGCCATAATAAGATGCGATATTCGAAAACCCTACTCATTGGTTTCATATTGCTCGAAGATGCATCGTGGTGTCCGAAAACCCTGCTGATCGGTTTTCGGTCGCTCGAAGATGCGATGTGATGCCTGGAAACCCTACTGATCAGTTTCCGATTGCTCGAAGAAGAGATGCGCTGTTTGGAAACCTTACTGAATGGTTTTCGGTCTCTTGAAGTGTCCGGCTGATCTCAAGGTCGATCATTTTTTGGGATCTGCAGAAATGGCCGACATGTTTAGTTGGAAGTAGTTTTTTTTTTCTGGTCAATCAGATTTGTGATCAGTTCTGTGATGATCACAAACTGTTCTGCAATGATCAGCCAGGAAGGGACCTTTTGCTTGATTTTGGGTCGATCAACTTTTCGCACTTGGTTTCTACACCAGAGCACTAGAATGGTATGTGAAATAGTACCACCTGATTGTGGCTAGGTACTGACCGACCATGATTTTTACACTCGGATTTCTGCACCTGTTTCGTTGATTAGTATGTGGTACTATATGGCCGTGGCAAGACACTGACTGATCAGATTTTGCATTTGGTTTTTGCACCAGAGTGCTGAAATGGTATGTGTAATAGTACCATCTGGTCGTGGCAAGACACTGACCGACCATAATTTTTTTGATGGTTTCTGCACCTGTCGTATTGAGTGGTATGGGGTAACATCTGATCGTGGCAAATGCACTGACCGTTCAGGTTTTCGCACTTGGTTTCTGCACCAGAGCGCTAGAATGGTATGTAGAATAGTATCACATGACTATGGGAAGGTACTGACCGACAAGGATTTTTACATTTAGGTTTCTGCACCTGATGCATTTAGTGGTACGTGGTACCATCTGACGGTGGCAAAGAACTATCCGAACATATTTTCATACTTAGTTCTCCACCAGAGCGCTAGAGTGGTACGTGGAATAGTACCACCTGGCCGTGGCAAGGCATTGACCAACCAAGATTTTTGTATTCAGGTTTCTGCACCTGATGCATTTAGTGGTACGTGGTACCATCTAACCATGGAAATGCACTAACCAGACATATTTTCATACTTGGTTCCTCCACCAGAGTGCTAGAGTGGCACGTGGAATAGCACCATCTGTTTGTGGCATGGCAATGATCAGTCAAATTTTCGCACATGGTTTCTGCACCAGAGTGCTATGATAATACATGGAATAGTACCCAATTAAATGGAATTTGTCTTAAAATAAAAGTCTCGACCACACATTTTTTATTGATAACTCGAAATGAATTACATTATCGAAACGAGAAAATTTCAAGTATTTGACAATTTGCAGCCTTCTGGGATGATCAATTGATTAGATGCCTTTCTTCTAGTCGATTATGCCAGCTAATGGAACTATGGATTCCATATACCTCTCTTTCCTTGGGAGCAGAGGAAGTTTCCCTGCTGGATCCTTCCTTTCCTCGAGTTGACGCATGGCACAAGTGGATCGAGGGATATAGAATTACTAATACTAAGCGAAGAGCAGAGTTATGCGAAGGAGTGTAATAATTCTGGGAGAATTAGATAACAGCCTGCGTCGCACTCTAAGTGGCCATGCAGGTTAACTGGGACTCAGAGGATTAACGAAGACACTTGGGTAGTGTGTCGATCAAGTCTGGTTGGAAGCCATGAACCCTAGTTCTTGACAGTTCCACCTTATCCACATTCAATTTGAACTTTTAAGTTCCTCTTTGTCTCACAACATAATTGATAGGAAAACTGATGCCCTAATTGCCCTGCGCTACATGAGTGCAACACACTAGAGCATGATAGGTGCGTTGGGCGAAATATGTTCACTAGGGGGCAACCCTAGAGTAATGTGGAGACATACAACGTTGTCTTCACCCCTTGTGGGCTCCATTCTGTATGTGTGCATCGCACTAGAATACAGTAGGAGATGTCAGGTGAGTTTTACTAGGGGCACCCCATGTTTTACAGAGGCACCCTAGTGAATAGTAAAATCACTAGTTATCACCCCACAATGTGTAGACTAGGAGCAAACAAGGGACAATAGATGCTAGGGTTCCCTCGCACGCACAGAGGTTGGCTATGTGTGCCGCCCCCTACATGAGGTGGACGACCACTAGGTGCATGAGGGCATTTTGGTCCAGCCAAAGTTCCTCACATGCTCTAGGTTGGGCACCCCCCTCATTAGGGTTAGAACATGTAGCCACAACCCCTATCTTCAAGGGGAGGGGGGGGGGGGGGGGGGGGGGGGGGGTGGGGGGGCGATTTGATGAATCAAATCTCCCCCCATTATAAGATCAGATATGGCAGGGGGGTGGTTCTGCGAAAGGGAGAACCAAGGGCCGGGGTGACGTGGCACGGTGTGAAGTGGAAGGAAAGTACGTAAAGTTCTTAGATTTTTCTAAGATAGTGTGCACATTTTTTCGAGAGGAGATCAGACTCTCTTCTTCTCCTTGGAAAAACCGCAACACCTTGGACCCCCCCCCTGTCTCATCTCTTCTTCTTTTTGGGTCGTGGTGAGATTAAAGCACGAAGAAGGCTCGCACTCTGAGGCACTCAGGGATTGAGGTGTGAGAGTTTGGATCATCTGTGAGATCGCGTGAACATGAAGGAAGTTTTTTCGCAGCCCAGAACAAGATGCGGATTGAAGTCCTCTACGTGCTCCCAAAACTTCAGATCAATCCGTCAAGCGGATCTGGAGTTATGATCTTTGCACCAACTGCTGTTCATGTGACTCCGAGAGAACTCCGATTGACGTGATTCTAGATTCGAAAGATGCATTTCTAAGTCTTCTATGTGGTCCTAAAATTTCAAAATCAATCCGACAAGCAGATATGAAGTTGTGGTTGTTACACCGACAGCTCTACGGGCTGATCCGATTCCGTCTCCACCGACTAAGAAAAAATTCTTTACGGTGAAAGAATCCGCACGGAGATATGATAAACCCTAACCCTATAGATCTAGAGATGTTATCGATCATGCATACATACTAGAGTGTTTGAATCGATAGATCGACTTTAGGGTGATCATTAGCATTTGTTTTAGATCGTACGCGTACATGCATTAGGTTTTCGAATGAAAGTTTTGAAATGAATCACACTGCTACGATCCATGGGATCAGATTTTATTTCCACTGCGCCTCTGATCATGGATGAAAATCCAAAGGATCCAATCACAATGTCCCTAACCCTGTCAAATGCTATGATGAGTGGGTTCGTACACATTCACTAGGAGTTGATTAGAGTGCTATTCAATCCACATTCCCTATTTTGCCTAAGTGGCAGCTAGCTAGGAGCTTCTAGAATAGGGAAGGTGTCTACGAGCCTATTGGAAATGGTCTTAGCTCCCATGCACGTTCTCCCATTTAAGCAAGTGAAGCGTCATAAACGAAGTCCAATGGACACGCTTAGCCGTTTCCTCTACCCGGCAAACTGATTTTGGTTCTCTTAATAGAGCGAGATTTCATCGCTCGCTCGATTGGGTCCCACATGGTAACATCATCTATGTGACATTGCAGAAGCGACTAGAACCATTGATCAGAGGCAATTCCGACTCCCAATAAATATGAGAAATGCTTGCAATTTTCATATAGAGTGTGGGTAAAGAGGTCGTTGGAGTGGGAAAAAATCCCACCCCCTTGTTTGGCTGATGTGACAAAAATGGCTACCTGAAGGGGGTGAATACTTAGGCACATGATCCTCTGAGGTTGTGGCCTCAGAGAAACTTTGAGATTAGAGCCAAAATTGAATTACAATAACCCGTTACACCAAGCCTTGACGCGCACTCAGCCTCGACCGACATGCAAAAGAACGTCTGCAATCCAATTTTGACTATAACCTCAGAGATCCTTTGAGTTCACAACCTCAGAGATTCCGCGCCCGAAGGGAGGCCCTTGGAGATGCTCTAACAAGTCAAAAGTGTTGTTGGACTGTTGATTATTCCATGAAGGGTCCAGATGTCTTACTTAACATCAGGAGCAAAAACTCTCGACAACAAAAAAAATTGGGGGACTTAGTGATAGGTTCCTGATAAAAGTATCAACTTGCAATAAGTCCCTCTACAAGTTTCGTTTTGCACAAGTTTCTGTGAAATTCTTCTGATCTAGAAAGAAAAAATGACAACAATGTCCAACCGAAGTTCATCAAATTTACATTTCCTGCCATCAAGTGAACCCGAACGCTTTATTGTACAAAAAATAATTAAAACCACTCTAGGCCATTGATTTAAAATCATAAAACAATATGAAATTTTTTTTTTCTGTATATTTTTGATAAAATAATATTATTCTGACAACCAAACAATTAGTTACTCTTTTTTTACTAAATTGTTCCATTTATGTGCGAGATAGAAATTGTTTGATTTCGCATAGTTAAATGCATTTTTTGCCACAAAAAATAAATCATATTGTCATCGGATGTGCTAAAATCACTTTTTTTTCCTGAATTGTTACTCTTTTATTGCGAGATAGAATCGTCTTTGTTTGACACAATTAGATACATTTTTTTATCACAAAAAGTCCATATTGTTATAAGACATATATAATATTATTTATAATAAGCTATAATCAATCTATAATTAATGCTAGTTACAATATTAAATTGTTACTCTTACCGGGTTGTTGCCTTTTGCCAATTGTTACTTTTTGCTACATATAATCAGATTGTTACACTTTATATTTGCTACATATAATCAGATTGTTACACTTTATATTTACGGATACAATCGTCCTTTAAAAAATACTGCTATTACTTGTGTGTGGCAGAGGGATACTGTGTGTATCATATACCAACAAAGGGACTTAATGTTAACCCTAAGCTTTAGCTGTCCTTAATGTTAAGCGGAAAACTTTGTGAGGGTCTAACACCAATTTGCGGGGAATAAAAAAGGGAAATTTTATTCATACCCCATAAATCTGTAATTAGCCCCCATTTCCATCAAACTTGAACACACCCCATTTTTTTTTTTCATACCCCATTCATATCCCAAAAATACCCTTCCTCCTTACACCCCACCTTCAATACACCCCAGTTAAATGGCCCGCCCCAACTTGATTATACCCCAATCAAACACATACCCCCTTAAATATACCCCAATTATATGCACTCATGAAGACACCCCACTCTTAAATAAACCCCATGTAGTTGGCTGATACTTGAAGGCACAAGTAGAGCTGCAACTTGGGCGGGCCAACCTGAACCCAACCCGAGTCCAACTAAACCCAACCCGAATTTGGGCGGGCTAATCCGAGCCCAACCCGAATTATTTCTCCTCGACCCAACAGGACCTGACACGAAATTAGCGGGTCTGGGACAAGGCTAAACGGGTTCGGGTGGTAAACGGGTCGACACAATAGACCCGTTTAATAAACGGGTCGGGTCCGGATTTAGGGTCTGGACACGGTAGACCCGGGAAGACCCGTTTAGTATTCAACGGGTCGGGTCGGGTCTACTAGCAATCCAATACTATAATATATAATACCAGTGGGTTTTTCGGGTCAGGTCGGGTCAAGTCGGATTGGGTCGGATCGGGTCAACTGAATAGATCCGGGTGGTAAACGGGTCTTACCGGGTCTTATCGTGTCTACCTATTTATTAGCGAGTCGGGTACGGGCTTAGGATATTGACACGATTAGTTAAATGGGACGGGTCCGGGTCTAGGGGTTTTGGACACGACACGAACCCGACACGACACGACTCATTGCCACCCCTAGCTGCAACTTGGGCGGGCCAACCCGAACCCAACCCGACTTTGGACGGGTTAACCCGAACCCACCCCGCACAACCCGGCCAACCCGACGGGTTGGGCTTGGGCTAAGTTTAAACAAACATTAGGCTGGGTTGGGGGTACAAAAGACGCTGAGCAGGGGCTTTGGCGTTTGGGGTACAAAAAAAAAAGGCATTGTTGGTATTAAAGGATTGTTGAGTAAGTTATTGAGAAACGCTAGGGATACGGGGGCTAATTACAGATTTTTGGGGTATGAATAATGTTTCCCATAAAAAAAAGCTTTGGACCATTGTTTTCTAATGGCACGTTGTAAAGAGAACCTGCAATAATTGGTACGGGACCATTGTCTTAGTCTCCAATAATCGATATGGGACCATTGGCTTTTAATGGCACGATGTAAAAACACTCAGCAATAATTTTTTTGTTGGACTGACCAAGTGGTCACAGGACAGGGTGCTAGAGCAAGGGCTCAGAGAGGTTCGGAGATCGAAATGGGGGAGAGCCAGCAATACCAACAACTATTTATTAATTCCATAATCCGATGAATATGACATCAATGGTCAGGATTTGGATGTGCAAACAAGGCACAACGGCCTTGAGGAAAAGTTCGCTCCGCAGTGCCCATACCGGGAGTCGAACAGGGAACCTCTCCAACATGGGAGAGAGGAAGTACCACCAGGCCAAGAGCCCGTTGGTAATCGGTCAACCACATCTGAAAAGCCATCCCACCCCAATGCGAATCCGTCAATTCAACTCGATAAGCCATTGCACCCGAGCAAGAAAAAGCCGTGCCACCCGATCAAGAAGCCGCCGATGGATTCTCATTCTTGCTTGGGGCCATCGGCCCCAAAGGAGAATCCGTCCCACCCAAATTCCAGCCGATCCCAACTCTTTTACAAGTCATCAACGCTATTGGTAGTATCACCACCTTCAGTGAAATATAAGACCTATTCAAAAAGGTTCTAAATCAATTATCATGTACCCTAGGTTGGTGGCAAGTGGACATACTGAAAATCAAAGAACAACAAATCACGAGTTCAATTAGATGTAGCAATGGATTAAAGGGCATTATGACAATCATGTATGGTTACAATGAAGAGAGAAAAAGAAGAAACTTGTGGGCTGACCATGACGCAGAACATTCAAAGCATCAATGATAACATGAATCAGTTTTTCACTAACTTGTTTGTCAATTCTTCGCGGGTCTCGAATTTTGATCGAATCATATTCAGAAAAATTCTACTCCTGAAGCTGCCGATTGGATTAGTTCACCTCTCCAACGGATCGAGCTAGATAAAGTCATTCAAAATTCTAACCCAGACAAATCCCCTGGTCCCGATGGCTTTAATTTCAATTTCTTGAAGAAGTATTGGCACATTATCAAAGAAGACGTGTGGGGAGCAGTGAATTCCTTCTCTCGAACAGAGCAATTAGTCTCCACCTGGAATCACACTTTCATTACGCTAATAGCAGAGATCAAGAATGCCAACTCCTTCAAAGACTTTCGACCGATCTCGCTCTGCAATTGCATATACAATGTTATCTCCAAGATTCTAGCGAACATATTACAAGTGGTGCTTGACGATCTCATTTCCCCTAATCAATCAGCTTTCATTAAAGGAAGAAGGATCACAGATAATATTCTACTGGCGCATGAGTTAGTTAAGGGATTTCAAAGGAAAGGAGGTCTTAGGAGAGTGTGTCTCAAATTGGATATTGTGAAAGCTTTTGATTCAGTCAATCAAGAGTTTCTCCTTCATGCTATGAAATGTATGGGATTCAACGTCATCTGGATCAGATGGATGCGGGCTTACGTTTGTTCTCCATCATTCTCTATTCTTCTTAATGGAGCACCGACGGGGTGGATCAAATCTAACAGAGGCTTAAGGCAAGGGGATCTGTTATCAGCGTATCTCTATACAATTGTTATGGAATGTCTATCCCTCGAAATTGAATTGGGGATAGCCCGAGGCGACTGGAAGTGCTTCAACATTGGTAATAGCATTCATATCTCCTATTTGATATTTGCCGATGATATTATACTATTTCTCAAACCAGACAAAGAACAAGTCAAGAACCTTGCTGCCACACTAGAGAAATTTGGGGATGTTTTCGGGTTGAGACTGAGTAGAGAGAAGAGTATTGCCTTTCTGTCCAAATCTTGTTCAGGTTTTTCGGCAGTCTTTGCAGCATTTGGTATTGGAATCGGTACTCTTCCGGTGAAATATTTGGGGTTGCCTCTCGCCAGTAGCAAAATAAATAAGCTTCTCTATAAACCTTTGGAGGACAAGGTTGCTAAGTTGATCGACTGTTGGGCAGTGAAATACCTCTCTATAGGAGGGAGGTTGGAACTAATTAGATCTATTCTCCAAAGCTTCTCTTATTACTGGACAATTGCCTTTTCAATCCCGATGGCTGTTCAAAATTCGGTTGAGAAAATGATGAGGGACTTCCTAAGGCAATCATCGAGACTCATGTGAAGTGTAGCAATGTATGCAAACCCAAAGATGAGGGGGGGTTAGGGATCAGATCTCTAAAGGACATCTCGGTAGCAGGAAGGATGAGATTGGGGTGGAAAATAATCAGCGGTGAGTCTTCCTTATGGGCTCAATGGATGAGATCAATATACTTAGAAGAAGGAAATTTCTGGCATTCCTCCAAATCTAGATAGCAGTCGGATACTTGGAAGGACATCTTGGATTATAGAGATGAGTTAAAATCACAAGTGGATTACAGTGTCAATGAAGGCTCTACTCTCAATTTCTGGTGGGATCCATGGTTCAATGGTAGAAGCCCTATTGATTTAGTAGGGGATTTAGAGAGGAAAGCTCAATATCTCCAACAAGCTAAGGTTAGGGATTTTATTATTAATGACCAATGGCATCTCCCAACCCCTATTAACAACAGAATCAAAGCTCTATTTGAGGCGATTGCAGTGGTGCCGATCCAACCCCGAGATCCAAAAAGACAGGTGAAGTGGAGAAACACTAAGACGTGTGAATACTCCTTTGCTTCTGTGTGGGATGCAGTGAGTGATAGCATGCAGGTGGTCAGCTGGGCCAAGTTGGTGTGGAAACCTCCCACTACCCCGAGGATGGCAGTCAATTTATGGAGCGTCATACTTAATAACCAGATCTCAATTATTCTTTCGGTGTAGCTTCAGCAAAGCTGTATGGGTAAAAGTCAGCAACATTTGCAGCATTGAAGTGATCGACAATGAAGAGTTCTCCGACATGATTAATAGGCTCTCGGAGATAGGTTGCTCGGTCTGATTCAAGAGTAGACTAACGAGATCAACTATGGCATGTACTGTGTATCATTTGTGGAGGGAAAGAAACGGGAGAATATTCGAAGGAGCACAGAGAACGGCAATGGAGGTGAAGAAATGCATCATTCAAGACCTAAAAAGCCTTTTTAGTACCGTGGAGATTCATAGAGCTAACGAGAAGGATAAATTTGATATCAGGAAGTGGAGGATTAGATCGGAGTAGAGGCTATCTCGCTTTGGGTGTTTTTGCTTTTTGGTTTTTCTAAGACTTCGGTCTTGGACCCTCACCTGTACATACCTTTTCTCTTATAGCATTCTTCTTACCTTTCAAAAAATAAAAGATGACTAGCAAGATAATAAAGTGGTTACATATCGAGTTTAGAAAACAAATGAACTACGGTTGAGGGGTTTAACATGCAAAGGTTGATACAACAATCAAGTAAGGTTTAGATGGGATCCTAAGGCCTTCTATAGATATGGCAAAACGGGAAGAGATGGAAGGAGAAAAGGTGGACTTAGCAATAGTCGAGTCTTGCGCAAGCATAATGCCATGAAAGCAATATATTTCGCCACCTCAGTAGGTACTTGAAGGTCACTGACGAACGCTCCCCAAGGTACAACGTCTAGACTCATCTTCAGCACCGAGGGGAACCCCTTTGGGACTCTTAGCGTACTCCGGACAGCAACCGAATCATGAACGAGATAGAAAGAAACAGAGAGAGGAGAGAGCTTTAGGCTTTTTGGTGTTTTTCTGGCTTCATTGGACCCTCTCTTATATAGAGGTCCTTAGCCACAATGTTTTTCTGCTCACAGCCCATTACATGCATCAACGGCTCCTGTACTAAAGAGAATTCACTGCTCTGTCGGATATTGTGGGGGAAAATCTTCGTGCCGACCCAGAGTCTTCACCCCACTAGTCAGTTGAAGTTGGATAGAATGTTGTTGATGGGATTGCTGGTTGAATAGTATGACCAAGAGTTGTAGTCTTGGTATTATTGTGTTGAAGTCTTCGATATGCAATCAGATATGCAAGCAATAAAAATTGACACGAGATATGATCTCGGAGTTCAGCCGAAGCCTACGTCTCCGTGCTATAGGGGGCAACCCGAATTCACTAACACTTCAGTTGAAGTGACCTCGACAGACCGAGTGTCACAATATAAGTCTCGAAGGAGGTTTAGGATTGGAATATCGGATCTTGAGCTTTGGTTTCAGGGTTTCTGGATTCTCTCTGGATTTCAGAATTTGATTCACGATCTGGGAATCTGATTTTCGATCCATTTACAGTGGAAGAGACTACTATTTATAGAAATTCTGGGATGAGACCCGGGGTAAATGGTGGATTCTGTCTTTGTATCCTGAGATTCCCCAGGTATGACTGGCGGGTCCCGCAGCGGTCTTCATGGACCCCACAGGCAGAGCTGGTGGGTCCCGCAGTAGTCTCCGTGGGCCCCACAGGCAGGGCTGGTGGGTCCCACGACAGTCTTCGTGGACCCCACAGGCAGGGCTGGTAGATTCCGCAGTACTCTCCGTGGACCCCACAGGCAGGGCTGGTGGGTCCCACAGTATTCGAATACTTAGCCAAAATTTGCACCCACGGATGTAACGATTAATTGCATGCGTTAGGGCAGAGGTCCAGGTTCAACGAACATAGTTCAGTCTCGTGAAGCATGTAACAGTATGAATAACTCTCTATTAAAATTTAAAAATCAAAGTAAAAGAAGGCCCAACGTCCATTGAGTCCATGCAGCTCGCGAGTCGTGGCCTCGACCCGAGCCCGGTTCGGCACGCGTGCGCCCGTTCGCCCGTATGTATGGTGGGCTATGGCATGGATCTTGGAAAGCTACAAAGCCCAATGAAGGGAGTTCTATTAATTATGTATTAATAGTTCTCCCCCCGGACAATATGGGACTAAACTTAAAATCTGTTTTTCATTCTCACAAGTCAAAACCAAGCTTTGCTAACAATCCCCCACATAATAAAAATATCAAAAATCAAATCAAAAGAAGTTGTCTGGACTTATGAGAAGTATGTATAGATACAAAACCGGTGTCTTTCGACTTGAACCTTTGCTTAGTATAGACCTACAAGACTTACAAGTTGACAGTGAACTTACGTCTTGAACTGTACAGCTATATATTATAACTCTAGTTGATAGATCTCACCCATACCCTCAAAATCATCATTGAATCCCATGTGATTGTGCTCTTTATGGCCATGAGCAATCCCCATTTTTCTTGAGTGTTATAGAGAATTGACCTCAATTCTGATAGAAACGATCATACTTCTATACTTATATAGGTGCTTACTATCAGGAGTGCTCTATATCTATACACCCCACTGGTATACCAGCTATAGTTAGCATTAAGAGTCTAAAACTTAGTCTTTTGACGATACAGAATGTGCTACCATATCATAGGGAGTGGTAAAATGCTTAGTAGCACCCCCACAAGTCCCTTGAATAACTTGTATCCCATTGAACCTAGATCTTGGGATTTCCAGTCACGTAGGTTGGGTTACCGTTATTGGAAACTTAGTAGTTTATAGGCCCCAGCTCCATTCCCTCCGATGTATTTAGAACTAACTCTCTAGCTAGTCCTTTAGTTAAGGGATCTACTAAATTATCCTTTGACCTAACATAGTCAATGGTAATTATCCCGTCTAGCAACATATGTCAAAAAGTTTTATATCTACAACAAATATGTTGTGACTTCCCGTTATAGGAGTTATTCCTAGCCCATCATTATAGTTGTTTGGCTATCACAATGAATTTGGACAGTAGGAATAGGGTTTAGACAAAAGGGAATATCCATAATGAGATTCCTTAGTCATTCATCCTCTTCACTAGCCTTATTTAGGGCTATAAATTTTGACTCTATAGTGGATCGGGCAATGCATGTTTTTTTGGATGATTTTTAACAAACTGCACATCCTCTAATGGTAAATACATATCCACTTGTGGATTTGGTTCCTAAAGAATCCACAATCTAGTTAGCATCATTGTACCCCTCTAGGACAGCGGAATACTTACCATATAAAATGTCATAGTCTGAGGTTTGATTTAAGTACCTCAGAACTCGGATTAAAGCATCCCAATGCTCCTGGTTAGGGTTAATAGTGTATCTACTAAGTCTACCTATCGCATAGGTAATGTTGTGTCTCGTGCAGTTCATGATATACATTAGACTGGCAATTACCCTAGAATATTTACATTGAGATACACTAGGCTATAAATTCTTCTTCAGGTGTACTGAAGGATCATATTATATTCTGGTATGTCGACAATCAGACTGACCGAACTTTCTAAGCACTTTCTCGATATAGTGTATGTGATTGAGATAAAACTATGCCATTGGAATCTCTTTTGATTTTGATTCCAAGAATGATATCTACAGCTCCTAAATCCTTCATATCGAAGTGCCTACTCAAGAAGTCCTTGGACGTGACCACTACTTCTAAGTTGGTTCCAAAGATCAATATATCATTTACATAGAGATATATGACCACACAAGTCAGGTTATTAACTTTAATGTGGATACATTTGTCTGATTCATTAATCCTGAACCCACTCAAAGTTAACACATGGTCAAACTTTTCATGCCATTGCTTTGGAGCATGTTTGAGACCATAAAGAGATTTTTTAGTCTACAAACCTTCTTCTCTAAGCCTTGCACTATGAAGCCTTCAGGCTGATCCATATAGATCTTTTCTTCTAATTCACTATTCAGGAATGGAGTTTTTACGTCAATTTGGTGAATTACAAGGTTATGGATAACGGCTATAGTTATATGCACCATAATGGATGTAATCCTGGTTATTGGCAAGTAAGTGTCAAATAAGTCCACTATCTCTCGTTGCACATAGCCTTTAGCTA
Organism: Chamaelirium japonicum; assembly: GCA_947650365.1. Classification (NCBI taxonomy): domain Eukaryota; kingdom Viridiplantae; phylum Streptophyta; class Magnoliopsida; order Liliales; family Melanthiaceae; genus Chamaelirium; species Chamaelirium japonicum. Next base: position 18,119,491 of record OX393552.1, read on the forward strand.
CTAACCTATCCTTATATCTTTCTATGGATCCGTTTGTCCTAAGCTTCTTCTTGAATATCCATTTGTACCCAATAATTTTATAATCAGGAGGTAGCTCAACTAGCTCCCAGGTGTTGTTGGATGTTATGGACTCTAGCTCACTAGTTACAGCTTCCTTTCAAAAGATAAAGTCAGCTGAGGTTATGGTGTAACACCCCAAAATAAATTAATAATTTAAAGGTCATTATAAGAAAATTTTTATAGAAAATTCAAAATATTTTAATAATGACCAAAATACCCCTATAAGATAAAATGCATTAAATACATTGGTTTAAAACCTAAGAAATCCACATCGGGATTTGAGTCCGTATGATCCTTGTAAAACTAACAAAAGATAAAAAATATATATTTCAGGTCGTGAGCTTGCGAAGGCATCTTCATCAAGAAAAAGATTCTACGACACTACAGGTAGGGGATTTAAACTAAGTTTGTTCATGCTAAGTATATGCTATAGAATATCGGTAAATTGTTATGGAGTGGTAAATTTGGAAATACGTGATCATTTATTTGGGTGTGGGGCTAGCCCTGGCTGAGACCAAAAAGTATCCTGGGTGTGGGTCTAGCCCTAGCTGAGGCCAAAAAGTAACCTGGGTGTGGGTCTAGCCCTGGCAGAGGCCAAAAAGTTACCTAGGTGTGGGGCTAGCCTAGTCTGAGGACTAAAAGAACCTAAGTGTGAGGCTAGCCTTGTTACAGACAAAAAGTACCCGGGTAAGGATTAAGATTCCTACCCTGGCTGAAGGCCAAAAAGGAAATCGGGTGATCAATGTTTTTATTATTTACATTTCATAGTCATGTTCACTGCTTTTCAATACATATGTTTTAGCATGAATAAAACTAAGTCATTAGGTGAGTCGGTGGATTGGACTCACCCCCCTACAGATGTTGTGCACCCTACAGAGACCAACCCTACAGGACCTGAAGGAGATGAGGAGCGAATGGAGAACGACCCGGAAGGAGTGGAAGACCCGCTCTACACATCTTATTACGATGATGCCGGAGCCGAAATATGAAATGTCAATGATGAAGAAAAATTTTAGCCTTAGGCTTTCGCTTTCAAGAAATGTATCAAACAATTATGTTTTAAATGAAGTGGCTCAGTAATTTCCATATTTGATGGAATTTATCTATATCAAGTTTTTATTCCTAACACCCCAGTATTATACGGGTTGAATTAATCCGTAAAATATCGGAGCGTTACAACTTGGTATCAGAGCCTAGGTAATAGATCCTAGGAGTTAAAATTTATTAACAAGAAGGACATCGGTAGGGTAGTCATTTAACCTAGAGCACAAGTTCGGTTATGTGAAGTAAATCTAGGTACACCAAGTCCTAGATGATTAAGACATTGATGACCTAAGACACTTAATCGCTATAACAAATTATAGATACCTGAACTTAAATTTAGGATCTCTCTTTTAAATATGTATAATAGCTTTCGATACGTAGGTCTGAGACAACATCATTGGTCACTGAAAAGTTAGTCAACGCAGAAGACAATATAGGTACATTGAAATTAGAACGTATGATCACTTAGTGAGAATTAGAAACTAACTAGAATTATAGAATATCGCTTTGTAACGATATGAAAATATAAGGTGTTATAAACCCTAGTAATAACTCAATTAGGGTAAGAAATCCCTAAGGAGTAACTTAATTTAAGATCCTATCTCCTAAGATCTCTTTTTAAAAACACGTTACTACAGTATCTTAATAGAAATAAGGATCATCCGAAAGAAACTATTCTTAAGTCTTTTTGTAGACTTAGTCGCGTATCAAAGACTATGACCTCTTTCCTGTGTAACCTGAAACCTATCCAAAGTATTAGAACCTTACCAAGGTTCATCAATCTTGATAAGAGTAGGTTAACTCAGGAATTAGATTTATGTACGCCAATTACTCAAAAAAAATAAAACATCCATGATAACTCCTATAAGAACTAAGATACTTCTCGAATGAAATCTATAGTCGAGAAGTCCAATGGACTCCAACCTCAAGCGGTTAGTAACATACAAATGATTGATACAAATAAGTAAAGTTTTAAATATAGTCGAGTTGAATATAGAATACTAGTCACTTCCTAGTATTTAATAAAAACATTGGGAGATCTGGGTTGAATCATTAGAGCAGAGAGAACTGATTTCAAGTACATAATTGACTTAAAAATTATATCATGTACTGTAATAATTAGGATTGAGGCTAGGTTAATCATCATTTCTCGAATTCGAGTTCAACGGAAAGGGCTACCTAGGAAAGGGCTGCCTGGGGTTAGGTGGAGCCGTTCCATGGGAAAAAGAGCTGCCAACTGCTAGTGTGGAACCATCTAAGGTGGAGCCGCCTAGGACTTTGACTTCGAGATCATGACTTACCTCTGCATCCTAAATGATCAGAGTGAAATAGTTTGAAGTTTTTAATAATTAAAAAAAAAAATTTAAATTACCTGGACCCTCAGGCCAACATAGGACTTGCAACTTAGAAGGCTTTTCATATAAAAATACTCATCACAAACTTACTTAAGTTATATCAGAGTTTAGCCAGAAAAAAAAGAAGAAGGTAATCGAGTACAGATGTGAAATTAAGAACTTCAAAGAATTGGATACAAGTTAGAAAAGGAAAAGCAATAGAAAACCGGAGTTAAGAACGTCAAGGAATTGGATACAAGTTAGAAAAGGAAAAGCAATAGAAAACCGAAGTCTTGGCACATACAATATTGGACTAAGATTTCATGACAGATTAGTAGTTACTGATGATCCTTATTTACGAGAAGATATATTAACAGAAGCTCATCTATCAAAATTTCCTATTCACTCAATCTAGACCGTATTTCCATCCTGTCCATCAGGGACCTGTGGATCACCCTGCTCAAAGAGTATGTAGCAAGACTTTGGATGTGTCGACTGACAATGATGTCATCAAAGGTACAAACTATTTTTATTTCAAACAATATAACAGTAACTACGAAAAGACTTAAATTCATAGGATCAATTTTAAATTTTTGAAAGTTTAGCACGAATTACTTTGGACCCCGGTAAAAATCATACATATTCAACTGAAGGCAGAACCAGCATGACACACCCTCGTCATCACGACAACACTTAGTGTTATTCCTAAAAACTTTCTATTACATACCAGAGGATACACTACTTATAAGTTATGAGTATTCACCTTTTGCAACCTCCTTAAGGAATAAAGTATAAGTTTCTCGACGGCTGTCAGAACCAAGAGATTTTCAATGATTGTTCTCAATATTTAGAGTTAACACCTTAGACTCTCGTATGATAAAAAGATTAAGTTTTTTTTTTTTAGTCAGATTTCAATAATTGAACCGTCCCAAACTAAATCATTGGAATTGCCCCAACTCTTAGGCCAACTCTATTCTTATATCACTGTGGTTCCTGGTGAATACAGTAGCCAGGTACAGTTGATGTGTGAGTAGAAAAAGTCAGGAAGATTTTATTCTCAAACCTTAGAATTTATTGCCTTATTGGACCCCAGAAACAAAACACTCAGATAAGTTAATAATTAACTCTTAGGAGGAAAGATTAATATTATAATAGAAAGATCTACTATCAGAGATTTCAAGGTCAGCAAAGTAATATTAAAACTACAAAAGGTCATCGATTAAAATTTTCTATTCAAAATATATTAACAAAGTGAAAGGAGAAAAATTTGAGTGGTCGAAATCCAGTGAGAATACATTCCAAGAACTAAAGAAGAAACTCACTACAGCTTCGATTTTGATGAAGAAGTATACACTTTACACGGATGCATCTCATTTAGGTTAGGAGGTGTACTTATTGTAAGATGGTCAAGTAATGGCTAATGTACATCTAGTCTTTCAAGTATCCATATAAGCCTGATCCTTTTTATATTTTGGAAAATGAAAACATTCAATCAGATGCCTCGTACATAGAAGTACCTGTGAAAATTTTAGACTCCAAAGATAAAGAATTGCGAACCAAGACTATTCGACTGGTAAAGATACTATGACAACATCACAACGAGGAGGAAGCTATTTGGGAATTGGAGTCGGAAATACAAAAGCAATATCCACATTTGTTCAATAGGTAAGGTACGTACATTAAATTTCGAGGACGAAATTTTTATTAGAGGTAGAGGATGTAACACCCCAAAATAAATTAATAATTTAAAGGTCATTATAAGAAAATTTTTATAGAAAATTCAAAATATTTTAATAATGACCAAAATACCCCTATAAGATAAAATGCATTAAATACATTGGTTTAAAATCTAAGAAATCCACATCGGGATTTGAGTCCGTATGATCCTTGTAAAACTAATAAAAGATAAAAAATATATATTTCAGGTCGTGAGCTTGCGAAGGCATCTTCATCAAGAAAAAGATTCTACGACACTTCAGGTAAGGGATTTAAAGTAAGTTTGTTCATGCTAAGTATATGCTATAGAATATCGGTAAATTGTTATGGAGTGGTAAATTTGGAAATACGTGATCACTTATTTGGGTGTGGGGCTAGCCCTGGCTGAGACCAAAAAGTATCCTGGGTGTGGGTCTAGCCCTGACTGAGGCCAAAAAGTAACCTGGGTGTGGGTCTAGCCCTGGTGGAGGCCAAAAAGTTACCTAGGTGTGGGGCTAGCCTAGTCTGAGGACTAAAAGAACCTAGGTGTGGGGCTAGCCTTGTTGCGGACAAAAAGTACCCGGGTAAGGATTGAGATTCCTCCCCTGGCTGAGGGCCAAAAAGGGAATCGGGTGATCAATGTTTTTATTATTTATATTTCATAGTCATGTTCACTGCTTTTCAATATATATGTTTTAACATGAATAAAACTAAGTCATTAGGTGAGTCGGTGGATTGGACTCACCCCCCTACAGATTTTGTGCACCCTACAGAGACCAACCCTACAGGACCTGAAGGAGATAAGGAGCGAATGGAGAACGACCCGGAAGGAGTGGAAGACCCGCTCTACACATCTTATTACGATGATGCCGGAGCCGAAATATGAAATGTCAATGATGAAGAAAAATTTTAGCCTTAGGCTTTCGCTTTCAAGAAATGTATCAAACAATTATGTTTTAAATGAAGTGGCTCAGTAATTTCCATATTTGATGGAATCTATCTATATCAAGTTTTTATTCCTAACACCCCAGTATTATACGGGTTGAATTAATCCGTAAAATATCGGGGCGTTACATATGGCTTCATCATAACTAGTATGATCCTCTTCCACTAGATATGTGATGAAGTTAGGTCCAAATAAAGTACCAATCCTAGATTGCTTGCTTCTTCTTGGTTTGATATTTTCATTGTCTGAAGATTCATCCCTCTGTCTAGGAGCAGGCCTCTCAAGCGTATGGTACGCATGAGGTCTCTTAGACTTCTCTCTATAAGGAAATCAACCTTCAAAGAACTCGACATCCCTAATCTCAACAATGGTATTATCATCTATGTATGAGTTTTAAAAATGGATTATTAAAAACCTATATGTATGACTGTTCTGGGAATCCTCTGTGTTGTACTTCTTCTCTAAGGAGTTTCACAGATCTTTGGCGAACTTGCAGGTGAAGTACACATCGTACAGGTCGGGGACTAGGTAGTTAAGGATATAGTTCCTACACAGATAGTCCTGCTTCTCCTAGGAGTCTAAATCGGTTTGGTTAGAGGAGACATCATCCTTAGTGGTTAGGGTATGCTTCTCTAAAGAGATAAGGTCGACAACCTTAAAGAAAGTAAGATAGAACCTAAGTTTCATCTGTCATCTCTTAAAATTCTTCTCATCGAATGGTTCAAGCTTCTCACTAGACTTGCTAGGTTTTCTTTCCATCTCAGTAGTCAGATAGGAAGAATTTATTTTGACTTTTCAAAAATTTGACGACCAAGTTAGCTCCAGGAAGGAGGTGAAGTGTATTGCTTGCTTAAATACCAAGCTTCATAGGGTAATTTAATGCCTGTTTGTCAAGCTTTCATTAACACCGCCAAACTTAAGCAAATTTAAAGGAAGCCCAACAATTAACAAGAGACTAGATCTAAACACTCTTGAATATGGTCTAGATCTAATCGGAATAGAATAGAACAAAATAAAATAGCTTTTAGTTTGTTGAGATTCCACTCTATTATGGCATGCAAACGATGACTAGCAAGATAATAAAGAGGTTACAAATCTAGTTTAGAAAACAAATTAACTATGGTTGAGGGGTTTAGTATGCAAAGGTTGACACTACAATCAATCAAGGTTTAGGTGGGATCCTAAGGCCTTCTACAGATATGGCAAAAAGGGTAGAGAGGGAAGGAGAAAAGGTGGACTTAGCAGTAGTCGAGACTTGTACAAGCACAATGTCCTGAAAGCTATTTCACCGCCTCATTAGGTGCTTGAAGGCCTCCGACGAATGCTCCCCAGGGTAAAACGACTGGACTCCTCTTCAGCACCAAAGGGAACCCCTTTGGGACTCTCAACGTACTCCAAACAGCAACCGAATCACGAACGAGAGAGAAAGAAACAAAAAGAGAAGAGAGAGCTTTAGGCTTTTTGGTGTTTTTTTGGCTTCATTGGACCGTCTCTTATATATAGCCCAAAATCCGAAGCCCATTCGCGTCCACGTGGCTTGCGAGCCATGGCCTCGGCCCGATCCCAAGCCCGGCCCGGCTCGGTGCGCGTGCGCACGCATGTGTGTTGGGCTATGACATGGCTCTTGAGAAACTACAAAGCCCAATGAAGGAAGTTCTATTAAATATGCATTAATAGTTCTCCCCCCGGGCAATATGGGACTAAACTCAAAACCGGTTTTTCATTCTCACAAGTTAAAACAATGTTTTGCAAACATCACCTTCCTCCTCCGCGGCTACACACCTCTTCTATCAGTGACTCGATGATTCCTTCTTCATGATGACACATTGTCCCTCCCTCTGTACGGCGGCGCCGCATCGACCTCGCCATCACGATGATGCATATGTTCCTCTCCTTCACCTACCTTGTATAGGTTTGGGCACTTCCCCCTTAGTTTCCTCTTTTGTCGCACTCCAGTATGCTTCTCACACCTCCCCTTTCACATGCCAAATCCCCCCACCCTTGTGCTACTAGCATGTTGTGACTTATTTCCCTAAAATTGTATGTGAGCATTGCATTTTATTTGTAACTTTTGTGTTTGCAAATTTTGATCTTATCACTTTCCCATGTGTAGTCCCTTGGAGTTGGGGAGTTGGTTCAGAAAAGTGGCACCCTATTTGTTGGGATGCCCATAAGGCTCCCTATAATAGGGAAAGAAACAGGGAGCCCCTTGGAGGTGCTCTAAGGTCACAGGAGTTCAGAATATGACAATGGGAAACCTAGGGCCAAACTACTATTTCACAGTGTTTTTCCCACTGTTACCAGCTTAAGTTAGGCTAGGAAAACATATTCAGCTCTCTTCTTGAGCAAAAACTTGGGATATCTCCTTTTTTTATTTACTCGAGTCAATAATGTCAAGTCACCAACATGATTATGGCCTCACCAACTAAGCTAATTGAATCACATCATTGGGCATGCTTGGATCTTAAAAACACACCCTACACCCAAACAACAAATTTAGGAATCCAATTGTGTGAATTTTGTTTTTAGACACCCAACCTAGGAATTCCAAGATCCAATTGTGTGAATTTTCTTGAAAGGAACAATTTTCTTTACGATAAACCGATAGTTCCTTGTAGCAATACATCAGCCTTGATGTTGTGCAGTTCACAATGGCATTCGTTTTGGAAATCGTTTCCAGTTTTGGGTCGAAACCAGTTCGACTTGCGAAACCGGTTTCCGCTAACATGTGTAAGCAAGAGTAACCTAATTATCTTTTCACAGCATTATGCGTTTCCGATGAACTTGATTACTGAATTCTAAAATCCGGTTATACAATTCAGGTGCCATTAGCTATGATGATGGTCCAATATTCATCGAGTCCTCGGTTAACTGCAACAAAATCCCTCCTAAAGAATCTCACCTCATTTATCATGAATCTGTTCATATACTTTCCACAGAGACTCATTTACATCTTATACACTACCAATGGGGGTGCAGCAGTTTAGGCCTATCTGTTTGCTTCTCCATCCATATTCCTTTCAAACCAAATGCAATGTTAGTCAGCATTCGACTTTCATCAGAGAAGAAAGATGTAGAGAAACATTTATCAATAATACCCCACATGTGAAGTAATATCAGATATGGGAGCATTGGGATGTAATAATTGATTGAATTTGATAAGGTTAACAAATTACATGACTCTAAATCTTCGTAACCCCTCTTTATCTCAATCAAATTCATGTACCTTCCACTCGGGAAGCTGTTGAATGATAACCTGCAAACAAAGAGAGGACGAAAAATTTAGGATGTGTTTGATTGGCAAATAAGTTTTGCAGGAAAGGAGTCCGTTGTAAAGGAAATAAAAAAGGAAAGATCGATGGGAAAAGAAAAGTGAATTTTCTTGCTACCGTTTGGTTGCCTGAAAAAGTAAGCAGGAATTTGGCTTTTATTTTCCTTTCTAGTGTTTCTTATTATTTTGGCAGAAAAATTTTGGGAGACTTAGTGAACGGTCCAAAACAACAAATCCCTTTAAGGACAAAAATACCCCTCAATACTTCAAATTTTCATTTGAATGCTACTAGCCTTTAAGCTAAACCTCAAACCTAATCCGAACCATAATACTAAAACCTAAGATCTACAGGCCATGGGGTGAACCCTAATCTGAACCCTAAAACCTAAGATTTACGGCTCATGGGTGAACCATAGACCTAATCCTGAAACCTAAACCCTAGACCAAATCCTAAAATCTAAACCCTAGATCTAACCTTAAACCTAAGATCTACATGCCATGGGATGAACCCTAGAGTCCTAGATCTAATCCTATACCTAATCCGAACCAATTCGATCCCGCTCGCCGCCCGCTTCTCGTCTCTGCTGCTCGCCGCGCTCCTGCCGTTGTTGTTGTCGCCGGCTGCTCGAGAGAGAACGAGAAAGGGGGAGAAGGGAAGGGGCATTTTCGGGTTTATGTAAGGGATTTGGGACCTCCCCTTAAAGGGATCTTATGAGTGTCCCGTTCATTAATCCGATCTGTTATATGGGACCTAACACTCACTTCCCCAAAAAAATTTGTGGCCGTTTGACGGAAAACTAGTTTCGAGGGAAAACTTTTTTCTTATAGAGGTCACACTCTCGCCAACCAAACACCCATTTTTGTAGGAAAATTGATACTTTCTTTTTTCCTTTCCAATGTTGTACCGTAGTATCTTCCAAAATAATTTGTTTGAAAAGCCACTGTTCTGTTAATATATTAGTACCCTGTACAATTATAGAATATCATTCCAGATGGTGGCCATCAAGATTAGTATAAGAAAAGGATGGCACCTGTAATCTAGGGTAAAGAGTGTGATTGCCCATGCTCATAGTGTGTGCTGACTTGAGCACCCGCGTGTGGCCTGTCACTGGATGGGTGCAAAAAGTGAGACTGTAAGGTTTGTGCCTCTCATAAAACTCTATAATAGTGACCAACTTCCATAAGTGTTTATTTACTGTGCTTGACAACCGAGACCCTCTTCCATTTTATGTGGTTGTTTTTATTTTTTTTTAATGTTGCATGTGTAGTCATGAAGTCGAACTATATTTGACCCCATTAAGAACTCGCAAAATCTATCTATATTACTAGAGAGAGAGAGAGAGAGAGAGAGTACATTCAATAGAATTTGTTTCTAACATTGCATGGATAGTCATGAAGTCAAACTATATTTGATCCCATCAAGAACTCGCAAAATCGAGAGAGAGAGAGAGAGAGAGAGAGAGAGAGAGAGAGAGAGAGAGAGAGAGAGAGAGAGAGAGAGAGAGAGAGAGAGAGAGAGAGAGAGAGAGAGAGAGAGAGAGAGAGAGAGAGAGAGAGAGAGAATTTGTTTCTAAATCCTATCAAGTGCGGGTAAAGCATTCATGTGAGGTCAAGTTTCCGATTAATATTTGAAGTTCGTACATGTTTATCCCCTTGGCATGTTTTGTATTTACTTCAAACAAAATTATATAAGCTCAATGAAGTTAATCCTTCCAATTAGATATATGTGGATGACATATAGATTATGCACTTAGATCGCGTGTTATCATGAACTCAAAGTTTATACATAGAGTTCTATGTTACTGTCCACTCACTGACATCACCTTCCACAATAATCCAAGACTCTCTTTATCGGAGACATCTTTACTATACACCGTACAAGTCCAAACCATCTTAATTTATTCTCCATTAAGTATCTTGTCCTTAATTGGCTCCACTTCAACGCTTCCTATAATACACTCATATATTCCTTACTTTATCCCTCCCGAGTTTTTTTGCACATTCACCTCAACATCCTCATTTCTACCACGCGCATCTTATGAGCTTGAGTTCTCTTTAAGGAGAAACTTTATAATGTACATACTAAATTTAATTAGTACAGATGTTTTTCTTACTTATAACCGATATTAGAAAGTGGGTAACTCACTTGTCCTCGAGATTCTTCATTACCAACAGTAGTTTGACATGCTAGTCTCCAGGTCTTGGGTTTCTGCAAATTGTAAAAAACAAAGAAAGGAGACAATTCTCTCACTTATATCATAAAAGAAAGGATTTGAAGGTGAATTATAAACAAGAAGTTTGCCAAGTGCCAACAATGGCTAACGATATAAATCAATACCCTCTTGAGGTGTTCCTTCTCTTTATCGGTGCGTGGACTTAGTAGTTCCTTGCCTTCAACCACCTGCCAAGTCGTCAAAACACAAGTTTGGACAAGTAAACATATAAGTTTAAGCAAGTAAAGAACTGAAAGATACAAGAGTCAGTTTCTGTAGTCAAATTAATGAATCTGTGAAAACATCATAAAAATAGTTGGTACTTGTACTTTGATTTTACAAAAACAAACCTACGTCATGGTTTGTATTGGAAATAAAAGATCCTATCATAAATGATGCATTGTATAGAAATAATATTGTGGCAATTGATATTATATGGTCTCTTCACTGATTCACAAATAAAAAGCATACAAAATAATATCATCGCAATTGCTCTTTATGGCAATACAAAATAACATGCATACCAAGATCAAAAGGCATACAAGTAAAATAATGAGAAAATCAAATTATAAGAGAATAACTAGATTTATCTTTTCCAAAATTGGGCTACATACAAGGCGAATTAAGAGAATATTTACTATCTTGATAGTATATTGTACTAGGTTCAAGGGCAATGTTGTCAATAGGTGATGTGCAGTCTGTGCGATCCAATTTTTTCAGTCGCACACACTTGCGGTGGCTTGTTTAAAATTATAGTATCTAAAAAATAATTAAAAAATAAACAATATACCTAAAACAAAGTTGATTAAAATCTACAACATTCATAAAAAAAAAAGTATATAAGCTAATTCTTCCGACATCAAAGCATCACCTTCCAAATCCTCGTTACCAAACAATTGCTCTGGTGGTGAACAAGGATCTTCCTCGGTAGTATCCCGCAATTCCTCCTCCCACTCACACTCTTCATTTATAAACTAGGAGTTATTACTTAGTTCTTGGAGTGATGGCAGGTGTGCATCGCTTCTCTGGCTGTCATTTGTATGTTTATTATTTTCTCCCATTGGATATGGTCGGTGGCCCATGGGGATTTTCTTCCATTGGACATAGGTGGATGTGTCAAGTGCTGCTTGAGTTTGTTATGCCTCCCTTGGCTTCAAAGTTGAACATCACGTAAATCATGTTGTGCTTCTCAGATGGACTATAGTAGTGTCCGTATTTCTATCGGAATTCTAAACTTTGGGAGGAACAAAGCCATATGATCCCTTACTCGTAGAAGCCATGGATGGAACACAATAGGAGGAGGGGGTGTAGTAACCCTAGGGAGGTAAAATAGCTGTTTGGGCCACACATGTCATTGTGCGTACACATAACTCTATTAGGCAAAAGAGTAGTCGTTGGAATATGTAGGTGCACAATGATCATGTGTGGCCACATAACAGGCCCACGTGGCAACATACAGAGCCACAGTCCGCACAGTGGTTATGGGATGTCCGCACAGCCCCTAGGCTCAAGCGACCACATGCAAACTTGTGATCTTGCATGACAATACTACCCAAGGTTTGAAGAACACCAAAACATAAAAAAAGTCACGTTCTTAATAAGATGTTGTCTGCTAAGTTGACAAACATAACCGAATACATAATCTTTATAAATCTTAATTAGAACATTTTAACTCGGCTAGACGCGACGCAACTTAGACCAGACCAACTAAACTTAGATTGACCCCTACTCGACACTATTGGTGTTGATATGTTCCGTCATTTCAGGTAGACACAAATGGACAAGTCCCAGACCAACATATCATATATCCTATCTAGATCGTTTGACCTAGCCTAAGTGTGCATGGCGTATCATAAACTGCTTTATGTAAATGGTTTAGCGTAGGATTAGACCGACTTGACTTATAAACCTAACCAAGATCTCCAAAAGAATCGAACTAGCAAACCTTGAAAAAATAACTTGATTAACTATACCTAGCTCAATCTATAATGAAATCATGTCAGAACTAAGCCGACCTACCTTGTAGCTGTAAAAGATATATATATGTACCTACTTGCAAGCTTAATCTAATTGTCCGGCTTGTCTAGAGTCCAATTGGATTCATTTGGATTTGACTCGGTATACTTATCTAAATTATTTGTCAATTCTTTTTTAAACAAAAAAATCCAACCCTTGACCCTATTTTTATGCGAATATGATTCAAATAGAGCCTTATTAAGTCGACTTTCCTATATACGATAGCAGGAAATGTTCAATATAAAACCAAACTATCAGACATGTAACAAAAATGTGGGACCCTAACAGCGTAAATGGGTTAGGAAGGTTACGAGTCATGCCTGCTCGGATCTAACCCAAGTGGCTTCGGGTCTAAGATCTAGACTCAATCCAACCAATTCACTGTAATGGTCAAATTATGACTAGTTGAATCTAGGTCAGATTCAGATTGGAATCAGATTTTGTTTAATCAATGTCTATATCTGAATTATTGAATTGATGGTAGATAATGCAAGGTTAGTTTGATTTGATTGGTTTGGGTCTACTATCGCTTGAACCTTATTTGCTGTATTGAAGATTCATATCTATATTTGTCACCCATACTGATCCATTGGTTAATGTTTTAGGCCTGAGTTGGTTCAAAAAACAGTTCGATACAGTTCCAATTTAGATATATTGACCTATTAGACCCCTATGGGACCTCCATATCAGTAAGTAGGTAATGGTCTGTATTTTGCACAATGTGTGTTAAATACTTTTGTCAAACACAATTTTTTTTCCACAAAAACTGAAGATAGTATCATACGACATGTTGTCCCAATTAGTCTCTTATAAAATGTATGTCGTGTGCTTTGTCAAACACTTTTTTTCTAAAAAATGTATGAAGTATCCCTAATTCTCGTTTTCTCCCTTAAGGCGTGTGTCAATCGGATAGCATCCCCGAAACCCTTCTTCATTATTTTGTTTAATAGATCCAAGATTCTAAAATAAACCAGATTGTAATAAATTTTGGCCACCAAATTTAATCATACTATATTATTTTTACTACTTCAATTAGAGTTGTACTCTGTTTTGTTCTACAAAATTTTTATCCAAATAACATACAAGTATATTACTTGTTTTTGAATATTAGCAGTATGTTCATCGATGAAACATGACACAAGGATAACATATGGATTTAGTGATGATCCTTGGTGCGAGTCCTATCATGAGTATAAACTTCTTTGTCTCACCATAGCTTATGCTAGTAATTGCTCCTTCATATGAATTATTTAAAAATTTAGTTTAACATTTGTCACTTATTCCTTCTTAATGCACATTGCATTACATCTCACCATATTCGTCATCCGCTTTCTCTAAGACAATAAAGACTACATAAAAATTCATTTTCTCATCAATTTATCTTTTTATTAGTTGTCTCGATAAGCAAATAACCTCACATTAACCATCTTCCTGATATATAAATATGAATTGGTTCTTCGAGCTTCTTGTTATATCTTAACCTTTGTTCCATCACTCTCTCCCACAACTACGTGATGTGATTCATAAGATCGATTTCATGATAATTTAAGTGATTTTCTATATCATATTTATTCATAATATAGTACAACTTAATATTTCTCCAACCATTTGGCATCTTCCTTATTTGTAAGAGTTTATCATACAAATACGGGGGACTTAGTGATAACTCCCTTACAAAGGAAGCGACTTGCAATAACTCCTCCTACAAGTCTCGTATTGCAATAGGCCCTTCCCGAAATCCCGCTGAACCAAATATATTAAAAGGATAATAATTCCCGACCGAATTCATGAAATTTATATTTTTTGCCATCAATTGAACACGAACGATTTCGTGCATGAAAAACAATTGAAATCACTTTGGATTGTCGATTTAAAACCACAAAATAATTTTTTTTCTGTATATTTTCATCAAAAAAAAATTATTCTGTCAACCGACCAAATAGTTTCTCTTTTTTACCGAATTGTTATTCTTTATGTGTGAGATAGAATAAGCTTGGTTTTGCATAGTTAAATGTATTTTTTGACACAAAAAAATCATATTGTGAACGTATGAGCAGAAATACCGCTACAATCAATCTACAATTAAAGCATTTTACCATATCAAATTGTTACTCTTTGCTAACGGATTGTTACTCTTTTGCTACGATTGTTATACTTCTCGAGAAATTAAATGTCTCATGTTTTTTTCAGCTTGACAAATTCATCTAAATTTTCAATGAATCAAATAGATCTCAGCAAATAATGTCTTGCCCACAGTGGGCAATCAATGTCCGACCAATGTTGGTAGGATTCTAATGTGCCACCAAACTAGGAAAGACGGAATCTTGAAAAAACGTTTACCCGGGACATTGGACAGAAGAACGTGGCACAAAGTAATCAGATAACTAGGGTAAATCAATGTCCAACCTAATTTACTCGCCAAAAGAACGGACCCTTAAAAATTTTGTTATTACATGTGCGTGGCAGAAGGAGCTCTTGTTAGACAAATCTAACGGATTGTTGCTCTTTACCAATTGTTACTCTTTTGCTACGATTGTTACACTTTATATATAGGGGTAAAATTATTATTTAAAAATTTCATTACATGTGCACAGCAGAAAGTGCTCGCATTAGCCAAAGTTCAACCACATGGACTTAGCTTAAGTTCAAAAATTACATACCCTTAAAGTTAAATGAAAACCTTTTTAAGAAACTAACGTTAATAACCCCTAAAAATAATCTAGAATAGACACATGGAATCTATAAACTCAAATAGTAATGCAAATCATGTAGCAACCAAAAACCATATTGAGCGGGAAAAAGTCAGAACTAAGGGCATACCTCCACCATACATGTCTTACAGGCTCCACCTCCCGCACAGTTTAGTAGCGGTCCCGCCTGTAATTTCCGGCAAACATGAGAGAGAGAGAGAGAGAGAGAGAGAGAGAGAGAGAGAGAGAGAGAGAGAGAGAGAGAGAGAGAGAGAGAGAGAGAGAGACTTACATAAGGCCCGTAGAGGTCAATGTGGGCATCCAGCATGATATCCCTTAGCTTCTGACCGCCGGACGTCGAACGGATCTGTATGTCCGGCGAGCCGTCCGGGAGCATCCTCGACTACAATCACCACCATAAAAATCGCACGCGCTTCCTTTGAAAATATTCAAAGGATAAAAAATTCTGGAATGGAAGAGCTTACGCTGACGAATCCAAAATCAATAGAGGGTGGTTCTTCGGGGGTGGCGGCTTCCGGCCCGCCGCTCCTGGAGGTTGTTTCAGTGGTGGTGCCGACCCTCCCCCTCGGCAGGCTAAGTTGGTTGGGGGGCAGCAGGAATACCCAAGGCCTCCCAAGCATATTGATAAAGGGCACCACTGCCTCTAGCATTGAATTCTGACTAATTTGATCGTTCGACCGCCTCAACCCATGGACGAATCGTTTCTGGTAATTAAGATCACAATATTGATTGAACTTTGACTAATTTAGATCACAATATTGATTGAATTTTGACTAATTGTATTGGAGGTTCGAGGTGAATGTGGGGTTGATCCCTATAACTTGATGGAGAAAATTATTTAGATAACATTAACTGGAGATTGCTGGAGTTATTAAGAGAGTGCAATTTCAGTGGGAATATATATGAAGGTGAGGTGTGGATCACGAGTTGTTGGGATTAACGGGAAAAAAGCCAAGATCCCAATAATGCATCGTTTCCGGAAATAAAGAAAGAGTAGTAAGGAACGAAGGAGAGATAGAGAGTGGGAAATGGATTTTGATTCGAGGTTTTTCCCAGAATGACCCCAACTCAGTAGTATTGCTGGAAATAGACCCAGTTGCTTTTTTGCATTACTTTTCTGACCATTTTTTTGTTTCGGACTAAAGTACCTTCGAGGCTAATTAATGGCTTCACTCCCAATTTCAAAGGGATTTGACTTTACTTCACTGATGATATATCTCCATTTTCTATCTATGATGTTTTAGGAAGAGACACGTGGTGAATCCCATTTCAATGGCAACTATTGGGCCATGGGATTAATCCTAGAGGGATGCCCGTACCATGACTGACTGTAGCCCACCACCGGCTGTCGTCGTCCGCCCGCCGCCGTCGACCACCGGCGAGCACCTCCCGCCGTCGATGCCACCCCGTCGGCTGGTCACCACCCGCCGCCGACGTCGTCGGCCACTACGCCCATCGACCACCGATTGCCCGTCGCCGCCGCCCCGTCGACCACCACCCACGGTGGCCGATGAAGCAGCGTGGGTGGTGGCCAGCGGCGATGGCGGTGGGTGGTGGCCGATGGGGCGTCAGCCACCGTGAAATACTCTGGCGCACATGGGTTGTCGCCTTTCACTGTGGGTGGTGTTCCACAGTGAAAGGCGCCACTGCCCACCACAATAGAATGTGATGGGTGGTGGTCGATGGGGCGGTGGGTGGTGGCCGATGGGACGTCAACCATGCCGAACTTGCATTCGACTTTCATTTCTTCCATTTCATTCACTGTTTTTACATTACATCCATCCAATATTCTATTAAAAACTACCGGAGGTATGACTTCATTTTATCATCGTCTCTAAATGATCTCGTAGATGATCACCCGGGGATCGCAATGCCTCCAGAATCATTAAATTCTGATAAGAAATGAAGAAGGTACGCCGTGCCAAACTTGAATCCGGCTCTCATTTCTTACTGTCTACCACCGCCACCGGCCATCGTCAGCTCGTCACCGGCTCGATGGCAAGGACTCACTAAATACTTTACGCTATATAAGGATGTTAGGGGTGAAAAATGACATCATCCCAACAATCTCCGGCAACGAGAGGCGGTTGAAGCGAGAAAAAATCCAAACGGAGAAGATGAACATATTTTTTATTTATTTTGTTTAGACTTTAAGAGTAAAATGGTCACATAAATGCAACAGTTATTCGGAAGTGACATTTGGCTAGTGTTGAGGGCTAGAAAAGTAATGCAAAAAGCAACCGGGTCTATTCCCAGCAATACGATAGAGTTGGGGGCCATTCTAGGAAAACCTCTTTTGTTTCCCACGATACACAGGATCCCTCTGCCACACATAAATATTGCATGCTGTCTTTACATCGTGCCATTAAAAGCCAATGGCCCCCTATCATTTATTGGAGGTTCTCTTTACAACTTGCCATTAAAAGACAATGGTTTTTTTCGCAAATTGGTGTTAGGCCCTGATAAAGTTGTCTGCTTAACATTAAGGACGACTTGTTTGCTTAATATTAAGGACAGCTAAAGTTTAGGATCCCTTTGCCACACAGAGGTAATAGCGGAATATTTTAAAGGATGATTGTATCCTTACATATAAAGTGTAACAATCCGATTATCTGTAGCAAAGAGTAACAATTGATAAAGAGCAACAATCTGATAACAAAGTAACAATTTAATATTCTAGTTAGCATTTACTATAGATTGATTGTAGCTTATTATAAATAATATTATATATGTCTTATCATAATATGGACTTTTTGTGATAAAAAATGTATCTAATTGTGTCAAACAAAATCGATTATATCTCGCACATAGAAGAGTCACAATTTGATAAAAAAGAGTGTAACTATTTGTAAATTATTAGTTTTGTACATCCGATGACAATATGATTTTTTTTTTGTGACAAAAAATACATTTAACTGTGTGAAACCGAACCGTTTCTATCTCGCACATAAAGAGTAACAATTCGGTAAAAAATAGTAACTAATTGTTCGGTTGTCAAAATAATATTTTTTTTATAAAAATAAATAGGAAAAACAATTCATATTGTTTTATGATTTTAAATCAATGGTCTAGAGTGGTTTTAATTATTTTTTATGCAAGTAAATGTTCGGGTTCACTTGATGGCAAGAAATGTTAATTTGATGAACTTCAAGGAGGTAACGTTAATAACGCCTTGTTTCTTTGGGGGGACTTACTGAGCCGTCCCTGACAAAGATACACTACAACAGATCTGAGTATTTTCGGGGGCTAAAATTGGTCGTATATTTATATTTTCGGGGGTCTAGCCGCTGCATTTGCTCGCCGCAAATAAACCCGTTTCAAATACCATATACGACCATAGCCGCCGATATACATATACCATATACGGCCCTTCTGTACCGCCGCAAATAATACTTTATATGGCTAATGTATCGCCGTATTTGAGTCTGCATTAAACGGCCGATAGCCCCCGTATATGCACTGTCTTATACGGCCGGCAGCCCCCGTATATGACCTATGTTATACGGCCAAAAGCCCCCGCATATGATGTGTTATACAACCGACATCCCCCGTATATGACCCAGTTTATACGAAGGATAGCCCCCGTATATGCCCTGTCTTATACGGCCGGCAGCCCCCGTATATGACCTATGTTATATGGCCGACAGCCCCCATATATGATGTGTTATACAACCGACAGCCCCCGTATATGACCCAGTTTATACGACCGACAACCCCCGTATTTGAGTGGTTTTATAAGGTCTCGGACAATTTTATATGGCCGACGGCCCCCGTATATGACCCGAGTGGTATTTGACCTGTGTTATACAGCCGACAACCATCGTATTTTACCCGCTTTATACGACCAACGGCTGCCACATATTTCTGCAACAACAATTCACTCATTCCACACAAATTTCTGCAATTCATAAGTTGATGCAATTCCACCACTGTAACAACAAACTTATTCCACATATATATACCACCACTATAATAACAATCCACTCATACCACCACTGCAACAACAATTCGACTGATATATATATACCATTGTAACCTTTCAAAAGATCTGTAAAAACAATCCAATTCCACCATTGTAACAACAATTCATAAGAACTGTAAAAACAATCCAATTCCACCATTGTAACAACAATCCTGTCACGACCCAGAAATCCAGAACCGATCCCTGGGGTGTGAATTGAAAAAAAACCAAGGTTTTAAGGTTTGGTCACCTAACTACACCAATTAGGGTTTCTCACAGGACAGTGGCTCTCTTACAGTTGAAGAAGAAGGAGGGAGAAACAAGGAACATTTTAAAACTTAATTTTTTATGAAAAATATTTTTATTTAAAAGAAAGTAGAGAAATAAAATTTTGTCGACCGAAAGGTGACCATGCTCAACCTTCTACCAGGATATCTTCTCAATATGTGCGACCTAGCGGTGTCACTACATACTGATAGATGATCCTCTGAAGAAGTGCGGGATCAAGCCTCTAACGGCGAGCCAAGTATCTCACCCGTTCCCTAACACTCGGTACATCGGTCTGGAGGTCCTATCTACTGGGCTTGTCAGTTAGGCCTTTTAGATACTTATATTTTCATTGCGAGCTATCCTAGGCTTGTGGCCTTGAGGAGAGGTCTACCCATAAAAATCCAGCTGTATCATTGCCACTAACCAATAACAAAGCACTAAAAGATTTCTCATATATTACAAAATCCACCATTTACATTGATACAAAGCTATATACCAAAAATGAAATACGACCCTAAAACTGCCTCTGGCCTCCCACTGCTACTCCTGAACCTCCGGACCTGCAGGAGAGTCTACTCGTGGGAAAGAGTAGCCCCCAATGGGAAATTGGGAGATTAGCCAAATTAATGGCTAGTAACATCCTATAGTCTTCAATAATATGATATGACATATTTAATTGAGTTAAATTACACTAGCAGTTTAAAGTTTACAGAAAGTCAACCTAAGCCTACCAGTAATCTATGTTCATATGTAATTCCTACTGTCACTAGGTTATCTACCACACAGTCCATTCGATATTCTACAGTGCTTAATTATAAAATAAAATTACAATATCAGTCATTTATCCTAAAGTGAACCCCGGATATTTTGTTCATCCTGCCCCCGGTCAGGCATTACTATAGGGCCTTTTATTTCGATGTAGAGGGCCAACTCTATCGCCGTGCACCCACTGTGCACAAATCATCCACATGATCATAAGAGGTTTCCCGTCTTTCACGGTGAAGCTCTACCGCTCCACTTGCGTTACTTTGGGGGCTTCAACTACCCCGGGACAGGGTTGCTAGGCCAATCCCTACTAGAGAGCTACTTTTATTGGCTTTACCACAACCCTTGCCCGTGACCCCCCCTAACCTACAAATCTTCGGCTGTGCGCACAGGGTGGTTCACGGCCCTTGCGCGCACGGGGTCCAAATCTTTTCACGGGATAGAATATCAGACAATTATAATAATAAAATAGCTTCGACGTTTTATCCCGGGATTCGCACCACGCTCACAACCCATGCATCATAGTAAACCTAAATTACCCTCGCCCATATTCCCGTGTGCCCGGGTCTCCACACTCCGCTTAGGAGGGTGGGCCCCGATAATCATTATTTAATTATTAATTTCCAAAACTTAAGGGAATTCCTACTTACGGTGTCCAAGCAATTAGCAAGATAATTATTCTTTAATTATTAATATTTTTATGCATGTGTCGCCGGACTCGCGACTCTGCATGCAAGGCGGGGTCCATTCGACCACATGCGATGATGTCCGGCGGGACCCGCATGCAGCGTTATGGATACCTACCCTTAGTCATTCTCATTTCCCACTATTAAAGACCATGCAAAGGTAGATGTCACCTGGAAAGTATGCTCGGGCTGATGCTGCTAAGCGCCCTCTGCTCCGCCTCCGACTCGGTCCACGTGCTCACCAACTGCCAAACATACCAACAGCCTATGGTCATTAAGTGCTACCCAAAATATTACTGGCTTAGGTCTGATTGGCCGGGCCAAGAATTTATACGTCATCGGACGTCGGTCTACTGGCACGCAAATCGATGCGCCAAAGGTAGCGTCATCGAATACCGGTTTACTGGCACGCAAACTGATGTGCCAAAGATAGCATCATCGGATGCCGATCTACTGGCACACAAAACGATATACCAAAGATAGCATCATCGATGCCGGTCTACTGGCATGCAAACCAAGGTGTCCAAGATAGCATCATCGGACGCCAGTCTACTGGCATGCAAACCGAGGTGCCAAGATAGCATCATCGTTAGTTGGCGTTGCCGACGCCAAACGCTATATTAGGGTCCAAATGCTCTAATCCGGCCAAATGGTCATAACCGCGTCGGTCGGTGGCAAAATCGGCAAAAGCCGATCTCGGTCGGGCTTAGGTGTTGGAGGTTGGTCTCGTGCGCAAAAGGCCATGCGAGGTGGTTTGGCCCGCATCGGCATCCACGACCTTGCTACGAGCGTGACCCAGGGAGGTCGGGCCCGCTAACCATGCGTGTGGCCCAAAGGGCATGATTGACATTGTGGGGAGGTCGGGGTTGGTGTGACAAGCCACAACTTGGCGTGATATCATCGGGGCTACCTACCGCCGGTCCACCGGTTGTCAAGCAACCGGCAACGGTCGTGCAAGGTAAGGGTTGCAACCGGGGCAGCGCCTAGCTAGCCGGCCGGTCAGATGGGGTTTGGTTTGGCTTGGTCGGCCTTGCCGACCGTACTGCCGTCGACCACTTAGCCGGCCGTCATGGCTGCAACCATGGCAAATGCCACGGGGGTGGGGTCTCGGCGATCGCACCATCGCCGGCCACCGGGCTGATGGCCATGGCCGTGGCACGAGGCGAACAGGGGTGGGTGTGGCCGGTCAATCCACAACACACACACCCACACACACACACACACACAAAAGAAGAACAGAGAAGGGGAACGGGGGCTGACTTGGGGCTCCTCCCTCCGAGCTCCGGCGGCGGCTCTCATCCGGCAGCTCCTCCCCAGCGCCGGCTATGCGCAGCCACCACAGAGAGGGGAAGACCGGAAACGAGGGGGTCGTCGGTTGCACAGTCATCGGCCATATGGCCGGCGGCCATGGCCACGACATGGGAAGAAGGGGCAAAAGGGGCGGCTGCGATCAGTCTCAACAAAGCCAAAAAGGGAAAGGAGGGGGGTGGGCTTAGGGTTTTAAAGGGGAAATAGGGGAGGCTGCAGCTAGAGGTGGCGGGCGGCGACGACTGCGGGGTCGGCGGCGGCGGCCGCAGAGTAGGGGGGCGGCGGCTGCAGAGTAGGGGGGCGGCTGCAGGTAGGGGCGGCGGGCGGCGACGATTGCGGGGTCGGCGGCGGCAGCGACTGCAGGCGGCGGGAATCCCGGGGGTCAACGGCTCGGGATGGGGGAAGGGGCGGCGGTCTCGGGGGACGGGTGGGGCCGGATCGGGTCGGGGAGAGAGAGGAGAGAGTCGGATGAGAGGGAGAGTGAGATCCGAGATAGAGAGAGAGATCGGAGAGAAGAGGGAGAAGAGAGAGAGGGAGAAAGAGAGAGAGAGAGAGAGAGGGGATCGGGGCTGAGGGGGGTTTGGGGGTTGGGTTCGGGTACGGGTTCGGGTGAGAGGGTTTAGGTTTTATTGTTTTTTTTTTCTTTTTGTTTTGTTGTGTTTTATTTTGTTTTGTTTTGTTTTGTTTTTTTTCTAACTCTTAAAGTGATGAGGCGCGCTCACACTGGACCCGCGTCGTGCCGTGATCCGCCGACACGCGAATCTCGTCGAACCCGATAGACTTACCACGATAACCATTATTTTAATAATTTAATTATATTACCCTGCATGCCATGCATTGACATACGTGCACACATGCCCAGGTAACGATCATAATTTTTTTAATGTCGCCTCGCGACTTGGAGTCGGGACCCATGGTCCGGTCTAAATTCAAATCCAACAATGCATTACACGCTCCCCAATACCGTGCCAAAATACGACAATTAATATTATATAATCAAAGCTCCAAATATTAATACTAAAATCAGGGGTTAGCCTTAGCAAAAGTCAACCCTAAAGTATCGGGGCATTACATCCTACCCACCTTATTAGAATTTTCGTCCCGAAAATTTAATTACTAACCTGATGATACAATTCCACCAGCTTATACTACCCAAGTAACAAGGGCGAATACACAACTGGTAGCATATCCTTTTTAATACTGCCTACGAGAGATTAAATAAATACGCTAATCATACAAAAAAGAAAAAGACTCCGCCACTGGCGAGACTACTAACTGAACTTATATAATCGAGTCACATAATTATTAGGATGAGATTAGAACATTTGGTTCTCGTGGAGCTCACACAAGGCATAATGTTCAATCGTGGTCCTAACAACCATGGACTAATAAAAATTTCGTGATTCTAGATTTTCTCCCTTCCCTGGATAAGGAGCGTCCCCCTTATTCAGAAGTGAGGTAGTAATCCGATTCACGAAACAATATCACGAGACATTATCAGCTAACGATACTAATACGGAAACGTATTTCCTATGAATAACATATACCTATACACCTATAGAAATGAATCGAAGACGACTAAATAACTCGAACTACTACGCCTAGACTTAAATCCTATAAGATCCCTTTCCGGAGCGAACACCTCCATTACCTACACAACCACTACTACCCTATTAACCTATAAGAGAAACACCACTAAGATATGAATTGGATATCCCAACATACACACTAACTAGCCTAGAAAATGTTAAATCCTAGATAACACAACTAAACCACAAACGAACGAGAATAAGAAGAGAACAATGATGAATAAAAAAAACGCTGACGCTCAATTAAAGACCTAACACTAACACTTCCAATTATGTTATTATCGCAAGACTTTGAAACCTTCTAAAAGATACACTATGATGCACAATTCAGATATACGAGGAAACCTACTACTCGCGTAGAAAATACTGAACTACGAGAACAACTAACCTACTGACCAAATGGAGCCGAAAATTAGGATACCAACACGATTACACAGTATACTGACAGTATCTTTCTACAAGATTGGTTGATCGGTCCTAAACCAAAACAATTAGAAATAAAGCTAAGTGAATCTCCTAAATAATGACTATTCTTAAGATTCCAACTGATAATGCATTCCCCATTTCCAAAAAAGTAAGCAAGTCCCTTAGCATGGTTATTAACAATACTCTAGTACTCAAGTATCTCAATGTCATCTCAACGTCACTGCCATATGGCCAGTGCACTCTCTCTCGCGAGTCCAATCAAGAACTACGTAACCAGCTGCCAAAGTTTCCGAAGAAACAGTGCACACTCTGCCGCAAGTTCCAACATGAACTGCGTAACTAGCTGCCAAAGTTCCGATTGGGAACAGTGCAAGCTTTGCCAGCTGCCAAAGTTTTCGAAGAAACAGTGCACGCTCTGCCGCAAGTCCCCACAGGAACTACGTAACCAGCTGCCAAAGTTCTGATTGGGAACAGTGCAAGCTCTGCCAGCTACCAAAGTTTCCGAAGAAACAGTGCATGCTCTGCCGCAAGTCCTCACAGGAACTGCGTAACCAGCTGCCAAAGTTCCGATTGGAAACAGTGCAAGCTCTGCCAGCTGCCAAAGTTTCCGAAGAAACAGTGCACACTCTGCCGCAAGTCCCCACAGGAACTGCGTAACCAGCTGCCAAAGTTCCGATTGGGAACAGTGCAAGCTCTGCCAGCTGCCAAAGTTTCCGAAGAAACAGTACACGCTCTGCCGCAAGTCCCCACAGGAACTGGGTAACCAGCTGCCAAAGTTCCGATTGGAAACAGTGCAAGCTCTGCCAGCTGCCAAAGTTTCCGAAGAAACAGTGCACACTCTGCCGCAAGTTCCAACATGAACTGCGTAACCAGCTACCAAAGTTCCGATTGGGAACAGTGCAAGCTCTGCCAGCTGCCAAAGTTTCTGAAGAAACAGTGCACGCTTTGTCGCAAGTCCCCACAGGAACTGCGTAACTAGCTGCCAAAGTTCTGATTAGGAACAGTGAAAGCTCTGCCAGCTGCCAAAGTTTCCGAAGAAATAGTGCACGCTCTGCCGTAAGTTCCCACAGGAACTGCGTAACCAATACTTAAATGATTCTCATATCACCACTTGGGACCTCATTCCACTGTGCACTCTTATATGCTATAATTCATAAAGATTACAACAAGAAAAGGATCAAAACACATCACACAATATTCCTACATATTAAACCCTTACATCATATACGTGAATTGGGACAGTCCTTCTTTATATGACCTCATTGTCCACAATTGAAGCATACTTTTCCTAAAGGGCATGTGCTACGAATGTGTCCTTTCCGCTTGCAGCGATAACAAAGTCGTAGCCCTCCATTCTTCTTCCCTTGTCCACCCTCCGGTGGTTTGGATGAAATCTTACACCTTTTACTAGGGTGGTCTACCTGATGTTGTTCTTAGATCTTGTGAGATTCTTCCAACTCTTGTTCAATGGCCAATGCTCGAGTAACTGCCTCCTCATAAGATTGACCTAAGAAGGCTGTAACCCTACCCTTGATTTCTGACTTTAGTCCATGCTCAAAACACTTTGCCCTCCGGGCGTCAGTCACCACTTGGTGCGGTGCGTACCTCGCAAGCTCTGAGAATTTGGCCTCATACTGTGCAACAGTAAGAGACCCTTGGGAAAGAGCCAAAAACTCCATCTCCATCCGATTTTGTACCGTCACCGGGAAGAACTTCCTCCGAAAAAGTCCCTCGAACTCTGACCAGGAGATAGCCCCTCGATCAGCTATCCTTGAACGCAAGACTGACTGCCACTAGAAGTCAGCCTCTGCCTCAAACTGGTAAGATGCAAAAGTGACTCGTCGGTCCCCGACGACCTCCAAAACGTCAAGGACCTTCTTTATCTGTTGAAACCATCGATCTGCCTGCAAGGGGTCCGGCTCTCCCTTGAAAGTTGGAGGTCCCATCGCCTTGAAGTCCTTCAACAGTCTCCCTTGACGCTCACCCTCTACTAGCTGACGAGCCTGTGCCTGGGCAAGGGCAGTCAGAGCTAAGGTAGTCTGCTGTTGGGCCGATGTCTGCTGCTGTTGAACAATAGTGGCCATTCCTTGGAGCATCTCCATCATTCTCGTTGTACCGTCAGGTTCAGAGGATGAACTCACTCCGTTACCACTTCTAGTACCCACCATCTACAATACAACTCATATTAGAATACTACAACTCCAAGACCTAAACTTCAACTTCTACAATCCTAATCCCTAGAATCATATCCCTAGGCTCTGATACCAGCTGTCACGACCCAGAAATCCGGAATCGATCCCTGGGGTGTGAATTGAGAAAAAACCAAGGTTTTAAGGTTTGGTCGCCTAACTACACCAATTAGGGTTTCTCACAGGACAGTGGCTCTCTTACAGTTGAAGAAGGAGGAGGGAGAAATAAGGAACATTTTAAAACTTAATTTTTTATGAAAAATATTTTTATTTAAAAGAAAGTAGAGAAATAAAATTTTGTCGACCGAAAGGTGACCACGCTCAACCTTCTACCAGGATATCTTCTCAATATGTGCGACCTAGCGGTGTCACTACATACTGAAAGATGATCCTCTGAAGAAGTGCGGGCTCAAGCCTCTAACGGCGAGCCAAGTATCTCACCCGTTCCCTAACACTCGGTGCATCGGTCTGGAGGTCCTATCTACTGGGCTTGTCAGTTAGGCCTTTTAGATACTTATATTTTCATTGCGAGCTATCCTAGGCTTGTGGCCTTGAGGAGAGGTCTACCCATAAAAATCCAGCTGTATCATTGCCACTAACCAATAACAAAGCACTAAAAGATTTCTCATATCATACAAAATCCACCATTTACATTGATACAAAGCTATATAACAAAAATGAAATACGACCCTAAAACTGCCTCTGGCCTCCCACTGCTACTCCTGAACCTCCGGACCTGCAGGAGAGTCTACTCATGGGAAAGAGTAGCCTCCAATGGGAAATTGGGAGATTAGCCAAATTAATGGCTAGTGACATCCTATAGTCTTCAATAATATGAGATGACATATTTAATTGAGTTAAATTACACTAGCAGTTTAAAGTTTATAGAAAGTCAACCTAAGCCTACCAGTAATCTATGTTCACATGTAATTCCTACTGTCATTAGGTTATCTGCCACACAGTCCATTCGATATTCTATAATGCTTAATTATAAAATAAAATTATAATATCAGTCATTTATCCTAAAGTGAACCCCGGATATTTTGTTCATCCTGCCCCCGGTCAGGCATTACTATAGGGCCTTTTATTTCGATGTAGAGGGCCAACTCTCTCGCCGTGCACCCACTGTGCACAAATCATCCACATGATCATAAGAGGTTTCCCGTCTTTCACGGTGAAGCTCTACCGCTCCACTTGCGTTACTTTGGGGGCTTCAACTACCCCGGGACAGGGTTGCTAGGTCAATCCCTACTAGAGGGCTACTCTTATTGGCTTTAACACAACCCTTGCCCGTGACCCCCCCTAACCTACTAATCTTCGGCTGTGCGCGTAGGGTGGTTCACGGCCCTTGCGCGCACGGGGTCCAAATCTTTTCACAGGACAGAATATCAGACAGTTATAATAATAAAATAGCTTCGACGTTTTATCCCGGGATTCGCACCACGCTCACAACCCATGCATCATAGTAAACCTAAATTACCCTCGCCCATATTCCCGTGTGCCCGGGTCTCCACACTCCGCTTAGGAGGGTGGGCCCCGATAATCATTATTTAATTATTAATTTCCAAAACTTAAGGGAATTCCTACTTACGGTGTCCAAGCAATTAGCAAGATAATTATTCTTTAATTATTAATATTTTTATGCATGCGTCGCCGGACTCGCGACTCCGTATGCAAGGTGGGGTCCATTCGACCACATGCGACGATGTCCGGTGGGACCCGCATGCAGCGTTATGGATACCTACCCTTAGTCATTCTCATTTTCCACTATTAAAGACCACACAAAGGTAGTAGATGTCACCTGGAAAGTGTGCTCGGGCTGATGCTGCTAAGCGCCCTCTACTCCGCCTCCGACTCGGTCCACGTGCTCACCAACTGCCAAATATACCAACAGCCTATGGTCATTAAGTGCTACCCAAAATATTACCGGCTTAGGTCTGATTGGCCGGGCCGAGAATTTATGCGTCATCGGACGCCGGTCTACTGGCACGCAAATCGATGCGCCAAAGGTAGCATCATCGAACATCGGTTTACTGGCACGCAAACTGATGTGACAAAGATAGCATCATCGGATGCCGATCTACTGGCACACAAAATGATATGCCAAAGATAGCATCATCGATGCCGGTCTACTGGCATGCAAACCAAGGTGTCAAAGATAGCGTCATTGGACGCCAGTCTACTGGCATGCAAACCGAGGTGCCAAGATAGCGTCATCATTAGTCAGCGTTGCCGACGCCAAACGCTACATTAGGGTCCGAATGCTCTAATCCGGCCAAACGGTCATAATCGCTCGGTCAGTGGCAAAATCGGCAAAAGCCGATCTCGGTCGGGCTTAGGTGTTGGAGGTTGGTCTCGTGCGCAAAAGGCCATGCGAGGTGGTTTGGCCCGCATCGGCATCCATGACCTTGCTACGAGCGTGACCCGGGGAGGTCGGGCCCGCTAACCATGCGTGTGGCCCAAAGGGCATGATTGACATTGTGGGGAGGTCGGGGTTGGTGTGCCAAGCCACAACTTGGCGTGATATCGTCGGGGCTACCTACCGCCGGTCCACCGGTTGTCAAGCAACCGGCAACGGTCGTGCAAGGTAAGGGTTGCAACCGGGGCAGCGCCTAGCTAGTCGGCCGGTCGGATGGGGTTTGGTTTGGCTTGGTCGGCCTTGCCGACCGTACTGCTGTCGGCCACTTGGCCGGCCGTCATGGCTGCAACCATGGCAAATGCCATGGGGGTGGGGTCTCGGCGATCGTACCATCGCCGGCCACCGGGCTGACGGCCATGGTCGTGGCACGAGGCGAACGGGGGTGGGTGTGGCTGGTCAATCCATAACACACACCCACACACACACACACAAAAGAAGAACAGAGAAGGGGAA
This sequence comes from Chamaelirium japonicum, assembly GCA_947650365.1. NCBI lineage: Eukaryota > Viridiplantae > Streptophyta > Magnoliopsida > Liliales > Melanthiaceae > Chamaelirium > Chamaelirium japonicum. The sequence goes on from OX393552.1 coordinate 18,148,847, forward strand.
CGGGGGCTGACTTGGGGCTCCTCCCTCCGAGCTCCGGCGGCGGCTCTCCTCCGGCAGCTCCTCCCCAGCGCCGGCTATGCGTAGCCACCACGGAGAGGGGAAGACCGGAAGCGAGGGGGTCGTCGGTTGCACAGTCGTCGGCCATATGGCCGGCGGCCATGGCCACGACATGGGAAGAAGGGGCAAAAGGGGCGGCTGCGATCAGTCTCAACAAAGCCAAAAAGGGAAAGGAGGGGGGTCGGCTTAGGGTTTTAAAGGGGAAATAGGGGAGGCTGCAGCTAGGGGCGGCGGGCGGCGGGCGACGACGACTGCGGGGTCGGCGGCGGCGGCCGCAGAGTAGGGGGGCGACGGCTGCAGAGTAGGGGGGCGGCTGCAGGTAGGGGCGGCGGGCGGCGACGACTGCGGGGTCGGCGACGGCAACGACTGCAGGCGGCGGGAATCCCGGGGGTCAACGGCTCGGGATGGGGGAAGGGGCGGCGGTTTCGGGGGACGGGCGGGGCCGGATCGGGTCGGGGAGAGAGAGGAGAGAGTCGGATGAGAGAGAGGGAGTGAGATCCGAGATAGAGAGAGAGATCGGAGAGAAGAGGGAGAAGAGAGAGAGGGAGAAAGAGAGAGAGAGAGAGAGAGGGGATCGGGGCTGAGGGGGGTTTGGGGGTTGGGTTCGGGTACGGGTTCGGGTGAGAGGGTTTAGGTTTTATTGTTTTTTTTTTTCTTTTTGTTTTGTTGTGTTTTGTTTTGTTTTGTTTTTGTTTTTTTTTTTTCTAACTCTTAAAGTGATGAGGCGCGCTCACACTGGACCCGCGTCGCGCCGTGATCCGCCGACACGCGAATCTCGTCGAACCCGATAGACTTACCACGATAACCATTATTTTAATAATTTAATTATATTACCCTGCATGCCATGCATTGACATACGTGCACACATGCCCAGGTAACGATCACAATTTTTTTAATGTCGCCTCGCGACTTGGACTCGGGACCCATGGTCCGGTCTAAATTCAAATCCAACAATGCACTACACGCTCCCCAATACCGTGCCAAAATACGACAATTAATATTATATAATCAAAGCTCTAAATATTAATACTAAAATCAGGGGTTAGCCTTAGCAAAAGTCAACCCTAAAGTATCGGGGCATTACAAATCCACTCATACCACCACTGTAACAACAATTCAAAACAATATCTCGGTCCCATCTCAATGATAATTAAATAGTACATAGCATCTAATAAATGGGAAAAAAAATTCATAGTAGTAGAACATGCAAGTCAATTAGCCAAAAAAGGACGCATGCATGAAGCCTGACTTCTCCGATCTCGCACGGTAGTAGCAGTGGAAGAAGTTGAATACCTAATACACAATAAAAATGACAAGAGTTTAATTAGAGTGATGTAAGATTAAGTTGTAATTTAATTAGAGTGATTAACTTACCTTACTGATCGCTGGTAACATGTATGTTTTCCTACAATAAAGTTTTACAAAAATATAGAAACATTTTATTAATTTCAAGAATTTAAAAACCTACCATAAAGATGATAAATTTGATGAGAATTTAAAAACATTTTATTAATCTCAAGCGGTTGACTGATTTTGTATCATCCACGTTCTTGGTCTATAATATTTAAAGTTTTAAAACTAGACCCTCAATTCTATGAAATGTGATCTTTCCCATTATGTTATTCAATATGGTTACATTTTATTCAAGTGAAAATAAAGTTGTCTTCATGAGCATACCTTTGAGTTTTTTCCATTTGAAGTTCCAGTTCTTATCATGGATTCAAAAACTTGGCCTAAATCAAGACATTTCAACCAAGATGGTTCGGATTCTGGGATTCGGGTGGTTGTGGTTGTTTCCGATTTGGCCAAAGCTGGTGCTCAACCAAATCAAGGTCCTTCATGTGACCACCCCTAACCAAAATAACCCCATAAAAAAAGATACCGGTCCCACACCATACCATGATCCGAGTATGAGCTTTGTCCACTAAAGGTGGTATGCCAAATAATTTAGTTGTAAACTAGACATTGTTTTGAAAATTTTTATCCGAGGTCTCTCTCTCTCTCTCTCTCTCTCTCTCTCTCTCTCTCTCTCTCTCTCTCTCTCTCTCTCTCTCTCTCTCTCTATATATATATATATATATATATATATATATATATATATATATATATGCACTGAACCAATCTAACTGAAATACTGTGATGCGGAAGCAACATCAATTGTGTGCACCTCCTGCTTAGTATGATAGACATTGAGAAATAATAGAAAACACGAGATTTTTTACATTCTCTGTATATGCGCAGCACACCTCCTGCAGAATCACTATCAATTTTCTCTACGACATTCTCTCCATATGACTTCTCTCTATGATACTCTCTTTACAATATTCTCTATGAAATTTTTTCTCAATGACATTCTCTCTCTATAACATTTTCTCTCTCTATATTCTCTTTCTATGGCATTCTCTCTCTACAATATTTTCTCTACGACATTCTCTCGTAGCCTCTTAGTCTCAACGACTCACCCTCCATGAAAGAATTTTAGAAAAACACATTTTGGAGGGATTTATATATAAGGGATTTGGAGCTCCCAAATCCCTTGTTCAAATCCCTCAAAGAATTTAGGAAATTCTATCAATGGTAATCCAAAGATAAATTATCTTCAATGAATTTTAAATCAGTTTGTGAGACAAATCCCTCCTCAAATTACCGTATCCAAACACACCCTTAGGGTTTAAAATATAATTCTTCTCTGAAGGCACAAAAATGAATGGGCTGCATGCAAACATCAATAATAGCCGGGTGCTGTTTAGTTATAACTAATTATTTACGATTTAGATATACCTGGAAGCAATTTTAGGATGACCTAGACAACCCTTGGTTACCATCACCATGATAGGATGAAGGACAACAAAGTTACTAATGTATCAATAGGAAGAAAGTGGAAATTAACAGTCTTCTAAGGATGACAACTAGCAGAATTGTAACTAAGGAGATTTCTTAGCATGCTCTACAATGGCATAATCAGAATATTAATCATTAGTGTAGATAGTATATTCGATTTCTTGGAATGTTATAGGTTTTTGCACCTATAATTAATCATCAGCATGATTAATTAGTATTATAGTTTATGGAAAATAAAATATACCTTAATCACTCATGTGGTAGGGGGTCAAAATCATCTGGACGTTGATAACCTGGAGGATGTGTAGGGCGCAAACATCCACCTTGGAGCATCTGTGTGAAACTTTGCTCATATGGCATCTGGGAGTATGGCATCTGTGGCGTCATCCATACAAAGGTGTCCTACAAAATTTAATTGTGAACATATTTAATTTTTTTTAATTACAATATTAATTTGATTATTTTTTAAATAGTCGTAACATTGATGTATACAATTTTAAAATATAAGACGTACCCGCCGGAGAAGCTGGCTAAATTCTTGAAATTTTGCTTCTAGTCCCTGAACTACTTCACTCAGCCGCATGTTCTCGTCTGTTAAGCGCTCATGTGATTCTTTCAACTGTTGGTTCTCATCTGACAAGTGTTTATGTGATTCTTTCAACTGACGATTCTCATCTGACAAGCGCTCCTGTGATTCGGTGAGATCTGCTACATGCCTCTCTAACACTACTTGGGATGGATGCAAGGAGCTGAAGTACTCCTGTCGTCTAATGCCCCTCCCCTCGCCATGTACGCATCCACGATTCTCTGGACCAAGAACCTCCCGGAATATCGCATTCTCATCCACAGTCCCAGAGGTCTCCATGGACTGCTCTATCATCGCATCCATTCGACTCTGCAATGTTGAAGAGGCAAAATAAATCAATGAGCGCATTTAAAGACACATGGAAAATTATATTCAAGTATTCGATAACTAAAGTTGAAACACTTACCGTACCCTCTTGGGTGTGTGCATTCACAGCGGTCCCGTCAGCCTTTATGTGACATTGTTTTCACATCTCATTGCGATTCGGTTCCCGTCCTAATTCCGTACGCTGCATATAACGAAAAATTGTTTGACTATTATTTTAACCATTTTTAATTTTGCATAATACTTTGCATATCAAAATTAAAAAAATAATGTATACCAGATCTTCTTTCCTCTGTGCAAAGCTGGTTCGCCCAGAGACATGTATGACATACTGTCCTGTGCGATTCCTTGTATTCCTATCACTTGTACCCTATAAAATATTATGCATAATTTATTAGTAAGCTCAATAATTCTAAAAACTACAGTAATGTAGAACTCTAGTAATAATATACCTTCCACCATGGTTGCGAGAATATCTCCTCATATATTCTAGTCCAAGTCACACTGTCCATGGACTCTATATCACGGGGGACACGCTGGATCACTTCACAATGTTGATAGGACTGGTAGTTTTCCCGATATAGCTTCGATCTTGCATCATTCCAAGTTTTTCTACTCTTATCTCGTAAGAAGTCAGCAAGAACCCTCGAGTATTGAATGTTAAAATATTCCTAGCAGTAAAAACGATGCAATAATTAGTAATATAAAACAATATATAATAAAGATACAATAATGAATTTTGATTGAGAAAAGGTTATTACCATAGCAAGTCTCACCATATTTTCCCATTTTGATTGAGGGAAGTTATTGAAATCCTTTTGCTAAAAAGGAAAATTAGCTTGGTCCTTGACCCACACGCCGATCTTTGTGAGAAACTTGTCCTTATTCGGACCCACAGGCCCAACTTCAGAAATACTAACTAGATGTCTATCTTCTTCTCTGCTTGGTCGAGGGATATCCTTTGCGATACCCCTCTTCCGTTTAGAAGAACATGATTCTGCATTGAAACAATAGTAGAATTAAAGTAAGATCATCTTTATTAGTTATAAACAAAAAGAACATAAAAACAAGAGATCTTAACATCATTTTTAATTATTTTACCTCCAGAGGATATTGGACCTGATGGGTGGGATGGAACATCGGGCTCCTGTGTCTCTGCATCCTCAATACTTGGATCCACGATAGGATTCTGTATAGGATGATCCTGCGTCGAGGGATCCTGTAATCGACGAGTCCCAATCGGGGGATTCGACAAACACCGATGACCCCTGCCACGAATCATTTCTCCCTTTCAACCTGTTAGGCAATCAATATGAATAGATCCAGATATTTGAAAAACAATAACATGAAGTTAGCATCTTGGCTAGTCAATTATGCATATTAATGAATGTAGAAGATACTATATCATGATGACAAAAAATGATTCGTGACCAAAATTATATGGTTTCCTACTAAATGCTTAATTTTATGAGTGCTTATTGCTAGTTATCTGATATTGGGTGTATTGGGAACTAGAAATACTATTTGAAAACTTTAGGCACTGAAAAAGTTCGAGGGTTAATGTTGGGTTGTTAACTTGGTTGTACTTCTCTGGTTATGCTAGCTTAACAAACATATACATGGGAAGTCCAAACACACTAGGGTGACTCAAGTTAAACTAACAATCACCTAAATTATAATATTACACGTGATCAAATAAATAAAAAACATTAATTATTTTTCTCCAACGGATAGGATTGAAACCAATTAAAATTACCTGAAGCCCCAAAACAATATTGTGTTAGCCCACTGTGACCACTTGAAGAAAGATGATAGTGTCACCCTTGATCTATTGTAAAAGGATGACAATGAAAACATAATAGAATAATGAGATGCATTACAAAAGGTAATGAATTGTTGAAGGAGAACCGAGTTATATATTTTTACCAAAAGGCTTACACTTTAGGGAACATTGTTGGATATGAAAAATAACTTGGCTTCCTAGTTAGCATCTTGTAGCCTTCAAGCGAGATTTCATGGTGACCATGGTTTAGATTGATGTTTCTTTATATTACTCTTTGTCATTGGGGAACTTTTGACAACTATGTGGCTAGTCAATTATGCATATTAATAAATGTAGAAGATACTATTTAAAAACTGTAGACATTGAAATTTGTTTAAGTCTAAACAACTATAATTTTCCAAGTCTAGATTGGCCCTAAAAGAATCCAAGTGTAAACAAACCAAGACCATAATTATCTAGGGAAAGTCATAAAGCCACTTGGGAATTATGCCAAATTAGTGTGTGTGAGGGGGGGGGGGGGGGGGAGGGGTTACACAAGAAATTAATGGGAGAGATACAAAATTTGTTGGTAGTTATTCACTACCATAACTCCCCCACTCACTCACTTAGCTATAAATAAGAATACTTGCAATACACGAGTAAGTGCAGCTTGCAAAAGTAATATTGAGGCAGTTAATTGAAGAGGTTATGACTTGTTATCACTAAAATTAGACAATGTAACAATATCCTATGAAACAAATATTAAAGACTTGTTATCACTTAATTGATTAGACAATGTAACAGTACTAAAATTAGCAAGCAAAGTGATGTATAGTCAGGATTGACAAAATATTAAAAACATATATTGTAAGCCTTACCTTCACTATAGTGAGATGCTAAGACTTCTGGAGGGATATCATTTCTTACCCAATCCATGTCAACTTCGATATCCAATGCACAAGAAGTAGAAGGAATGGGGATATCATCATTCACATCCTGCTGGTAAGGCTGATCATCTATTTCAGACTCTCTATCCGATTGATCCACAAGAGGTATATTGTAATAGTTTCGGGGTTGCGTCTTCAATATGATATGCTATTTCGGATCTTTTATCTCCTTAACGTAGAAAACCTGCATAGCCTGAGATGCCAACACATATGGTTGGTTCTCATATACATTGCGTGTAATATTTACACTTTCCATACCCATTCTTTTTCTGTACCCGTTTCGACGATCCTCGACATTAAACCATTTACACTTAAATAACACAATACACAGATTGCTGGAATAGAAAATCTCCAAAATTTGTTGAAGAACACCATAAAAGTTTTATGTGTTGCTAGTGGTATCATCTCCCTTAACATTAATGCCAAAGTTTTGAGTTTTTCTATACAATTGAGATGCTTCTGTGGAGAACCTATGACCATTTACATTGTAGCTATCGTAAATTTTTGCTTCACGATGAGGACTCCTTGCCAGTAATTTTAGTTCTTCAGTAATGTCTAAAGTTTCAACCTGTATCATAATAGGATTGATAATCTTAATATATCATTTAATTGGTATGATAAAATTATATTGCAAGGTTTAATAAGAATTTATACATGTATTTTAAACCATTCTGAAAATGTGTTCATGTGCTTCTTTTTAATGTTCCTCATACCAGATCTTCTGATCTCCTCAATGTGTTGTCTATAACCATGAAACATAGTAATCATAGATTAATGACATTTTAAACCAAGTCTAATTAATTAATTAATGACATTTTAAACCAAGTCAATACTTAAAATAAGCTTACTCAATGTATGGATAGACTTCCGTGCAGTTCTGTAGTACATAGAACTGAGCCTGATCGATCTCAGCATTTGTAAGGTAATAAGTCCGACCTCATGCGACTGGACGACCGGTGGAGGAAAATACAGATAAGGTTGCTTCAGGGTTTACCTGACCTCCATCATAATTCCTTTCTGGACGATTAAATCGGGTCTCGATACCGCAAAGGTATCTTGAGCAAAACGTTAAACATTCTTCTGCTATGTATCCTTCAGTAATAGATCCTTCCGGATGGGCCTTGTTTCGTACATACGACTTGATTGTATGTAAATACCTGATAAAAAATATTTATATTACTAATAGAAAATTTCAAAACAAAGAACAATTTAATTAATTAAGTAATTTGCTTATATTTATAGTTGTTAAATGACTAACCTCTCAATGGAGTACATCCATCTGTATTGAACCGGCCTGCCAAGCTTAGCCTCCGCGGCTAGATGAATAGGGAGGTGCATCATAACAACGAATAATGCCGGTGGAAATATCATCTCAAGCTTGTAAAGCGTAATCGCTATTTGCTTGTCAAGTTTCTCGAGGATGTCTAACCGCAACGATTTAGAGCAAAGTTCCTTAAAGAAAATGCCAAGTTCAATTATTGCTTCAGATACATTTGCTGGCATGAGATCAAATACTGCAATAGGTAGGAGTTGTTGTAATATCACATGAAAGTCAACTGACTGTAAAGTTACGAGTTTACTGATTGCTCACGACCCCATCGAACGGAAATTCTAACTTATGATATCCTAGTGTGCAGTGGTGATAAACTTGGAGAGCAAATAGGAAATAAGATGACTTTGTTACGCCGTGTTTCTTTTAAAAAAAACATATGAAATCAAGTGAAAATTACACCCTATCTGACCAATGCTTCATGTTTGAATGATGTGAAGCATGGTCGAACTTGTACCTCTATTTGCTTGAAATGTTTCAGAGATGAGGGAAGGTGAATGAATAGATCTATTCATTCACCTAGGCGATATGATGTGTACTCCCATGTTGTCAAGCCATTCTCCTAGGCGACATGGCACTCGGCAGGGCTAAGGTGTGACACCTTGGCACAGTGTACAAGGCTCTCGCATAGTGACCCAACCCACTTAAAAATCGTCTAGAGACCCAACCCAATTAAAAATCGTCTAAAGACCCAACCCAAATATGACCTAAGAGACCCAATTCAACCCATATAACAATCCACTCTTTGAAAAAAAATTAAGGCTTAACAGACACTTACTCAACGACTACCAAAATTAGTTACATATTACCACATTTGAGTTATGTACTTCAAAGTTTAACTTACTTTATATAAAGCTTGTGATTTCTTTACTATTTTTATGTTATTGGTATGATTTGATCGTAAATTCAAGTATTTTATTCAACTATTTTTTACTACATACAGTACATAATATAGCGGATATTCTTATTACATAATACAGGGCATGTATGTGTGACTTTTGAAATAATACATTGAATTGGATTTCTTTTAATAGCTATAAAAATATTGGCCACTCATATACATACATACATACACACACATACATACATACATACATAGTTACATACATGTATAAAGAGGTATATTTAATATAACACAGTGCCTTGGCACACCCGTGCATGCCAGGCTCCAAGGTTATCTCCAGGCACCTTGGCTTGCCTTAGCGTTCTGACAACCTTTGGTGTACACTTCATCGACCGGTAAATAGCTCATTTTAGAGGATTGAGAGATGTATCAGGTGTGATTAAGAAAGCCGTACATAACAGGTACACCATCAAAATTAGTGGTACACCATCAAAATGGATAGGGACATTAGGCAAGTGAATTTTTTGACATTATACCTTCCCTAAGTAACAGTACTAAGTTTACCTCTTTACACTTGTCATAGTTGAACTACCAATATTTAGGAGAAAGTACCATGGTGAATGTTATTTTCATATGATGTACTATTAGTTGATGATATGACTATAACTTTTAATGTTATGTTGTAAATAATTAGGAGGATAAATGTCTTTGAGTTAGTATGACTAAAATAGATCATACGGAGTGAAATGGAAATGATAATGGAGCCCTATCAAAATTGGTGATCAAGATGTACAACGGTGTGATCATGTCTGTTAAATTGGCTTTATTTTGGAGAAGAATGGAGACAGATGATGACATCTAATATATTGAGGCCCGATAGTAGAATACCGAGGTGAATCGTGGTGTATGTGACTTATTATATGCTTCTTAGACTTCTAGGAGGAATTTATAACATGGCTGTAAGATGTATAACATTGTTCGATACAGGTCAGGCAATGACAAGAGTTTGAGTTAGCATGAAGAGATGAGAATGCTGCGGTGGATGTGTGGTAGAATTAAGAAGAATAGAGTGAGAATGAGTTCCATAGTAGTGTAGGCAATGACGAGTTAATCTGTTTACACTACAACAGATCTGAGTATTTTCGGGGGTCAAAATTGGTCGTATATTTATATTTTCGGGGGTCTAGCCGCTGCAATTTTATGCTTGCTAAGTCCTCTGCCGCACCTGTGTGTGCTAGCCTAGGTCCATCTGCACAATGGGTAGCCGCAAATTATTGTTCTTTCTGCCGTGTTCGATATAGCAAATGAGGTCATGGGTGATGCAATTAAATTGGCCAAATATCAACATTGGCAAGAAAGGGACGAAAGGCCCTCCATGCAGTCGGTTATATCTTTGGAAATTGAGAATTGATGTTGGGACCACCATGCACTAAAAAATCCCCAAGCTGAAGGTGTTCAGATCTTCTCCTGTCCGTCGGCCACGGTCGGTGGGCCCACACCCATCACAACCGTAAGATGGCAAACGACCCAAAAGTGAATCATACTTAAAAGCCGGGACCAACCGATTGACTGGAGGAGATCCGAACTCAAGCGGATGATGTCAGAACTCAGAAGGTGTTTGATGTTGTTCGGCCCATGAATCCCGGTTTTCAAGGGATTTTGATTATTTTGCCATGATTAATAGCATAAAATAACATGCATACCATTGAAATGAACCAATGAGAGCGAGAGAGCCGTGAATGTTCCAACCTCTTTAAGGAGGTCGGAACAAGATCATTCTCGTCATATATATTAAGGGTGCTATGTCAGATCAAACCATAAAATCTAAATAAATATGGTATCAGACCTTTTTCTAAACTAACTAGGAATTATGACCACTTAGTATCAAAATTATTTTTTTATAATATGACCAGTAGTCACTGAGGATGACCGAACAATCTTACCAATTTTGCACTGTTGACGGATTGGCGGTGTGCTCGGGAGATCTTAATCAAAGTGGAGGCCGGAACTTCGATCAGGAAATTTCCTCAATCGATCACAGGCGGTGGATCTGTAGATTGTCGCCGGGATGAAGAGGATGAGATCTCTATAGAACGGCAGTGGAAGAGATCGATCATAGATGCTGAGTAAGGATCGAGGCACATACCAGATTACCTGCAGGCCGGGAGGGAAGTTCATCGCAGGCCAGGGCATGCAAGTCGATCGTGGCAAAATTGCCGCGATGAGCTTTAAAGCTCATCGCAGGCCAGGGAGGGAAGCTGGATCGTCGAAGACGCGCGCATGCAAAATCTTTTCGGCGCGAATTCATGAATCTCGGCGGTTCGACAGATGCGGCGGCCTGGATCTCCCTCTAATGTGGCGGCGACCTGGATCCCCGAATTAGAGGGGGGGTCCGCTTCGAATTCGAAGCAGATCCCCTTTGATGCGGCGAGCTGGACCCCTGAAATTGATGCTTTGATGTGGTGGCCTAAACCCCCGAATCCCCTCTTCGATGATGCGGTGGCCGTGACGACCGGATGCGGCGGCCGTGTTGGAGAAATCCGGCCCCATTGAGCTGGCCGTCGATTTCGAGAGACCCCCTTGAGCTAGCCGCTGATTCCGCGAGATAGATGCGGCCTCCTTGAGCTGGCCGCCGGTTTCGCGAGATAGATCCGGCCCGCCGGATCTTGCCGCCGATTTTTCGGCCGGAAAACACTCACCTGGTGTAGTTAGTGGTGGAACAGGGACGTGTCCGCCAAAAAATAAATTTCTGAAATTTTTTTTATTTTATATGGAACATATGTGGCCATTCGTAAAGTCACCGCCGTTTATGCAGCCGCAAATACTTGTTTCTGTTGTGGTGATATCAGTTAAGGTGAAGGGCTTTGAAATGCTGTTGATGAAAATACCCTCCATAATATTTTAAATTTTCTTTTGCCATACCACCGAACCAGTGAACCCGTCGGAGCTTCTCACTGCCACCGAATCAGTGAACGCCGGAACTGCTCACTGCCGCCAAACCACCGAATGTCGCCGCCGGAGCTATTCGCTGCCGCTACCGAACCGAACATAACCCTAACTCTAACCCTAAGATGTACAGGCTATGGTATGAACCCTAGCCCTAGTGTCCTCAACCGGAACCTCTATGTTCTCAACCGAACCTGGATGTGCTGTCTAGGGGTGAGCGTCGGTTTTGTCGGTCGGTTTCGGTGTCGGTTTTGTCGGTTTTATTTTTTTTCGGTTTTCGAAAAATCAAAACCGAAACCGAAACCGAAATGGTCGGTTTTTGTCGGTTCGGTGTGATCGGTTTTCGGTTCGGTTTCGGTTCGGTTTCGGTTAATATGAGTTATGCTAGAACCCTTGGCTCTTAAATCTTAATCGTCAGTTCATCACAAATAAGTGGATGATTATGTTCTTACATAAAGCCAAAATGAAAGTTCAAAGCAAAATCAACCGACGTTTACTCTTTTGAAGCATTGTAGATGTAACATAATTACTTCGTACTTGCACTTACTTGAAACAAAAGTATTATGGCCGTTGTGTTTATGATTTAAGAAGTCGGGTCGGTTTTTTCGGTTTCGGTTCGGTGTTTCATACTCGGGAACCGAAACCGAAACCGATTTAATCGGTTTTGTCGGTTCGGTTTGTTTTCGGTTCGGCTTGATGTTCGGTTCGGTTATTTCGGTTAAATTTTGGTCGGTTTCGGTTCGATTAGGCGGTTCGGGTCGGTTTTTGCACAGCCCTAGTGCTGTCGGTGTATACCTATGCCGGGGCCGGGTGCGATGCGCGGTGGTTTGTGTTTTGATCAGCCGAGGAGAAGTCAAAGGCTGTGGCTGAAATAATTGAGGCCACGTGTGATTTCAGGAGAGGTGGATGGCACCAAGTGGTGAAGGCAGAGAGAGATGACTATAGCTACAGAGCTTCTCTTGCTTTCTCAACTCCTTCCTCATCAGCAGGCAGTGATGGCCGAGGCATTGGTCTCCAGGGTGGGCGCTTTGGTGGGCAAGTTGGTCGTGGGCGAGGTGGACATGCTCTTGGGTGTCCCCGACGAGATCCAGAAGCTCGATCGCACGCTCGGCGACGTCAGAGCGGTCCTCGCCGATGCAGAGGGGAAGAGGATGGGAACCGATCAGATCAACAAATGGCTCGTGGAGCTCATGGACGTCATGTACGACGCCGACGACATTCTCGACGAGTTCATGATCGAGGCCCAGAAACGCAGCAGCAGCGGATCAGTCCAGCTCGGCCACCGGCCGCACTCTCCTCCTCTTCTTACTACCACTGTATGCTGCCAATTCTCCGGTCTCTTCTCTCTCTTCCTCTCCCGCCACTGCCCGAATCTCCTCTCTTTCTTTCGTAATCCTGTGCACACCCACGAGATCGGGCAACGGCTTAGAGACCTTAACCTGAGGCTTGACGGGATCTCAGCCCGGAAAGCCAGACTCAATCTATTGACAGCACACCCTTCCCGACCAGAGGAAAACACCAGCCGGGGCCGGGGGGCGAGTGGGATCAGTAAGCATACATCTTATCTGATGGAGCCTGATATCGTGGGGACCCAAATCGAGGAGGACACGCGAGTCGTAGTTGAATGGCTAACCGACGATCCGCAAAACCAGCAGCAGCTTCTTGTGTACGGCATCGTGGGGATGGGAGGGATAGGCAAGACCACACTGGCTCAGAAGATTTACAACGATCAGAGGGTCAAAGACCACTTCTCGACGAACAGGATATGGGTGTGTGTGTCCCAAGATTTTGGGGAGGACAGGTTATTAAAGGACATCATTAGATCGGCCGGCGGTGACTATGGTAGTGCTGAGGGTCGGACTCACCTAGAGCCCATCCTGGAGAGCAGGGTGAGAGGGAAGAAGTTCTTGCTCGTACTCGACGATGTATGGGACGCCAAAGTATGGGATGATTTGATCCGAAAACCGTTGTGGAGTGGTGGTTTTGGCAGCAGGATTCTTGTAACTACCAGAAATGAAGCGGTGGCGCATCGAATGAGAGCCGTTGATATCCTTCGTGTGGGGGAGTTGTCTCCTGAAGATGGTTGGTCACTGCTTCGCAGGGTGGTGGTGTTGCCTGGGAAGGAGGGAGAGATCGAAGAGCTGAAGGACATCGGGACGGCCATTGTTAAGAAATGCGGCCGCCTCCCCCTAGCGATCAAGGTTGTCGGAGGGGTTATTCTAGATCTGTGCATAAAGAACAGAACGGCTCGGATCGCGTTTATGGAGGTTCTTCGCAGCAGCGCATGGTCGGTGACCGGGCTTCCCCCAGATATTCACAAAGCGTTGTACTTGAGCTACGAGGCATTGCCACCCCATCTGAAGCAATGCTTTCTATTCTGCTCCTTGTTTCGGGAAGATTATAGCATCGAAAAGAAAAGGCTTGTTAGGCTTTGGATCGCAGAAGGGTTTGTGAAAGATGATGAAGGTGAAGGGAGTAGTGCATTGATAGAAGATGTGGGAGAAGATTATTACTGGGAGTTGGTTTCAAGAAATCTTCTACAGCACCTAAATGATAGAGGTTACAGAATGCATGATCTTGTGCGCTCTCTTTCTCAATTTCTGGCTCGGGACGAGTGTTTGGTCGTTAAAGGTGCACAAGAATTAATCAGTGCCAAATGCACCAACTTGAGCATGAAGCCTCGACATTTATCGATGATACAGAAGAGCCGTAACAACAAGGACATTGTAAATATTCCTACTGCAGGCTTTGAATCGCTGAGGACAATAGTGTTTTCCTACGATCGTGACTATATTTATGATTTGGTTGATATTTTTGAAAAGATTCGGCGTTTACGGGTACTAGATCTCTCTTGGTCCTTCTCATTTACTGAGTTGCCAGACTCCATAGGTAGTTTGATACACCTAAGATATCTAGATCTTACGGGTAGTAAGATCAGGGCTCTACCTGAATCCATAGGGAACCTCAAAAATCTGCAGTTCTTGATTCTCGTACGTTGTAGGTCTCTGCGTGGACTTCCAAAGGGTGTTGAGAATTTGCAGGAACTGAGGTGTCTCGATGCTAGTTTTACAAGGTTGCTGGAGGGCATACCGGTGGGAGTCGGAAGAATGCAGCAGCTGAACACGCTATGTGGATTTAGATTGCATCCAAACAGCGGCTCCGTAGGCGGGTGGTGCACATTGGAAGACCTGAGACCTCTCATCCAGCTCCGAGAACTCACAATACACAACTTGGAGTACTACGAATCCAGCTGCAGCCGGAGGGAAGGAGGAGGAGGTGTACTTGTGGACAAGCCCAATCTTAAATCCATCATCCTGGAAATATCCACGCAGGAATTGGCAGAGGATGAGGTGGCAGTCAAGAGATTGGAGGAGGTCTTTGAGAAGCAGCTCTGCCCTCCATCTTGTGTGGACATGTTAAGTGTTGGTGGTTATTATGGTCGTAGGTTCCCTAGTTGGATGATGGTAGTGCCGCAGCAGCCGCATGCTAGTTCCATATCGGTAGTTCTTTCCAACTTGACACAACTGACTCTGTGGGGATGCCGACACTGTGAGCAACTTCCACCTTTGGGGCAGCTACCCCATTTGGATTACCTTTGTATCCACCGAGCTGATGCAGTCGTAACAATCGGAGCTGAATTCCTGGCCTGTAACAGTGGTGGTGGTCATGCAACAACAACATTAATACCTCCCTCATTCCCCAAGTTGAAGAAATTAGTTATGGAGAATATGCTAAATTGGGAGGAATGGCAATGGGAGGCAGGAGAAGCAGCGATGCCACTTCTAGAGGATTTGATACTTAATGGCTGTCCCAAGCTGAGGTCTCTACCCCATGGTCTCCTATGCCATGCTACTGCCTTGACGAATTTAGATATCTTTGGTGCCCACAACCTGAGAGCAGTGGAGAACCTCCACTCGCTTAGGCACTTGAAGTTGAAATGGAGCAGAGGCGTGGAGAGGATATCAGACCTCCCTGCGCTCGTAGACCTTGACATTTATTATTGCCGGCTGCCGGAGGTGTATAATCTTGGTAAGGAAATGCGACTTGTGAGCCTGTATGATGAGGGAATGGAAATAGCAGAATCAATGGAATTGCGGATCGTATGCTGCCGTTTAAAAGAATCCGAGAACAGGGAGAGCAAGATGGGATCCAAGTCCAAGACATCGACCATCGGAGTATAGTCCTTCACCCGCAGCCATACCAATATCTGCTGAATATCCGAGTAAGTATATACATACTCATCTGAAGAATATAGCTAGCTAGCCTTAAATTTCTTTTTTTTATTAATTATCTCTATATTTCTACTTCTTGCTTGCTTTTTTATTTGTTAATTTGTATCTATATCATCATTTCGATCAGAAACCACGCACAATCTCAGTCTCCGTCTCCCTCCCCGAATGGATGGACTAGGTGCTAGCTAGGTGCTGCACATGGACTTATGTACGTACGGATGGCGAGCTAGCTAGGTGCTGCACATGGACTTATGTATGGAATTATTTATGTATATCAATTGATCTCTGTTATAATTCCCCTTCTCAAGTGATGATCAGCTACGTTGTTGTTGTTGTTGTTAATGGTTGCAAGTGAACAGAAAAATACTATAAAATTACTTGGTTTTTCTTCAAGTGTTTTAAAAACAATATCATCATGTGTTTTGTACAACGGTTATAAATGTTCCCACTAAATGGAATCTAATGGCTGGGTTTTAAAAACCCATTAAACCCAGATAAATGGGATGGGTAACCATCAACACACCTTGGGCTGGGCCTATATAAGAGACCCAAGACCATAGAGTTTGTATATAAAAAATTGTACTTTTGCTACCAAAAGCTCTGTCTCTTTCATTATCTTTTTTGTGTTTCGATCTTTGCTATTTGTTGGGTTCTTTAAAGTTACGTTAGGGTTCGACGTACATCCTCTTGAACTCGTGCCGACGGGAGGGATAGCCTACCGACTGGGTCGTCGTATCTCTACTTGTCATTGCCGGAAGACCCGCACGCAGGGGGCAATCGACTTTTAGGACAATGCTCGCACACTTCAACCAAACAAACTCCATCTAAACTTTTCTATTTTGCAAATTAGAAATCTTAAATTACAGTCATCTAGCAAATACAGATCTAATATATAATTGCTTTATTCTAGTAAGATAAACATATAAATACTTATTAGAGCATAATCCTATTTTTATTAGTCATTGCATGATTAGCATAGCATCATATTTCTAACAATATAGAATTTGCTTAATCTTGTTGAAATAATTTTATCACCTAACTATTTATGTTTAATTAGAAACTAAATCTAATTCAATCTATATTCTAGTAGAGCTTTTTTACACTTGTAGCCAACACAATCTTCCTTCAGCCGGAGCTGGTGATGGATCGGACGTAAGATCCATTTTTTTTTGGTTTTCCTTTTTATTTTTCGTTTCTGTTTGAACATCTGTTAGCCCACTTTTGTGTCTTTGTTTTTCTCCTTGTCGGTAGTCTAACGGCTGGTTATGATCACCGGTGCGGCTAGTAGCCGCCCTCAAGCGTTGCCGGATGAAAATTCAACCACTTCTATGGAGATCATAACGCTCGATGTGAAGCTTCACACCATGATCATCAGCTGTGGAACACTAGTCAGATTTCCCATTGGAGCATCACAGAAACCGCAACCGCCGCTTCTCACTATTCGACAATCACAACATCAACAGGATTCAATGTAATTTAAGATAGTGAAGCTCCTCTGTCTGTTGCCCTAGTAGTAAAAACGTAAATACGACATGCCTAGTAACAGGTGCAAATCATCGCAACAAACGGTACCGTAAACTTTTAACAACAAATGCAGATATTCAACCTCCCCCAGCTTATTCAGAAAATTTTATTTCACAATAGTTATAATAACTCATAAACTCATCACTACACCCAATATTTTTTTTATGTAAAGGGTAACAACAGAATCGCAAAAATTCAAGGCCCGAAAGCTACAGATAATAGATATCAAAAACCTACTGTTGTTGGGGTCATAAAAGTAACTGTGCCAGAGCGAGAGTGAGCGACCGACTTCAAACTTCCACCGACGTCTCTACCTCCACATAGGTTGACTCTTATCGTATCTCGTCTTCGAGATTGCGGAACCCAACGGATAAATCATCATATAATTTATTGAACTTGGCAACAAGGGCTTCCTCGCCTTCTGCGGGATCTTCAAACTTCTGAAACCTATATAATTCACCCAAAAATAAATAAATGTGTTCAAGATTGCTCAAAATTTATTACTCCTCTTTGCGTAACAGCAAGCATTTGAGGGATCTCATTTCCTGGAAAACGTGGGGATGCAGTTCACTTACACGAGGCGGTAGAAGAGGTCACCTAGTCGATGCTTGATGGCACTGTATGTTATATATCTTCTGACCATCGAGCCCCGCCCCTTGCTCGACCGCCTGCAAATCTCACAGTATCGAAGCTCAGTATAAAACTGTAGAACTGAATCTCAAACATACGGCTGACATCAATTACTACAAGGTGATTCAAATATCAGGACGCTTAAATAGGATCAATGAGGAAATAAAATGATAAACGAGACTGTATAGAAAGTTTATATTGTTAATAGACAGAGACCAAAATGGAACATATAACACATCCAAACGCAGAACCAAGTAAGTTGGAGGAAAAGTATAATCGAAAGCTCCATGCATCGCTGCGTGCAAGTAAAATGGATTAATTTGATCCATATATAAAATTAGTACCAAGAAACAACATGTGGCCCTGTAGCTAATATCTTGATTGAATTAGCTCATAATGTTGCTAAATTGCTTTCTACAGTGCCATATCTCAATGGCTTTTGACGAGTACAATGTGACATCAAGAAAGAATCGAAAGCCAGTTCACAAAAAATAATCATCATCATCATCATCATCACCATCATCAAAAGTCTTATCGCATAAAGATGTGGTCGACGTAGGGAAGATTGGCAAGAGTTTTCCGACCAGCTGTCAACCTGGCATCAACCCTCTAAGGAGGATAAAACCTGACCAAGGCAACTTGGCAAGAGAGAAGCATATGCCAAGATACCTTAAAGGCCAGTTGGTAGGTAAAGAGAATTACCTAGTTGGTTATGTAAATCAAAATTGTGCAACCAGGGAGCAACCCACCAACGTAACCCCTAGACGAAGAGAGTAGATAGAGAATTGTATCATCTACGTGGCATAAATTACAAAAGCATATGCCACTTGCATAAAAATTTTGATGTTTGGGGAAAAAAAAAAATTTAATATATAAAAAACAAAGCAAGAGAAGAACATTGCTGGCTAATACTATAGAACCTAAGCCTAACACTTAAAAGCATATATTGAAAGCTTAAATGGACGAAGAAGCTTCTACAACAATTTGGGCAACCAGATGATTCCAAGAACAAGTAGAAATTTTGTACACTGCCCATGGTTCCGGAGCAGAAACTTGGAAAGTAGATATTACCAAAATAAAGAGAACTCACCTGATTTGCCAAAGTATTGAAATGGATAATGTTACGCATCATTCAAACTGATTTGTAAAATGGGCAGAATTTGTCATATCTGTTGCAATCATCAAAAGTGTTCAATGAGGGAAAGACATAAAACCAGTGCAGTTTATAGCGGCAGGGGCAAAAGCAACTGAAATAAAGCAGAGGAATCCATAAATATAACGAATAAATAACACTTACGGAGTAAATGCATTCTGCGCAAAGATAATCCGGCCTCTCTCAGAAGTTTTGCTGTCTCTAGGATAATTTTGTCGGTTTCCGCCAAAGCATCTTTACCAACAAGCTGCAGCATGAGATAGTAGAATAATGAGACAAACTAAATAAACCAACATCAAACAAGTGCCCACAGCTTTCAAACTTCTAGCACAATATGAACTTGGTTTTCTAATTTCTCCCTTCAGACATACATGGAACATTAAAGTCATAAAGAAATATATTCATCGGCATAATCTCTCTCTACCATGATATATGAGAGAGAGAGTAAGGGTGGCAATCCTTGACCCGACCCGAACTGACCCGAAGCCGACCTGAAGTTTGCGGGTTTGGGTCATAAACGGGTTGACCCGAATGACCCGATTATTAAATGGGTCGGGTCTGGGTTTATGCATCTGACCTGATTGACCCGACTTGACCCGTTTAATTAACGGGTCAGGTCAACCCGACAATTCGCTTGATCTGTTTGACCTGCAAAACCCATCTGACCTGCAGACCCGGTGTTTACACTTTGCATGTATATAATAAGACTATAGTGGAAGAGTGGAACAACTAACTCATGACATCATGGTTGATTGTTTATAGTTTGACCCTCAAATCAAAACATGAAAAAACCCTAATGTGTTGTACTTGACATTGCTAACCTGTGCAATTGTGCGTGCGGCATGCCATCAATTGCTCTCTCTCTCTCTCTCTCTCTCTCTCTCTCTCTCTCTCTCTCTCTCTCTCTCTCTGTGTCTCTCTGTGCGGCTGTGCATGCAGCGTCCCCCAATTCCTAGCTCTCCCATCTGCCCTTCTTCCCTCCCTCTAAATTGAGACCCATAAAAATGCTAAAGAATTGTGGGTGACAACTAGTTGACCAATGTCTGAATGGAACCAGTCCCTTCTTGGAGTTGTGCATACTGAATCTGACCAAGATAGTATTCATGTAGGCTGACTGTGACAGCGAGAAAGTCTTATTCTTGCGATCTCAAGTTACCTTGATCCCCAGAACATAACTCGCTTCACTCAGGTCTTTTATGTCAAATTGAGAGGATAACCACACATTCACTGTAGACAACGTTCCAACATCGTTTCTAATAAGCAGGATATCGTCCACGTAAAGTACCAGAAAACCTATTGTAGTCTTATCGCTCCTTTTATAAACACAAGATTCATCCACGTTCTGTTCAAATCCATAAGACTGGATAGCCTGATCAAAACGCATGTTCCAACTTCTGGATGCTTGCTTCAGTCCATAAATGGACCTTTGTAACTTGCACACCAGACTTTCTTGACCTTTTGCGACAAAGCTTGAAGGTTGAGATATATAGATATCTTCTTCCAAATCCTCGTTGAGGAATGTGGTCTTGACGTCCATTTGCCAGATCTCCCAATCATAATGGGCTGCAATGGACAAGAGAATCTGGATAGACTTAAGCATAGCCACTAGCAAAAAGGTTTCGTCATAGTCGATCACTTCTCGCTGGGTATAACCCTTAGCGACTAGTCTAGCTTTGTAAGTCTCAACGGTACCTTCCGGACCTCTTTTTCTTTTGTACACCTACTTACAACCAACATGTTTAATGTTGTGAGGCGGTGTTACAAGTGTCCAGACCGAGTTTTAGGACATCGATGTCAGTTCTGCCTCCATGGCTTTCTGCCATGTTGTATGGTCAGAGGATATATATCATCGCTTCGTCATAGTTCAGAGGATTATCCTCCTGAAACTCTGGATCTACCAAGAAGGCTTCTCCAATGTATCTATCAGGAGCTCTTATGGTCCTCCCACTGCGACGAGCCTGCGGTGGTTCCATAGGAGTCGATTCTACAGTATCGTTTATCTTAGTGGTATCAGCTCCCACTACGCTTTTTGTCTGCATACTCCCATCAGTACCAAGTAATTCTTCAAGAACTACTTTACTGGTGGGCTTATGGTCTATTAAATAATCCTACTCCTAGAATACGACATTCGTCGAGACGACAACCTTTATATCCTCAGGATCATAAAATAAATCATCCTTTGTCCCTTTTGGATACCCAACGAATAGACATACCTTAGTCTTTAACTCTATCTTATCTCGCTTGTCCTTCCGCACATATACTGGATAATCCCAAATCCTAAAGTGCTGCAGGCTTGGCTTTCGCTTCAACCAAAGCTCCCAAGGAGTTAGAGGTATTGACTTTGATGTAACAAAGTTTGAGGTATATACTGTCGTCTCTAGGGCATATCCCCAAAAACTAGGTGGCAATGTTACATATCTCATCATAGTCTGAACCATATCTAATAAAGTTCGGTTTCTCCTCTTAGATACATCATTTTACTGCGGTGTCCCTGGTGCAGTCAACTGGGATACGATCCCATGCTTACGCAGGTACCCAATAAATTCATCCGATAGGTATTCGCCTCCTCGATTCGATCGAAGAGACTTGATACTCTTACTCGTCTGCTTTTCTGCTTCAGCTCTGAACTCCTTGAACTTATCAAAGGATTCAGACTTTCGCCGCATTAGGTATATGTATCCAAACCTCAAGTGATCATCCGTGAAGGTGTTGAAATACTCGAAGCCTCCTATGGCACGGACACTTATGGGCCCACATACATCAGTGTGTACCAACTATAATACCTCCTGAGATCTGCTACATTTGGCTCGGAAAGATCTTTTAGTCATCTTGCCTTCCAAGCAAGACTCACACGTCGGTAGGCTTTCTGAAACATCTGGACTTAAAAGTCCTACCTTAACCAACCTGTGAATCATGTCTGAGACTATATGTCCAAGCCTTAGATGCCAAAGGAGTGTTGGATTATCTGAGAGATTTTTTCTTTTAGATGAATTAACCACACAGGCTTCAGTTATGTTATCCTGCTTATGATTGGAGTTAATTACATAGAGACCGTTCTGTGTCTTTCCCTTACAAACAAAGGAACCATTCAATTTAATTGATACACCAGAAGCATCAAATAAAACTAAAAAACCTTCATTATTCAATAAGAAAACAGAAATTAAGTTTCGTCTCAAGGACAGTACATAAAGTATGTCTTTAAGTAATAAACTTCTTCCATCAAGAAACTGCAAGACGACATCTCCAACTGCTTCAGCCTCTGCCACGGCCTCAGTTCCCATACTTAGGATTATCTCCCTTCACCCAATTGTTTTGTCTCCTTGAACCCCTGCAAATTATTGCAAGCATGGTTAGTGGAACCAGAATCCACAATCCATGAGACTGGAGAACAACTGGATGCTACAAGGGATTTCACTATGTGGATTTGAGATATACATGTCTCAACCTTCTTGGGAGCCGCATGGCAGTCACCCTTACAGTGCCCCTTCTTGCCACATCGGAAATATTTTCCTTTGGGCTTCGCCAGACCATCCTGCTTAGGAACTTGCAACTGCACCTGGCCCATCTTCACGGGCTTCTTAGAATTTTTTTTTCTGAAACTTGCCTTTGGTTTTCAGAGAAAACTTCCGCTCTATGTTCAGGGATTGGGCTCCTACCTTCATCCCGTCTTCTACCGCCTGGAGCGCCGCTAGGAGCTCTATGTTAGACATCTCCAACCAGTTAAGGTAAAAGTTTGTAACAAAGCCCTCAAACGCTCCTGACAGAGACACAAGGAAAATATCGGTCTGGATCTCTGCATCCAAGATGACATCGAAGGAACCAAGTTCATTCACATAGCCAAACTATTTCAGCATATGATCCCGAACTAAAGTCCCCTCTGCCATCTTTGTGGATACCAATTTCTTGATGGTCATGTAACGAGTTATCCGACTACGACCCTCGAATATTTTCTTTAAATAGAGCATCATGTCTGAAGCGAAGGCCATATCTTCGACTTGCTTCTGAAGGACAGTCTGCAACGATGCCACTATATAGCACTTGCACATCTCATCAGCATCTACCCAGTCTTTTCATTCCTTCAACTGGGCCTCAATAGCACTTGGTCCCGGCATGGCCAGTTGAGGGGTACTTAGAGGAATTGTGTGTTTACCAACCCTTAGGATGAGCATCAGGTTACGCTTTCAGTCATCGTAGTTTGGTCCCATAAGTTTGTTATCATTAAGGATGGAGGCAAGGGGGTCGAGCTTAGTCATGATTTCTGTAAACAATGGTTTAAAGCAAAAGTTAGGGTCTACTACAATCTATTTTATAGAATTTAAAAATAGATAATGTTTACTCCAGCTGCTATGTCTTCACTACCTCAAGTGGAGACATCCAGGAATCTAAATTCCCTGGGCTCGAGCACTGAGACTATCGGCCTTGAATTGGAGACAGCATCTCAGTGAGAGCATGCAACCGCTTCTGCCAACGGGGTGTTTATGACCCAGTCTTCATCAGAATTACCCATGGAAAACTGAAAGATCTCCCAGTCTCCTTTTGGCCAGCTTTATATGACCCGCCTACGCAGCAACGGTGGCTTCACACAAGCTTTCAGATGCTTCCTACAGATCTAGGTGGTGTCGGTAGGGGGGTTTATAGGCTCCCGTGATGCAGAAAAAAACTGTCATCCACTGCCATCGGCATCCTCCATGTCCCGAAGGAAACCACTAGGCGAACCAGCATGGAAGGAAACACAGCTCTCACCCGGTGGGAATATCGAACTACGTACCTCCCACCCAGACCCTTAGCCTGTTGATTGTGGAGGCTAGGGGCTCCCCTTTGGAGGGAACCTTTTACACATCCCTTCTTTATGAGGTTTTATGCATATCTAGAAAGGTCACGACCTCCTAGACTTAGACCCTGGTCTACCGCGCTCCCACTAGGATTACAAACCTTCCCGCAAAGCATTAGTATCCTTGGAAAATATCATAGTCCCTACCTTTAATACTCAGCTTTCATCTTTCTTGCAAGGATCACATTACATAGATTCCAAGGATCCCGATACTTCACTAGTTTGCCCATAATCCTAAGATCTGTAGCCTAGCCGAAGGTTAACATGGAAAGGACTCCCACTAGAAAGACGCATCGTTCACAATTTGATGCATGATGTCAAAGTATATCTCATCTCATTATAGGTTTCGATGCTGGCCAAATAGGGACATCCGACAACCTTCGCTGGACCTCAACCTAATGGTGGCATAACCAAATCGTGATGAGTTCACACTATCATCAAATGTCAACTAGAAATGGGTATCACTTAGTGGAATCCTAACCTAACTTGGTTGCTATGACCATGTGGGGAAAAGGCATCCCACTAGGGTTATCATACTTCTTATAGGGATATTAGTCATCTCTAAACAAATTTAACACTGCGTCTATCTCAGTACACAGTACTTGGCTACCTAAACTACCACGAGGGTGGTTACCACCTTTCCTTTTAGCTAATCACTGGATTCTCACGTGTTAGAACCATATAGAGACACCGATGAATCCATAAGCTAAGTACTAACCCTAAGCCTGATCTAGAGACTAACTCACAAGCAAGATTGATAATTAAATTATTATCAGGATTCTCTAAACACTAAGTAAAGAGAATCAACAGAAAAAACATCCAAACTGAATCAAGTCCAGGGTCTGACCCCTGAACCTGAATAGCACAGCCAAGATATCATGTTCTTCCGTTCTGCACGATCTCTGACGACGATCCTGATCATCGCCAACGTGCACGCTTTCGCCGAGTCTTTGCACTCCATGGTACCGCTTGCCCAAATCATGAATATAACATCATCTCCTTCTTTCTGTGACTGAAAAACTAACACGCTCTGAGCAAGTGCTTATTCGTGTACAATTTTGCTAGAAAGAAAAGGAAATAATCCTAGAAAACATGGCCAGGGAACCAAGGGTGGTCAACCTCCACCCTCGCCCATCTAGAGCCTTAAAATCCACAAGCACAATAATAATCAATACAAAAAATAAATCCGGGGTCCGACCCCCGGAAGCAGTAATCACAGATTACTATTTAGCGCGGCACCTGCAAAAAGACGATATATAGCACAATCCATATGCATGATCTACGTTGAACCCCGACGAAAACATATACCATCATATATTCATATGATGTTTTCACGAATTCATACATGAAACACACACCAAAGTGTGCTCTGATACCAATTATTGGAATTGGATCATGTTATCAGAGTCACAGCGAAAGCAAAAGATAGATCTGAAGATCATACGGTGTATGTCTTATTACAATTAATTCTATAAAACAATCTACATGCAAATCTATGATCTTAACATATGTACGGACACCCTAGAGGCATACTACGATCTATGGAAGACATGCATGCATCTAGTTAGGTGTTTAGAATCATCATACCATGTGGATCTATGATCCGAAGATAACAGAACGATGATGAACCACACGTGAATCGCAAGGGAAGCTGTCGGATAGCACCTTGTCCTTTGCGAATTGAGGAATTCTTGAAGTCCTATCTCTGAGTGCAAGGACTATGAGCCGATGGAGGAATTTGTTGCGAAGACGATGGCGAGCCGCGAGATCTCCTCCTTTTCTTTCTCTCTTCTTCCTTCTCCTTCCTTTCTCCTTCTTCGTCCTTCTTCTTCCTCTTTCTTCCTTGGTCGAAACCTCAGAGAGAGAGAGAGAGAGGGAGAGGGGGTCGAGTTTCTGGAGAGGGGAGGCACATAGGGCCGGCCCCCTACTGCTTTACGCAAGCTAGGACCGACCCCTAGTGGATAGGGATGAAGGGGGGGGGGTAGTTTTTAGGGTTTCCATAGGCCTATCATGAAGCTAGGACGAAAACGACATTCACGAAAAGTGAAACACTGCGAAAGAGATTGAGTGAGGTGCGCTACTCGGAATTGAGATCCGTCAGCGTCTATGAGCTCCTGAAATTATTTCGCTCACTTTAAGATCCATATTCAATATGTTCTGAGTTATATTTTAGTATTTACCAAAATACCTCTACGGCTCCTAACATACGTAAATTAGGTTCTTAGGCTCCGGCCTTGCGCTCTATCGTGCTACTTCGCATCCAACGTATCCAACTAGGCTAGGGAACAATTCATATACGCAATAACAGGGTGGAACCTTCAGGGTTCAGGATCTCTAGCTCCAACCGGATCCCTAATTAACTGTTCCAGTGACACACCGAAAGTTTCGTTAATCAGCCCTAATCCGATTAACCCGCGTAGCCACCCAGAGTGCGACGTGAGTTGAACTCTACTGATCCTAAACTTATGTTACTCCCTCGTAACCCTGTTCTCTACTATACTCTGATAATCCTTAGTCCCTCCTATTACTGGTGCCATGATTCGACTCGGGCGGTGGGGAGCACCGTCAGATCCCGATCGATCATCTGACTAGGATTTGATGACTTGTCATCTATAACACCACACACCTTCCAGTGCTATACCTAGCATCCGGAACGTCATCAGTCATATTGACAACCACCAGGCCTGGGTTAACTGTGTGGACAGATTGACTCATCAAAATGCACCCATCCAATACTGGACGTCGGATAACCTGTTGGGATTACATGCCACTCAAGCGCCAGCCGGGTAGCCTAACATACCGTCGTATTGGACTATGGAAGGTCCGCACACGTTGGCACATCAAAGCACCACACAACTGGTTGGCCCAGTGTACATGATCCCTCAGGGTTAACGATAGATTATCTATAGTAGTAAGATGGTATATGCACCAGTGTCTGAATCACTGAACTGTGCACCGTCTTGGTTCCTTTTCAACATGATCATCGTGCTTGGTCAGGTGAATGGGAATCCCATGTTCCTGTGGTGGAGACTTCACCACATCCTCTACCTGCCAACAGCTTATTCTCGGTGAAGCGGTCGACATCACTAAAGCTGTGAACTAATTCTAGGTCTATACAGAACTGGTCCACTAGGTCTTCCAAGCATGGATCCACCATGCGCCTCAGTGGCCTACTGTGTTCCCTGGGGTCCTTTGTTATATGTGTATTAACATATACCAAAGTAGTATTCTAATTAAAACAATAACCAAAGTCATCTTTATTAATATTAATAAAGAAAATCCACGCTCAGGACACACGAGCTACAACAGTTTGATCACCAAATAGCTCGAGGAGCTCTGGAAAATAAAAAGTGGGATCTAGAATAGTGAATTCTAGTCTGATTTTTCAATCCTGGAATATTTATCGGGTCTGCTATTTATAGAGGTTTTGGAATATCGGGAGTTTTGGTAAATACCCGGGGGGATTTACTAGACCCTAAATAGTATGTGTATGACCCAAGCAGAGCTGCGGGTCCCATTATTGTCTTCGTGGGCCCCAAGCAAGGCTGTGGGTTCCACTGTCATCTCCATGGGACCCAGCCAGGGCTGCGAGTCCCACTGTCATTTCCGTGGACTTCAGGCAGGGTTACGGGTCCTACTGTCGTCTCCGTGGGCCTGAGGCAAGGCTGTGGCTCCCACTGTCGAGAGTTAGCTAGATTTTGCACCCACAATTACCCTTTCCCAGCTGGGTAGATGCTAACCTAGCTGGCTGAGACTGTATGGTGCAAAACTGGTTGTATGTCCGTCGACCCGCTGTCCGGGGACAACTGTCACTCCCGCTGACCACCTGCCAAGGGCCGGTTAGGGCCGTGTCTGCCAACCTGCTGTCTGGGGATAACCGTCGTACCCGCCGACCCCCTACCAAGGGCCGACCAAGGGCGTGTCTGTCAACCCGTTGTCCGGGACCTACCGTTGTGCCCGCTGACCCCCTACCAAAGGCCAATGCGTGTCTGCCGGTCAGTTTTTGGGCACTGTCGGTGACCGACCGCAGGCCAAATCCGACCGATCGCCCGAGGGCCCAGTCGGATGGCACCCGATCGGTCAGCCGGCGGTCGATGCCCAGTCGGTCGACACCCGACACCCGATCGGCCGGCCCAAACCCTAAGCCCTAACCCTAAACCTAAACCCTAACCGCCCCTAAACCCTAAGCCCTAAACCTAAAACCCCTAAAACCCTAAACCCTAACACCCCCCTAAACCCTAACCTTTAAACCTTAAAACCTTAACACCCTAAAACCTAACACCCTGAACCTAGGACCCTAAACTGTCGGTCGGGCTGCGTCCCTCGGATTGCGCGAGCTTTGGAGGAGGTTGGGGAATCTCCCACTTTTTCTCGAGATTGATAGCAGGAGAGTCCGTCGAGTCTATTAATAGGGCTCGAGGGGACCTTCATTTGTTATCATGCTGAGAATTTCTTGAAATTTTCCAACTCTCAGATCCTCCGAGCTTTTGTCTCTCTCCTAGATTGATGTCTTTTGCAGACACTGCTGGGTCGATAGGGTAGAAGAGGACTGTCATTCACCCAAAGAAAAAGGTTTGAAGGAACTCTTCAAGGGTTTGTCGAAGGCCAAGAGTTCGAACCCTCACCCAGAGGTGAGTCTTCAGGAGAAGGGTAAGCCCCCTCGCCCTTAGTCGAAGATGCCGAAGAAGAAGGGTAAGTTTTCTTAATAGGAGCCGGCAGCCAGGATGATAGAGAAGAAGCTGAGGAGAAGCTATACCGAGATGTCAGCTCAGTGCAAGCCTCCTCAGGTCCCTCGCATGGAGTGTGATCCGGGGCCCCTGATGATACTGGAGGAGGAGACTCTCTTCCAACACGACAAAGGCTTCCATCAGCTTGAGTCGCACTGTGATGCGTGGGTGGCGCTGGTGGGGCTCTTCAAGGTGCACCCCCGAATGCCGAGCTTCGCAGTGATCCATAAGACCTTCGGGATCGACCACCGAACCATCTTCCTCAGCAAAGTGAGTAGGGAGACGGCTTTGGGGATGATTGTCTCGGTGGGTCAGCTGAACTGCGGGATAAGGCTACCACTACTGTCGTTCGTTGATCCATTGCTAAATACGTCGGGCATCTATCCCGGGCAGGTTAGGGGGAATGCTTGCACGTAATCTACGCCTTCTACCGCGTGGAGTCAGACTGTTAAGCGAAGCTCTGGAAGTGTTACACCGGCTTGAAGATGGGCGAGCCAGCGCATATCGAGCTGGGATACGTCTTCTACCACTATAAGTGGCAAATGAGTAACATAGCAGGGAGTCATTTCTTCCATCTTCAAGGTGTGTCGGCTCTGTGGCCAATCAAAGATCTGCTCGACTCCGATAAAACCTTTGCTCAAGGGTCGTTCTTGATCACGGGAGATTGGTCGCCGGTCAGTGTACCGGAGTCGAAGTTCATCATATTGAAGGAGATGGAGTGCTATCAGGCCGACGTAGACTTAGCGTGGTCTTCGTAACATGTAACGGCCATTGTCAATGTCTTACTTGAGTTGACCTGTGACAGCAGGTCGTGGAGGCAATTTTGTTTCTGTCCCAAGCGCGATGGGACGAAGCACTTGATGCATCGCCTGGCTTGCTGCTACAAGGACAACGACACTGACTACTCGGACTATGAGGACAAGCAGTGGAACAAAAACATGCCAATCTCAAAGGGCCGGAGATGATGGAGAAGCTTAAACAAAATCCTAAGCATTCAACTTTTCGGCACATTCAACAAGACCAAGGCACAGCCCTTGGCACTCGAAGACAAAGTCCGAAGCATTCAACACTTCGGCACATTCAAAAAGTCCAAGGTCTAGCCCTTGGCACTCGAAGACAAAGTCTGAAACATTCAATGCTTCGGTACATTCAACAAGCCCAAGGTTCAGTCCTTGGCATTCAAAGACATTTCAAATAACATTTAGTTAGAAGCATTCAACGAACATTCAAAGGGAGAGAAATTTCAAACAAGGCGTCTAAGTCAAAGTATGATCTTTATTACCAAATCAAAGGATGGGTACAAGACTCAACTACAAACTCAAGAAAGAGAAAAAGATTACAAGCTGCTCTAAAGCTTATCAATGCCAGACTCTTTCGAGGACTGGCCACCTGCGCACTTCTTCGCGAAGGCTACAGCTTCGCTCGCAGTCTTCATCAAGCTGGCATTGTCCACCTTGAGTTGCTTGACCTTCTTCTCCAGGTCAACACGGGAGGCAGCTTTAGCACTCAATCGAGCCTTCAACTCCTCAACAAAAGCTCGTGCCGCCTCTAGCTCCAAGCAACGAGCATCGAGATGGATTTGGAGTGAGTCTATCAGGACCCGAGCCTCAGCCGCCTCATGCTTCGTAGCTAGGGCTTTGTCTCGGGTGGCTGACAACTCCGCTGCCTCTCGGACAAAAGCTTCTGACCGCCTCGATCTCAGCCAGTTGCTTTCGATGGGCACTCTTCTACGAGATTCAGATCAGTCTGAAGGACTGCAACAAGAAGACAACTGTCAAAAAACTTCAAATCAAGATTAAACCACTCCTAACTGGGGAGATGCTCACCAAGTCCACCGCGTCTTGAGCCAAGTCCTCTAGGTCGGCGTCGTAGGCTCCAACTAGATGGCATAGGACTACCATATAGAATTTCGGATCCAGCTGGGTAGATATCTCCTCCTACTCCACCTTCGCCTTTGGTTTCTCTGCCTCAGAAGATTTTGGCTTCACCAGAGACCGAGTGACCTACTTCCGCCCCTTCGTCCTCGGTATCTCTGAAGAAAGGGTGCTAGGCCCCTCGGCTATGACGATCGGTGCCGTCGATTCTTTCTCCCCTGGAGTTTCCACTCCTGGAGTGACTACACATCCAATACAAGTCACTTGATCAAAGGGAGACAAAGTCAGGCGAGATATTTCAAAGAATAACTCTTACCGACTCCTGCTTCGTCAACGGCAGGATGACTTGGCTTATGTGGAGAGTGGGTTGAAGGAGTCATCTCATCAGCCTCCTCCTCCGTGCCCTTGCTTTCTATCAAGGCCGACAGTGTAGCGGCCATCTCCATCGCCTGCCTAGCCGACTCGATGATCGTCGGCCCTTCTTCATCATTGCTCGGCGGGATAGCGTGAGCTTCACCCTCAGCCCCGAAGATGGTCGTCGAGGTTGAAGGGACTCTCCTCTGAAGACTCCTCCTCCACCACCTCGACGCCCAGCTTGCGGGAAGGCACTTGCCTTACGACCTCGAAGTCGAAGGCCATCTCCACTGGCTTGGCCCCTTCCTAAGCCTCGGCCTCCATCACCTCCTCCAGATGATGAGGTTGATGGTCCGCATCAACGGCCGCTCTGGCCTGGGTAGCCCTGGCCTCCTCTTCCTTGTCCTCCTCTTCCTCCTCCTCCTCCTCCCCTTCCTCGCTTGAGCTACTCTTGTGAGTACTTGGCTTCTCAATCTCCTCCTAGGTCAAGAGAGGAAGAGACTTGGGCTTCATCTTTTGAGCTCGCTTTGGGGTCTTGTCAGACCCTATGACGACCCTCTCCATCGCCAGAGACGCCCTTACCTTCTTTGAGATGAACTTTTGCTCGAGGTAAGTTTTTCGAGGACGCTCCATCACAATCTATGTCCGGCGATCGCTCACCAGCTTAATGGCCCACCTCTCGTCCTCATAGCCCAAATACACGGTGTCATTATCCGTGTATCAGAGAGGCAAGTTGTGGAGGAGACTCACCCCTCTGAATCGGACCAGGCAGAATCTGAACTGCTTCCAGAAGCGTGTCCCGCAACTTAGCTCTAAGAAGATGTTGTCGATGGCGGCTGATCGCTCCAACGTCCAGGCCCTGTCGCCCCCCGCCTGGTAGCGCTGGACCTCATCGAATACCGCGAACTTCACGGCCTCCGGGATGCTGATGGGGGACCATGCCCTAGTAACGGACAAGGGCCAGTTGGTGAAGGCCTTGTTCGAGTCCACGGTGTCCTAGATGGGCCTCAAGGCCGATACCCCCTGGAGGTGCCAGAACTCGCTGTGGCTAGTCCTCAACTGCCACTTTTAATGATAGAAGAAATAATCGAGCTTGATGTGAGCCCAGTCATCCTTCTTCAAGCCCAAGTAAGCACTGTTGCAGTTCCTTCTGACAGTCGGACTACACCTGGCAGAACGCGTAGATGTTCCTCCATGTGTTTTCCCCCAACTGCCCCAGGGAGATCCCGGAGGTGTTCAGCAGATGAGCAACGAAGGGGGGAGTAGCAGTCGAAGTCCGCAATTGAGCTATCCCAGAGATGATCATCCCCGACGACTTCTCCATGCTAGCCTTGGCCAGATAGATCGCCCTACCGTCAACGCCAAAGGTATTGCAGACGATGGCCAACATGGGGCGCGGTGGTGTTCCCGGCTCCCTGAACATCCCGACTAGAGAGGCACAGTCATCGTGACGACTGGATACCTTATAGTAGCTATTATCATATCCGAAGAGGGTCTCCTCCTCAACTGGCAGCATGGGCGCCACCTTTGCAGCTAGGCACGGGACCTGGGTCGGCTTCATCACCGACGACGACTCGTCCTCAGGGCATCTCTTTAGTACTTTGCCTCCTCTCGCCCCAGGGGTGCTGCCTGAGGGAACGGGCGACTTGGACACCCGAGCGGAGGACTCCCCAGAGGCAGGGGTTGTCTTTCCTATCTTCGCCCCCTTTAGGACAACGGTGAACTTTTTCTTCCCCTGACTCTGTGATCCGAAGGCTCTAGCAAAGGCCATTGAAGGAACTTGCGAAAAGAGGACTCAAAGACTCAAGAAGAAGAGAGTTCGAGAGAATGAAGGCTAACACTCATAAAGCTAGAGAGTTTGAAAATTCTGGAAGCGTGAAGGATTTTTTGACCCCCCTTAGATCTACTTATAGCTTTTTCTTTTTCACTTTCCCGCCCTTTTTTGCCGCCAAAAACATAATGGTAGGAAACAAAAAGGCAAGAGGTAAAAGGACTGGGCCAAATTCAATGAACCAAGCCTGGTACTTCACTTCCTAGCGGCCACGTCAGTACTATGCCACATCAACACCATGGCACGTCAGCACCAGGCCACGTTAGTACTAGCTTTCACCAAAACCTCATAAAAAAGCTAAGTCCCAACACCACGATCAGTCGGTCGACCACACCCGACCGACCGCTCAGTCGGGCCCAGAATCAACTGGTTCGGGTGCCAGGACCCCTCTGGCGCCCGACCTCAGAATCTCGACCGGTTGGCGATGCCCGACCGTGAGCACCTGACCGATCGATTAGTTGGTCGCCCTCTCCCAACCGACTACTCGGTCGGGCCCATAATCAACTGGGTCAGGTGCCCGACCCCCGAAATCTTGACCGGTTGGTGATGCTCGACCGCGAGCACCCGATCGACCGATCGGTCGGTCTTTCACACCCGATCGACCGCTCGGTCAGTCCCAGAATCAACTAGGTTGGGCGCCAGGACCCCTCTAGCGCCCGACCCCCAGAATCTCGACTGGTTGGCAACGCTCGAACACGATCACCCGACCGACCAATCGGTCGGTCGCCCGCACCCAACCAATTGCTTGGTCGGGCCCAGAATCAACTAGGTCGGTTGCCAGGACCCCTCTGGCGCCCGACCCCTGAAATTTTGACCGGTTGGCGATGCCTGACTGTGAGCACCCGATCAAGCGATTGGTCGGTCACCCGCACCTGTCCGACCGCTCGATCAGGCCCAAAATCAACTGGGTCGAGCACCAGAACCTCTTGGCGCCCAACCCCCAGAATCTCAACCGGTTAGCATCGCCCAACTATGAACACCAGATCGACTGATCGACCAGTCATTCGCACCCGATCGATCACTCAATCGAGCCTAGAATCAACTAGGTCAGGCGCCATGACCCCTCTAACGCCTGACCACCTCGATCGCGACCAGTCAACATTGACCAAACGATCGGTCGACCATCAGTAACAAACCGATCGGTTGGTCGTCAAGGATCAACCAACCGATAGTGATCGACATGTCGCCCCTTTTGTCAACCCTTTACCCCGTCGGCTTACCCCTATGGTGGCGTGACTCGAGCACCCTTCTGGTTGGCCCTTGGCAGGGGGTCATCAGACACAACGATCGGCCCTTGGTTGGGGGTCGATAGACATAACGGTCGGCCCCCGACAGCGGGTCGACAGGCAGACCTCCGCTCAACTCTAAAATGTCCCGATCGACAACAGGTTTATAAGCGTGAAGGTCGGCCCCAGACAGCGGGTCAGTATACTGACTCCTGGTCGGCCCTTGGCAGGGGGATGATAGATACAGCGGTCAACCCCGGACAGCTGGTTGACTGACCGACTCTCGATCGGCCTTTGGCAGGGGTTTAACAGACTCTCTTCAACACACGTCAAAATTACCGCGGCATTGACAGCCATGGATTTGAAACCATTCAGCTCAAACTCATAGTGGACCTTACATCAAAAATAGGGAATTGACAAACACTATAGTTGGCCTCGGACAGCAGGTCAGCAAGTGAAATTTTTTGTCGGCCCTAGGCAGGGGGTCCGCAGATTCACTCCAATGCTCATCAAAGCCTTCTCGACGTCCACAATTCAGTTTTGCACCATAGAGTCCTAGCTAGCTAGGTTAGCACCTGCCTAGCTAGAAGGGGGTAACTGTGGGTGGAAAATCTGACAAAACGCCTGATAGTGGGACCCGCCAACCCTACCTAGGGCCCACGGAGATAACAATGGGACTCGCTAGCCCTGACCGGGGGCCCACAGAGACAACAGTGGGACCCACCAGCCCTGCTTGAGGCCCATAGAAATAACAGTGGGACCCGCCAGCCCTGTCTTGGCCCTATAGAGATGACAGTGGGACCTGCCAGCTCAGTCTAGGGTCCACAAAGACGGTTTAGGGTCCACAACACGGTCTGGGACCTGGTAAACCCCTCAGATGTTTACCAAAACCCTAGATATTTCCAAAACTCAATAAATAATAGATCTTATAAATAATCCAGACCGGAATTCATTATTTCCAACTTCACTTTCTGTTTTCAGAGCTCATTGAGCCTTCTGGCGATCAGACTTTAGTCAAGCCTACTCCACCATCTGTCTACTTGTACATGCACTCCTCGGTCTATCGAGACTAGTTCTACTTTTTCAGATTTAGTGATTCAAAGGTTATGTCTTACCGCATGGAGACGTAGGCTTCGGTCGAACTCCCACATCCTTTGTTAACTCTCTTTCTCTCTATCTTTCTCTACCTCAATAATGTTAGTATAATAGCTCAACACACAATAGCCTAGTGCTCTACAGTGCACTGCATTATTCTAACTCAACCTTCAATAGACTGTTGGAGGGAGATCATATTACGGCCGTAATTTATCCCACAGTCCTCATCAACGAGAAGCCTTTGCACAAGAAGATCAAAGCTTCAACTCCTTATATGAAGAAGACAGCTTGGAGAAGAAGGCCCGGAGTCGGCATCACCCGTTGTCTCCAACAATCTTCATCAACTATGAAGACGCCAAAAGGAAAGGCCAGAGAAGAAGATCGAAGTTGGCATCATCCTGTCATCTTCAACAAAGCTTTGAATCCTCACACGAAGAAGAAAGTTTGGAGAAGAAGGCCTGAAGTCGGTGCTACACCCGCTCTCTTCCTCAACAAAACTCGACACTATAATCATTGCACGGAGATCGTGCTACACCCGCCATCTTCATCAACAAAAGCCGACGCTACAACCATCGCACGGAGATCGATGCTATAACCGTCGTCTTCAAAAGAAGCATTCGACTACGAAAACACCAAAGAAGCTCGAAGAAGAAGAGAAGCCAAAGCCGACAATCGTCATTACCAAAGTTCCGTCTACAAAAGGAGAAAGCCGAAAGAATAAATAAGCATCAGAGACATAGTCATCGCCGTTCAAGGAGAAGATCAAGCCAAAGCAAAGGTCAAAACCAAAGCAAGAAAGCCGAAGCAAAGCACCGTAAAGCCCGCCCAAAGCAGCGCACGTGCCAAAGCTAACGAACCATAGCGAACACGAGCAAAAGCAATGCACGTTTTAACCGATACGACGCGAAGTCCGAAAGAACTAAAGCACCGCAAGTCTTCCGTCCACGTTCAAGCGCAAGTGCCAAAGCACTGCAAAAGCCAGAGTCATGCCAAAAGCACGATCGACGCCGCGAACCAACGATCAGAACGCTGAGATCTAGCAAAAGCCGAGAGAGGTGCGAAGCTCGAGAACACGACGCCAACAACCCCCTAGTCGAGAAAACATGAAGCACGGAAGGGACAAAAGCAAAGGCAAAAACACTCGACCTCTCAAAAAACCCGAAACATTGTAAAAACCTCTGTCCTGGGCAACCCCTCCAAAGCTCTCGCATGAAGTAACGTAGAGACACGGATCAAAGGGACCCTTCAGAGGATCTCTCTTACAATCTCCTGATCAAATATTTGCTGCACCCATCTCACCACCCCCGAGCCCTCGGGTTCTGGCTTTGTAATTTTCGTGTGCGCAATAAAGATGACTCGTACCTTTTTTCCGCGCATACAGTAACTAAGGGGCTGTTTGGTATGAGGCACATGTCATTTATCTGTTTCTTACCTAAGACTTGTAGCTCAGGCAGAATATGACGGCACAATCCAGTGTAAAAACTGTGTTTGGTATATGGCATAAAAACCTTGCTGAATCCATATTCTTTGGCACAGAAACACAAAAACAACGTTTGGTATGCAGTGACACAGATATTCCAATATGAGGATGAGATTTTTTTACTACTACTAGTCATCATCAGATCTATGTATATGTAGATACTGTTTTTAGCAACCATTTTTCTTGTACTTTGTGAAGCAGGAATCGTGATCAACACCCTTCGGCCACCCATCCCCGAGCGGTGTGATGACAAGCGGAGAAAGCTAATGGAAATCGAGATTTTTGAAAACTTCATATTCTTGGTCATCACAATCATATGAATAATGCATTTGATCATATTATTCTTCTTCTTTTTCATATGTTGAAGGGCTTGTTCACATGAGAATGTTTTTTTTTTCCAGTCATAAAGGGTACGCTATATGACCCCATAGGGATGAATGTAGGCAATTGGCTCTGTTCATAAATCTTGAGGTAGAGAGAGAGGGAGGGAGCTCTCAACCACTAATTGTAAATTACGATTGTGTTCACACAAGCAAAATCGTGCTTTGTTACTTATAAATTTTTTTTTTGGTACAATGAAAGGAGTTTGGGATTTAGCAACTCCTAATAAGAGGGTGATGCGAAAC
Organism: Chamaelirium japonicum; assembly: GCA_947650365.1. NCBI lineage: Eukaryota > Viridiplantae > Streptophyta > Magnoliopsida > Liliales > Melanthiaceae > Chamaelirium > Chamaelirium japonicum. The sequence goes on from OX393552.1 coordinate 18,186,067, forward strand.
AAATGCGGGTGGGCAGGAAATCAGTAGTTTAATTGTCCTAGCAATGTTTCGCTACGAATTAAAAGTCTCAGGTAGGAAGTTTATTCAAACCATCAGCAGGGAATAATGGGTTTTAACAGAAACTACTTGCATCAGGCAATTCGATCTCAGTTCTAAGAATTACAATAAATAATGCTTAAATTAAACGGCACGAGTCCGTCCCGCAATATCAAATACTAATGAACTTAATAGGCAGATGGACACTCAACCTCACAACAGGGGCAGCAGTTGGCAATGATAATATACCAGAGATCCGATTAGTAGAATTACCGGAAATACCCTACTGGAAAGAGACGTACCTACTGAGGGTTGTAATGGCGGTGCGGGAACGCCAACGTCACAAACCACGTGCTCCTCCACGCTCTCCCTTTCGTCCGATGAAGGGGGAGTTGATGTCGAGGTATCCGTCCGTGTCCGGGATCATACCGTGATCCCCATTGGGTCCGGCCCTACACGCATGCCGAGGGTGCCGGAGGTGCGATGCCGAAAGGGGTGTGAGTGAATCAGGTGAGAGAGGGCATGGAGGTGTTCGGGTGGGCTGCAAGGAGGGGAGGGGAAGGGGTGAGGCCGGTCGGGTAGGGGTGGAGGGAGGGGCTCGGGATGGTGGCCGGCAGAGGAAGGGAGGGGGATCGGGGTGAGGCCGGTCGGGTAGGGTGGAGGGAGGGCTCGGAGTGGTGGTAAGGGGTTTCGGTGGTTGTGGTGGCGTCGGTGGTGGGGCTGGCCGGTCGAGTGGGAGAGAAGGGAAGGGGATCGGGGTGGGGTGGTGGCGCCGGTGATGGGGGCAGGCCGATCGGGTGGGGGGGGGAACAACAGGCAGGGGAGGGAGGTCGGGGTCGGATCGGGCCGGCGGCGCCGAGTGGGGTGGCCGGATCGGGCCAGCCACAAGAGGCCAAGGGGGGGGTGGGGCTGCCGCACGGGAGAGGAGGGAGGTGACCGATGGGGAAGGCGCGGGACAGGGGCAGGGTGTGGGGGAATCGGACGGGAGGGGTGGCGTCGGGGGCCGGCTGCACAGGGACAGGGGCAGGGGCTGGTGGCCGGCGGATGGGAAGGAAGGGGAGGCGGGGCTGGTGGCCGGTGGAGGGGAAGGAAGGGGATGAGGTAAGGGTTGGGCTAGGGTTTCACACGCCTAGTACCCACCTAGGGTTTCACACACCTAGGGTTTGGGATCGGGTTTCACACACCTCACCCTGTTGTCACTCAACACAAAAGTGGAGAAACAAATTTTCATTTCATTATTCAGTGTCCTTACATGTTCCATGGGCAGGCCTATATAAAGGCCTACGATAACAAACGAAAACCCCTGAAAGTCAAGGTGGGACTAAATAACACAATGCAGAAAACAAATGCAAACATCCATGGTGGTGCAAGCTGTCTGATCAGAGCCATAGGCTCAGGTGGCGCCTCCTGCGCTCGTACTCGCGCTATGGGCTCTGCTCGATGTCCCCATCAGAGGGATTCCATACGATGGCAGCCATGGCAGGTAGAGAGAGAGAGAGAGAGAGAGAGAGAGAGAGAGAGAGATGCTCTAAAAAAACAGTAGAGAGAGACGCTTAAAAAAAATAGTAGAGAGAGAGAGAGAGTTCCCATATATACTGTTCAAACTTTCTCCAAAAATTTACAACTTTGCACCATCAAAAGATTGCTCCTACATCCTGCTTCTAATTATACGCAATTAGATCAAACAAGGAATTGAAACCCTTCCCTTCAAACTCTAAACCCACCCAACTCAAATCCTAAGACACCATTGGCGAGAGAGAGAGAGAGAGAGAAAGAGAGAGAGAGAGAGAATTCCCATATATAGAGGGTTTTCCCAAATTGACCCTCATGTCTACCGACAACATTAAATTTTTAATCTTTACTTTTGTGACCCCCAAATATCCTATAGGACACAAATATCCCAACCTTCTTCCTCATTTTCACGAGAGCTGCTGGGTTAGGGTATTTGGGGCTGCCGGATAGTCATCCTCTCATCGGGGGCGTCGTCGGAGCTCAAAGAATTATCGGAGATTGAGCTTGAAAACACCCCATCTCTCGTTGGAGGTCGTCTTCTTCCCCATTTTCACGCAAGGGCTGTTGAGTTCCGGTATTGGGCGTGCAATTCCTCTCTCTTGATCGCCGATCATTCATCCTCTTGTTGGAGGTTGTCACCGAAGCCCCAAAAATCACCAAAGATCATATTTAGAGCTCGAAAAATTGTGAGATCGTCTTCTTCCTTATTTTCCCACTAAGGGTGTGTTTTAGAGCTTTGCGGCCAACATTCTTTCCATATCCTCTTGTTTGATCATCGAAGTAACTGCTAATTGTTGGAGATCGTTGTGAGAGTACCCCGGATCGCCAGTGATGGAGTTTTTATTTTTTATTATTCAAATTCTTTTAATCTAGAATGGAGTAGACCTTTTTTTTTTAAGATCGTTGGGTGTCCCGAAACCTTTCATGCAGTGGCCTAATTCAAACTCGGACTATTCCCCCTGGGAGTGAAGCCCGACCCACTCGATAATTTCCACTTCACTCCGGGGTAAATCGAGGGGAGGATGAGTCGAACCTACAACCTCTCCACTAAAACATCAGTTGCTTTGTCAACTCTCATATCCCATGGTGGGTGCATGGAGTAAACCTTCTAATCATATGTTTGGAGTACTCTTCGCAATAAAATCATTAAAATCGATTACAGCTTTTGATTATAGCAATCAAAGCTTTAAGTAATCATTGACAATTGGAGTAATCAACCTAGAATATACATGAGTTTGGAGTAATCATCTCAATGAAATGAATTAAACTTTCTTGTATTGGAATAATAATCAAAGATATCTATTATAAATATTATATGTTTCTATACTGTGTAATCACTAAGTTGTTATCTATTATAATAATATGTGATAAAACTTCCATAACATGTTATATAACCTTCATTGATCTTACATAATATGTTGACTTGTATTTATCTAGTTCAATGTGAATGTTATAAATATTTTCTATATTCGTCAACTTCCAAGACATGTTATATAACCTCCAAGAATCTTATATAAAATATTTACTTTAATCTATCAAGTTCAATATAATTTTTAGAAATATTTTTTATTTTTTTTAATCACACATGTTTTTTATTATAAAAATACCTTTTATTGTTGTTTCTTGTCGAGCAATCATTATATGAATTAAGGAACTATGTATTGATTTCCTTATAAAATTGCTAGGATATCGAATTCTTTGATACATCTTTTATTATTATTTTTATGTCTTTAATATATTGTTTTTGATGTAGTAAAGTGACGAGTTCGTTGCTACCTGTATTATACATCTATGACGAAGAGTTCGTTATGTCAAAAGATAATTATGAGTACAAATATGAAGATTTTAAGACATTTATATTGTCGTCGTCAACTACATATAAGAACTAATTCAAGATATTTATCATTGTACAAAAACTATCAAGGAAGGATATGATATATCTGTCAAGGTTATTTATTCAAGTTTAATCTCTTGTTCACCTGTTGATATGTTTGATGATGATGATGTTGCTGCATTCATTACCCATAATATACGCAATGTCAATAATACTAATATTCCTTTAGAGTAAAATTTTGATTCCAATGTCTAGTCCACAACCAACTACAAAGAGAAACTTATCGTAAATTCCTTTAGAAGAAGTTTTAGATCATCGAAAGTTTCTTAGAGTTTCTTCATTGGTTAAGACAAAAGATTTGTTTGAATCGCCTATCGATTCAACATATGTGTTGATCACAAATATTGCCACTATATCTGAAAGAATTCAGGTTATACTATGTGCCTTAAATATTGAATCAAATCGCCAGATGCATGTTCAGAAGAGTAAAGTGGTTTATAACTATATAAGATAAATTGGTTCTTATTTGATATCGGTTAGAAGTTCAATAATTGTTATTATATTTATTAATTTAATATAAATTTTATTTTATTTAATTGTAGGTGTTTGATAAAATATTCCATACGTAAACCATTTATAGATAGAGATATCTTATATGGAAAAAATATTATTGATTGTACTATAGATATTAATACTTGTCTTACTCTAGATTTGAGGGAATTACATGGTGTGGACCTCTTTCCTAACCGAGAAATCGTAGAAGTTAATGTTGAGCCTACCATCAGTGGAGATGGGTGTAATATTTTAAATGTTTTACTAAAAACCACTCCTAAGAAGAGTGACACTCCAAACCATTAGAGAACTCATAATCAATAAAGGTTGGTTTAATAATTTTGAATATTATATATAGTTAATGTTGTTTAATTGATTAGTATTTTGAAACTTAGTAATAATATTAAATTCTTGTTATTTTTATTGCAGGATATTTCATTCTACATATTCGAGATAGTTTAATGAGAATTTAATAGAAGTTCATAATAATATTATCTATGATTGGAATTTAATTGATCAATGCATTGTAAATCACTTAGACACCAAGTCGACTCCTGATCATCTGACCAATTTACCTGTGCATTTACCGACCTCATTCCAGTATGTTCAAAATATAGATTATTGATGTATATTAATTATCATTATGGTTTAGAAGTTATTAATAAATCTTTATATTTGTGTAGGTCTCCTCCCACCAGTCCATAGAAAGATATAGGTAATCAATCCACTGTTCAAAAATTGACTTATGTTATAAAGATAAAAAAAGAAAAATATATGCTGGATTTTGAAGATACATATGCCAACAAAGAGTACGCAAATCAAATAGATACAAAAATTGATTGCCATAACATTAAACCACCCCAATTATTCATGGATAAAAAAAACATGATAAAATTTCTAAACAAGTACGTATTGTTTGCAAATATTGAATATAAGGTTTTAAAATCAAGCACAACACGATACACCATCAAATGCAAACGTGATAACTGTCCCTAGAGATTGTATGCGTCAAGGATTCAGGACGCTGAAGTTTTTTAGATCAATACATTAGTTGCTCCTCACTGTTGTTCATTACCACAACGCGGTATTAATCATCAACAAGCCACGAGTAAATTGATCAATGATTTTATTATTTCAAAAATTCATGCTCATGTTTTATATACACCAAAGGCTATCATATGTGACGTCCAGAAAGAATTTGGAATGACGATTAGTTATAAGAAAGTATGAAAAGCACGAGAGATAGCTATCATGGCAATACATGAATCTTATGAGGAGTTCTATGCATTGTTACTTGCATATTGCCACAAGTTTCGAAAGAAAAATCCAAGAACCATTACGACGATCTAACGAGAAGGAGATAGATTCCTAAGATTTTTTCTAGCTCTTGATTAATGCATACGAAGTATTCGAAACCAGTGCTAAAGACTAGTGATAGTCATTAATGGGTTATTTTTGAAAGGGAAATAAAAAGGAACTTTATTTTTAGCGACAACAATGGATAGAGACAACCACATATTTTCGATTGCTATTGGTATTGAAAAATCAGAAAACAATAATAGTTGGAATTGATTCTTGACGCAACGTCAAGATACAATTGGTCACATTAATGATATGATCATTTTATCAGAAGGTTCCTCCAATCCCTGAGCACAAGCATTCTCCAATTGAGGAATATACTTGAATATCCAAACCTATTTGATATGGTATTATAAATTTATAATTGAATAAATATTCAGTAAATATAATATTAAGTAGGAGAATAAAAATTCATACCTAGAAAATATGAACACAACCAAAAAAATCATACTTTCCTGGCATATTTATTTAAATCAATATGCCCTCTATCCCGAACTTAAGAGCCATAGAAGTAATATTATTCCATGAGTACGCATTGAATGCCTCGGTAGTATCAACTAATAAGAAGTACTTTGATACAGGAGTTACACTATTTGACCTAAGAACATAACTATCTAGAATTAGAAGTAAAGCCAATTTAATCCCGTCAGAATTATTAGTGCATCTTTTCAAGGATCCCCACATAAAAGTTAGAGAGTCTGAATCTCAAATTCCTTATCCCTACCTTGAACTCTAGGTTGCCCAAGTGATTTTGCATAAAATAGTGGACAACCTGTGGTGCAAAAATAGATTTAGATTTTTTAATTTGTAAAATATGTCTGAAATAAGATGATTCAAATAACTCCTTTCGTTCTTGATTCTTCTTGAACAACTCTTCAATCTTCCCCACATATTTCAAAGTGCATCTCTTGTTTAGCATAGTTTTTTTTGGATAATGTATTTTTTTCCCCTCTCCACTACTTTCAACTCTCCTCCTCTTACCCTTGCCATCTTCACTTGTTTCAACTTGTACTGGCCTATTTTCCCTTTTCGTCGACTTAGGGGGAGTAGGGGTATAGACTTTCAACTTATTTGGCTTAGAGGGGGGAGGGACATGTTTAACCTTCCCTGAGATCCTAGAAGATCTTTGAGCCATCTGCAAAATATAGATAACAATGTATTAACAATCCATTAGCAATTAAATTTGCTACTTCTAGTATCTATTGATCATATATAGAGAGTATCTACAATAGTACTAAACAAATTAAATAATTAGAAGTCGTAGAGTCCAAGTGGTCGACTCATAATAAGGAATAAGAAGACAAATGCTTGATCTTTATTATGTAATTGAGCATTCCTAGTAAAAGGAGCTAGGATTGGAAAGTATTTAAAATTTACTAACAAGTTCGACAAAAGAAGAAAAAATTTAAGATGCAATTCCTAAAGAGTTTTTTATGAAAATCGATTGCTAATATTTTTTTAAAAAACCCTTCAAATTCAGCTTCCAAACAATTAATAGAAAGAAATTAAATTCAGAATTTCCAATTCATATATCGATAATCAGATGATATTTTTAAAATAAGTTGGAGCTGAAAAATAGTGTATCACAACTAGAAAATCAACACATCCACCTAAAGATCACAATATAGAATCTCGATCCAAAAACAAATTAATGCAAGCAATAGAAAACCTTCGGAATACAGCTAGTGCCCTTGTCCGTGAAAACAGCAGTCAATTCCACTATAGAGTCTCGTCCCAAAAAAATCTTCTCAAAGTCCCTTCACAAACTTGAAGATGATAGTTCGGACGGAATACCTAATTGTCCTTGAGTAGCAAGCCAGAACCGCCATGGGAATACAATTGTTGTGTTTAAAGAGGAAGCGAGGCATAGGACTGGGGGGGACCCATGGAACCCTCTGCAATGAGATAGAGACGCTAGTGTTGTATAGTGCGGTAGCGAGACGGGATTGTGGTCAGAGATCGGGCTTTAAGGGGGAGGTGCGGGTTTTAGAGTGGCGTATGGCAGTAGGCGGATCGACATCGGGCGGCTCTGATCTCAAGCGGCATAGTAAGGGAGGCAGAGAAGGATAGCCAAGCCTCGATCTGACGTCGAGCAGCGACTTCAATCTCGAGCTTGAAGTGGGGCAATGTAACGCCTCGGTATTTTACGGATTTAATCAACCCGTAGAACACTGGGGTGTTAGAAAAAAAACTTGATATAGAATAAATCCCATCAATTATGGAATTAATTGAGCCTCTTTTTATTCATAACCATGTATTATAATATAAAAGTTTAGTACATGGCTTGAAATATAAAAACTTAAACTTTAACGTGCCAACTAAATCCTTCAGCTCTTCACATCTTCGCTCCCGCATCCTCGTAATATGGCGTGTATAGCAGATCTTCGATTCCCTCTGGTTCATTCTCTATTCGTACTTCCTCATCAACTTGTCCTATAGGGTCAGATTCTGTAGATGCTATAACACCTGTAGGGGAGTGAGTCTAACCTACTAACTCACCTATTAAACCTAGTTCATTCATGGTAAGATAAATGTACTGAAGAAACATTGAATATAACTATGAATAGTAATTAAAAAGTCATTGATCATCCGATTCTCTTTTAGGCTCAAACCAGGGTAGTAATCATAATCATACCCGGGCACTTTTTGTCTGAAACAAGGCTAGTCCCACACCTAGGTTTCTTTTAGTCACAAGACTAGGCTAGCCCCATACCTAGGGTTCTTTTTGGCCTCTGCCAGGGCTAGCCCCACACCCAGGTTACTTTTTGGCCTCAACCAGGGCTAGATCCACACCCAGGATTATCTTTTAGGCCCACAAGCCAGGGACAACCCCATACCCAGGATTTATCTTTTAGGCCCGCAAGCCAGGGATAGCCCCACACCCAATTGAAATGACCAACACATCTTAAAAATTAATTAATCCACAGCATACTACCATTATTTTAATGACATACATTTATCAAGAATCAACTAGGTTTAGTCCCCTACCTGAAGAGTCGTAGAATCTTTCACTCTATAAAGATGCCTTAGTAAGCTCACGATCTGAAATATATTTTTATCTTTTTGTTAGTTTTACAAGGATCATACATGATCATATTCTAATATTGAATTCTTTAGGTTTTTATAGTTAAACTAATTTATTTAATTGTATTTTATCTTATAGGGGTATTTAGGTTATTTTTAAAATAATTTGAATTTATACCCATGTTATAGGGTTTTTCATTCTGAAAATGTGGCCGCAGACGGAATCAAGTTCCGAGTCAAATTGATGAATTTATGATCTAAATATGATATAAGGATAAAATGGTCTTTCTCTAGGTTTCTGGTTTAGGATTTTATAATATTGGTGGTTCCGAATCATAACCACAATCATGTGGTCACAGACAGAATTCAATTCCGAGTTCTAATGAAAAAGTTATGACCATTTTATCTTAAAGGTAAAATGATGAATTCACTTTTAAATTGTTGGTTCTGGCATATTATAATCTCAGCATGTGTATTTTGTCATTACGAGTCTAAGGCCACTGACGGGGCTCAATTCGGAGTTCGTACGGATAAAATATGATCAATACAGTTTACCCTAATAATCTATTTATTTATTGATAAGTGTTTCTTAACATAAAGTGTAATTGAATCTCTTGGTTAGCCTAAAAGGCTTTAGGTTGAGTTTTGAGAAGGTTGTGGGTTCTAATAAGACTAGTTTTCGTTTTACTCATGTTTTTGAAGTTGCACTTAGAATATCTAACGGGTTAAAACCTGAACCCGACTTAAATGGGTTTAAATTTCATACCCGACCAGACTAACCCGAGGTGGTGGGAGGTGGTGGCGGTCGCCGGAGGCGGTGGTCGGCGATCGCCGGAGACGGTAGTCGACGGTGATGGCCGGAGCGGAGGTCGCCGGAGGCGGCGGCCGAAGGTGGTGGCGGCGGTCAGCGGTGGCCGGAGGTGGTAGCCGGCGGCCGGAGGTGGCGGCATGCAGCGGCGGTAGGCGGCGGCGACCGACGGTGGAGGTCGTTGGGTAGCAGAGAGGCTGGGCACGGGTTTTGAGGCTGGGGGCTTGGGTGCAGAACTATAGAGTTTAAGGGGGTTTTTATATGCCTTTTTTGGAATACCAAAAGTCTTAGGGACTTAACTGCAAAATGACTTATTATTTTATTCATTATTTCAGTTGACCCTTCACTCTTTCGACCGTTTTCGTCCAATCAGAAACCAACGGTCTACGGTTAGCTGTCTTTTGGTCTTCCTCTCCCACTACAAATATTTAGTTTCTGTGGCTTAGAATGAAAAGTTTCTAGAGTTTTCTGGTTAGAGGGAAAAGAGATAAGATTTTACTGATAGGTCCCTAGTTCAAAACCCTACATTGGTCATTTTTCTTTAATTTTTTTTAAATATTCTAAACATGCTCAAAATGTAAAAGTTTATATAAGGTTTTTGATCGTTTCGACGAGCCGGATGCAATGGAGCAGTCTGATTTTTATTTTGAATTTTGTATCAAAAATTCTTATTATATTATGATGTTACCATAGTACTTTTACCAATCGTATAGTTTTGGTTCGCAGTATTTTATCTCTAGTGTCTAACACTTTCATAGGTACTTCTACTTAAGATGTATCTACTTGAATACTGATGTTTTCATCTTCTAGAATATTGGAAGGATCAGGCTCATATGGATATGTGAAAGACATAATGTACATTAGTCAAACTTAGGGGTAATGCCAAACGATATGTGGCTGGTCCAACTTTACCCAATATTTCATATGGTCCTATTTACCCTTGAGGTCAAAACGTTGTATACCTTTCTTATGAGAGATGTTTTAGAAAGACAAAATCTTCTACCTCAAACTCAAGAGGTCTTCTTCGATTGTCTGCTTAGCTCTTCTATCTATTCTGAGCTTTTAATAGTTGACCCGAATAACTTTTATTTTGTCTGTAGTTTCTTAAATCATTTCGGGTCCCATAATTTTTTTTTTCTCCAACTTCTATCCAGCAAACTAGTGATCTGTAGGGTCTTCCATATAAATCTTCAAAAGATGCCTTTTGTATGCTGGGTTGATAGCTATTGTTATAAGTAAATTCTATCAAGGGTAGGTAGTCTTCCAACTACCATTGAAATCCAATACGCAGGATCTTAGCATATCCTCTAAGATTTGTATTACTTTCTCATTGTCAATATATTTTAAATAGAAATTTTTAAATCGATAACCTTATGAAGTTTTAATATTGCTTTGCTGACCTTGAAACCTCTGATAGTAGATCTTTCCATTATAATATTAATCTTTTCTCCTAAGTGATAATTATTAACTTATCTGAGTGTCTTGTTTATGGGATCTAATAAGGCAATAAATTCTAAGGTTTGAGAATAAAATTTTTCTGACTTTCTCTACTCACACATCAACTGTACCTGGCTACTGTACTCACCAGGAACCACAGTGATATAAGAATAGATTTGGCCTAAGAATCGGGGCAATTCCAGTGATTTAGTTTGGGATTGTTCAAATATTGGAATCCGACTAAAAAATTTGATCTTCTTATTATACGAGGGTCTAAGATGTTAACTCTAAAATATTAAGGACAATCATTGGAAATCTCTTGGTTCTGTCGGCCATCGAGAAACTTATTAATGGCTATATATACTTTATTCCTAAAGGAGATTACAAAAGGTGGATGCTCATAACTTATAAGTAGTGTATCATCTGGTATTTAATATAAAGTTTTAGGAATAACACTAAGTATTGTTGTGATGACTAGGGTGTATCCTGATGGTTCTGCCTTCAGTTGAATATGTATGATTTGTACCGGGGTCCAAAGTAATTCGTGCTAAACTTTCAAAAATTTGGAATTGATCCTACGAACTTAAGTCTTTTTGTAGTTACTGCTATATTGTTTGAAAGAAAAATAGTTCACACCTTTGGTGACATCATTGTCAGTTGATACAGCAAAAGTCTTAACAGGTACTCTTTGAGCATAGTGATCCACAGGTCCTTGTTGGACAGGACAGAAATAAGGCATAGATTGAGTGAATTGGAAATTTTGACCGATGAGCTTCTATTAATATATCTTCTCGTAGATAAGAAGCATCAGTGACTGCTAATCTGTCCCGAAATCTTAATCCATTGTCTGTGCCAAGACTCTAGTTTTCTATTGCTTCCCCATTTCTAACTTGTATCAAATTCCTTGAAGTTCTTAATTTCACATCTGTGCTTCGATTACCCCCTTTTATCATATCTGGCTAAACTCTGATATGACTTAAGTAAGTTTGTGATGAGTATTTCTATATGACCAGGTCAAAGCCTTCTAAGGTGCAAGTCCACCGCCACTTATCAACTTCTACGTTGGCCGAGAGTCAAGGTAATTTAATTGTTTAAATTTTTTTTAACTATTAAAAACTTGAAACTATTTGATTCTGATCATTTAGGATGTAGAGGTAAACCATCATAATCTTTAAGTCAAAGTCCTAGGTGGCTCCACATTGGCAGTTGGCAGCCCTTTTTCCCATGGAACGACTCCACCTAACCCCAGGCTGCCCTTTCCTAGGTAGCCCTTTCCGTTGAACTCGAATTCGAGAAGTGATGATTAACCTTGATCCTATATATTTATCACAGAACATGTTATAATTTTTAAGTCAATTATGTACTTGAACTCAGTCCTCTATGCACTAATGACTCAACCCAGATCTCACCATGTTTTTGTAAATACTAGAAGGTGACTTAGTATTCTACATTCAATTTAATTATATTTAAAACTTTACTTACTTGTGTCAATTATTTGTATGTTACTAACCATTTGAGGTTGGAATCTATTGGACTTCTCGACTATAGCTTTCATCTGAAAAGTATCTTAGTTTTTATAGGGGCTATCATAGACACTTCATTTTTTTCGAGTAATTGGCGTACATAAATCTAATTCATGAGTTAACATACTCTCATCAATGTTGATTAACCTAGGTAAGGTTCTAATACTTTGGATAGGTTTCAGGTTACATAGGAAAGAGATCTTAGTCTTTGATACACGATTTTTTTTTTAACACTAAGTTTACATTAATAAAAGACTTAAGAATAGTTTATTTCTAATGATCATTGAATATTATTTCTGCTAAGACACGGTAGAAACGTGTTCTCAAAAAGAGGTCTTAGGAGATAGGATCTTAAATTAAGTTACTCCTTAGGGATTTCTTACCCTAATTGAGTTACTACTAGGGTTTATAACACCTTCTTATGTTTCCATATCGTTACAAAGCGACATCCTATAATTCTAGTTAGTTTCCAGCTCTCTTTAGGTGATCATACGTTCTAATTTCAATGCACCTACATTATCTTCTAGGTTGACTAACTTCTCAGCGTCCACTGTTATTGTCTCAGACCTACGCATCGAAAGCTATTATAACATATTTAAAAGAAAATCCTAAATTTAAGTTCAAGTATATATACTTTGTTCTAGCGATTAAGTATCTTAGGTCATCAATGTCTCAACATCATCTAGGGCTAGGTGTACCTAGATCTAATTCACCTGAACCTAACTTGTGCTCTAGGTTAAGTGACTATCCTACCGATATCCTTCTTGCTAATAATTTTAATTCCTAGGACCTATTACCTAGGCTCTGATACCAAGTTATAACACCCCAGTATTTTACGGATTTAATCAACCCGTATAACACTGGGGTGTTAGAAGAAAAACTTGATATAGAATAAATCCTATCAATTATGGAATTAATTGAGCCTCTTTTTATTCATAATCATGTATTATAATATAAAAGTTTGGTACATGGCTTGAAATATAAAAACTTAAACTTTAACGTGCCAACTAAATCCTTCAGCTTTTCATATCTCCGCTCCCGCATCCTCGTAATATGGCGTGTATAGCGGATCTTTGATTCCCTCCGGTTCATTCTCTATTTGCTCTTCCTCCTCTATTTGTCCTATAGGGTCAGATTATGTAGATGTCATAATATTTGTAGGGGGGTGAGTCTAATCCACTGACTCACCTATTAAACCTAGTTCATTCATGGTAAGATAAATGTACTGAAGAAATAATGAACATGACTATAAATAGTAATTAAAAAGTCATTGATCATCCGATTCCCTTTTAGGCTCAAACCAGGGTAGGAATCACAATCATACCCGGGCACTTTTTGTCTGAAATAAGGCTAGTCCCACATCTAGATTTTTTTTAGTCACAAGACTAGGCTAGTCCCACACCTAGGTTTTTTTTTGGCCTCTGCCAGAGCTAGACCCACACCCAGGTTATTTTTTATCTCAGCCAGGGCTAGACCCATACCCAGGATTATCTTTTAGTCCCGCAAGTCAGGGACAACCCCACACCCAGGATTTATCTTTTAGGCCCGCAAGCCAGGGATAGCCCCACACCCAATTGAAATGATCAATATATCTTAAAAATTAACTAATCCACAACATACTACCATTATTTCAATGACATATATTTATCAAGAATCAACTAGATTTAGTCCCCTACCTGAAGAGTTGTAGAATCTTTCACCCGATGAAGATGCCTTAGTAAGCTCACGACCTGAAATATATTTTTATCTTTTTGTTAGTTTTACAATGACCATACGGGATCATATTCTAATGTTGAATTCCTTAGGTTTTTATAGTTAAACTAATTTATTTAATTATATTTTATCTTATAGGGTTATTTAGGTCATTTTTAAAATAATTTAAATTTATACCTATGTTATAGGGTTTTTTATTCTAAAAACGTGGCCGCAGATGGAATCAAGTTCCGAGTCAAATTGATGAATTTATGATCTAAATATGATATAAGGGTAAAATGGTCTTTCTCTAGGTTTCTGGTTTAGGGTTTTATAATATTGGTGGTTCCGAATCATAACCACAATCATGTGATCGCAGACGGAATTCGATTCCGAATTCTAATGAAAACGTTATGACCATTTTACCTTAGGGGTAAAATGGTAAATTTATTTTTTAATTGTTGGTTCTGGCATATTATAATCTCAGCAGGTGTATTTTGTCATTACGAGTCCAAAGCCACTGACAAGGCTCAATTCGGAGTTCATACGGATAAAATATGATCAATACAGTTTACCCTAATAATCTATTTATTTATTGATAGGTGTTTTTTAGCATAAAGTGTAAAGGAATCTCTTGGTTAGCCTAAAAGGCTTTAGGTTGAGTTTTGAGAAGGTTGTGTCTTCTAACAAGATTAGTTTTCATTTACTCATGTTTTAGTTGCACTTAGAATATCTAACGAGTTAAAACCCGAACCTGACTTAAATGGGTTTAAATTTCATACCCTACCGGACTAACCCGGGGTGGTGGGCGACGGTGGTGCCGACGGTCGGAGGTGGTGGTGGCCGGCGGCAGTAAGCAGTGGCGACCGACGATGGAGGTCGTTGGGTGGCAGAGGGGCTGGGCATGGGTTTCGAGGCTGGGGGCTTGAGTGTAGAACTATGGAGTCTAAGGAGGTTTTTATAGGTCTTTTCTGGAATACCAAGAGTCTTAGGGGCTTAATTGCAAAATGGCTTATTATTTTATTCATTATTTCAGTTGACCCTTCACTCTTCCAACCGTTTTCGTCCGATCAGAAACCAACGGTCTACGGTTAGCTGTCTTTTGGTCTTCCCCTCCCACTACAAATATTTAGTTTCTGTGATTTAAAATGAAAAGTTTTAAGGGTTTTCTGGTTAGAGGGAAAAGTGATAAGATTTTGTTGATAGGTCCCTAGTTCAAAACCCTACATTGGCCATTTTTTTTTATTTTTTTAAAATGTTCTAAACGTGCTCAAAACGTAAAGTTTGTATAGGGTTTTTGACCGTTTCGACGAGCCGGATGCAATGGCGCAGTCCGATTTTTATTTTGAATTTTGTATCAAAAATTCTTATTATATTAGATTTAAATCATTAATATTTTTGGGATGTTACAGGCAAGCTAAAGGGAGGCGGAGAAGAAGCGCTGGAGTGTGAGGTTGGAGGTGATCGAAGAGGAGGTTGGAGGAGATGGGGTTTGGAGGAGATCGGGGAGGAGGTTGGAGGAGATTGGGGATATTTGTATCACATAGGATATTTGGGGGTCACAAATGTAAAGGTTAAAAATTTAATGTTGTTCTCTTCATTTTGGTAGACCTAAGGGTCAATTTGGAAAAAACCTCTATATATTATACAAACTTTCTTAAAAAATTTACAATTTTGCACAACCAAAAGATTGCTCCAACATCCTGCTCCTAATTAAACAATCAGATCAAATTAATAAGGTATTGAAAATCCTTCGACTCTAAACCCACCCAACTCAAATCCTGAGACACCTTTACCAAGCAAGAGAGAGAGAGAGAGAGAGAGAGAGAGAGAGAGAACTCCCACATTAGAACCTCCCACCAAACATGTAAAAAAAACTGCCATGAAGAGAGAGAGAGAGAGGGGGGGGGAGATCGTAACTGGAGGAGGTGTTGCTCGGACTCGCACCTGGAGGAGGATGTTGTCGCTCGGAGTCGCAGGATAAATGGTGGCTGATCCGGGGTTTTTGATCAGTCAGGCACGGATAGAGTTGGTTGGCACGGTTAAAAGGGATATAGCTTGAGGTTCAGCTATCACGACATGTGGAGCGATAAAATATTGTCCCGTGATTTCTTGATGTACAACACGTAAAACCTCGGGCACGTGGAACATAACATAACAACAAAACATGTTTGTTTACCGTGGACACAGAATCCTAACTAGAATCGTGCATGCGGCAAAGATTGTGGGGGAAATTTTTGAACCGTCTTGATCAGAGACCTCGCCCCACAATTATTGATTGAATTTGATGGTTTGTAGAGTTAGAGATTAGAGAGAGAGATGACACGTAGAGTTGTTGCCGGAGTTCGATCTTACGACCTACGTCTCCAGGCAAGAAGTGTCACCTGATTTGCACTATAACATATGCGAATTGGGAGAAGCGTTCTCTCGACAGGCCAAGAGAAGCTTCTTACAAGTTGGTTGCACGGAGCAACTAGAAGAGAACAAGAATGAGAGAAATGAGCTCTGGCTCTGGAATCCTCTCCCTTGATCGAATGGACCAACCCCTTTTATGTAAGTCATAGGGGTCCTTTTATAGCTGAGACTCGTGCTCGATATGACAGTGATGATGTGGCAGCGCTGAGGTGGCACTAGTCCTAGGCCTCCTCGATAGGTTCCTATTGGGCCGTTGTCTGGGCTCAATAAGAGAGGGCTTGATTTGTAGGCCCTATAGAGCAGGTCCATGAGCTTGGGCAGCCTACTTGGGCCGTTGCACGGGCCCATGCAGGTCTGGTCCGATTCAGTACAATTTTTGCACCCACAGTTTATATATATATATATATATATATATATATATATATATATATATATATATATATATATATATATATATATATATATATATATATATATATATATATATATATATATATATATATATATATATATATATATATATATATATATATATATATATATTGTGGACTGGTTAGACGGTCAGAGGACAAGGCAGAGAGCAAGGGCTCAAAAAAGTCCATAGATTAAAACCGGGTAGACCGTACTGCTATTTATTAATTCTACATGTTGGGGTTTCATCCCTATGGAGGAGACCCAAAGGGGAGGGGAGCATAGCTCCTTCTTAATCGGACTTGCACCCGAGCGAGTTCCTTAGCCACAAATGAGCAGAAAATTCAGCAAACCCGCTTGGGCAAAGTCGGGTCGGATCTATTTTTCTGCAGACCCGTTTTGGGATGTTTTAAGGCTCTTTGAAGGGGCTTTTGTAGAGAGTGGCTTGGGTTGGCTTTGAGAAACCTTGGAGAGAGCTTTGAGGGCTGATTTTCTAAGGGAGAATGAGAGCTTTCTTCTACAAGAGAGGAGAAGATTTCCTTGGGGATCAATCTTCGGCGGATAGATCGGATCTAAGCCTGCAAGGAGGTATGTTCCTTGAGGCTTGCTAGGGTCTCTACTTGTTGAGCCCTAGAAGGGGGAAAGGTGTAGATCTAGAAGGAGGAAGAAGAAGGAGTCGGGTTGTACTCTCGTCTTGCTTGCCGTCTTTGATAGTGAAGCCCTCCCCCGAGCATTTGCTCACCGTGGTTTTTCCCGCAAGGGTTTCCACGTAAATCCCCGAGTCGTCTTCTTTGCTTGTGATTGAATTATTTTGCATTTGTGATTGGATTGTTGTTTGCTCTCTTTGGTTCATCTCACGGGCAAGAGATCGTCAGTTTCGTGGTTGAGCCAGTGCGGTTTTCCCATCAAGTGGTATCAGAGCATGGGTTGTGCACACAAGGTGTTTGTTCTTGTGTCTGTGAGAAATCAAAGATGGATGAGAGCGGCGGTAGCAAGAATGAAGGGATGTTTTGCTTCAATGGTATTAATTCATGGCCGATTTGGAAGGAGAAGATGGAAGACATCTTGTATTGCAAGGATTTGTACTTGTCGTTAGGTGGAGATTCAAAGTGCCCGGAAAAGATGTCCGATGAGGAATGGCGGGTGTTGAATCGAAAATCATGCGGCATGATTCGCAAGTGGCTAGATGTTAGTGTTTGCCATCACGTCTCTGGAGTTACGTCTGCATTCGAGATGTGGACTCGGCTTCATGATCGATAGAGAGAAAAACAGTTGGCAACAAGACCATGCTCATCCGCAAGCTTGTCAATTTGAAGTATCGGGATGGAACGTCGGTGTCAGATCATTTGAACGAGTTCCAAAGTATAGTCAATCAATTGACCGTCACGAAGACAGTCTTAGAAGAGGAGCTTCAAGCTATGCTACTATTGAGTTCACTTCCAAATAGTTGGGAGACACTTGTTGTATCGGTGAGCAACTCGTCCCCGGATGGTAAGTTGACATTGTCTATTGTGCATAGTGCTTTGCTAAATGAGGAAACAAGGCGGAAGGCGAATGGAGAAGACCATCCGCAAGCTTTGATGAATGAAGAGCGAGGCCGGAGCAAAAGTAGGAAACCTCATTGGAGGGGAAAGTCGCAAGCTCGGTCAAAGTCCAAAGGTAAATCATTGACGTGCTTCTATTGCAAGAAGGAGGGGCACTTCAAGAAAAATTGCTTCAAGTTCAAGAATGATCTCAAGGAGGGTAAGGCGAAGCCCAAGGAGGAGGAAGGTACATCCGCTACCATCACCGGTGATGATGGTGTAGTTGTCTTGTTGGACAATGGGGAGTGCTATCACACCTCCGCAAATGAGGTTGAATGGGTTGTTGACACGGGAGTATCATACCATGTCACACCCAGAAGGGACTTCTTTATGAGCTACCGGAGCGGTAATTTTGGCAATGTCAAAATGGGTAATAGTAGTGCGTCGAAGGTTCAAGGTATTGGAGATGTCCAAGTGAAGACCAGTTTGGGATGCACCTTGATTCTGCGGGACGTAAGGCATGTCCCGGATCTTCGACTAAATTTGATGTCGGGATTGGTTCTTGATCGAGAAGGCTATGTGAGTGTCTTCGGTAACGGAGTATGGAAGCTAAGCAAGGGTTCGTTAGTTGTTGCCAAAGGCAAGGCTTGTTGCACACTATACAAGACGGCCACGGAGGTGCACACTCAAAAAGGTAGTGTGAATGCTAGTGAGGCTACTCCAGGGCTATGGCATCGAAGGCTTGGTCACATGAGTGAAAAGGGCTTAGAAATCTTGAGGAAGCAGAAGCTCATCACACCTCAGGTTGGCTTTATGGCTTATGGCACTTGTGATGACTGTTTGATTGGGAAGCAACATAGGGTGTCATTCTCGGGGCACTCGGAGAGGAAGAAGGAAGTGTTGGAGCTTGTCCACTCGGACATTTGCGGGCCCATGGATGTTGCTACTCTCGGGGGGCGCCGCTACTTTCTTACCTTCATTGATGACTCATCTCGCAAGGTATGGGTCTACTTCCTAGCAAATAAAAGTGATGTATTTGATGCTTTCTCTAAGTTTTATGCTAAGGTTGAGCGGAAGACAGAGAAGAAACTCAAATGCCTCCGTAGTGACAATGGAGGCGAGTATGTTTCAAAGGAATTCCAAGACTATTGTGCTAGGCATGGAATTCGGCACGAGAAGAGTGTACCCCGCACCCCTCAGCACAACGGGATAGCGGAGAGGATGAATCGCACACTCATGGAGAAGGCACGTGCAATGCTATCTATGGCTAAGCTTCCTAAGACCTTTTGGGGGGAGGCAGTGGTGACCGCTTCCTACATCGTCAACCGGTCTCCCTCTGTTCCCTTGGAGGGTGGCATTCCGGAGAAGGTTTGGAGCGGCAAGGAAGTTAGCTACCGTCACATGAAGGTGTTTGGGTGTCGGGCTTTTGTGCACGTGCCAAAGGAGAATCGATAGAAGCTCGACGATCGGGGCATACTATGCGTGTTCATTGGCTATGGGGATGAAGAATTTGGGTATCGCCTCTATGATCCCAAGGCCAAGAAGATAGTGCGAAGCCGTGATGTTGTATTCTTTGAAGATGAGACCATTGCCGATTTGGAGAAGACCATGAAGGTCCATGGTGGAGGTGTAGAGGAATCCGATGATTCCACTCCCATCTCCTCTCCACCAAGCCAAGGGGTGGATGATGGAGAGGGGGAGACTCATGAAGACCCACCGGTTGTTGAACCGATCAGTGGAGAAGCCTATGAAGACCCGGTAGATGATGCTTCTACCGGTGATGAAGACGAGCTCCTACCTCCGGAAGTGCCTCAAGTCCGGAGGTCGACTAGGGTGCCTCAACCGTCGAGAAGGTACTCCTCGGAGGAGTATATTATGGTGACAGATGAGGGGGAGCCTGAAGACTTCCTGGAGGCTCTTAGTGACAAGGAGGATGCAAATTGGAAGAAGGCAATGGATGAAGAAATGACTTCTTTGGAGAAAAATCAAACATATGAGTTGGTAGAGGCTCCGAAGAGGGTGAAAGTATTGAAGAACAAATGGGTCTTCAAGCTTAAGCGAGACAGCATCGGCAATGTTGCAAAATACAAGGCGAGGTTGGTTGTCAAGGGCTTTGAGCAAAAGCAAGGTATTGACTACACCGAAATTTTCTCACCCGTGGTGAAGATGACTTCTATTCGGGTCATGTTAGCATTGGCGGCGAGTCTTGATTTGGAGATCGAGCAGCTTGATGTCAAGACTACCTTCTTGCACGGAGATTTGAAGGAGAAGATTTATATGATACAGCCGGAAGGTTATGAGGTAAAGGGCAAGGAGCACTTAGTGTGCCGCTTGAAGAAAAGCTTGTATGGGTTGAAGCAAGCACCGCGTCAGTGGTACAAGAAGTTTGACTCCTTTATGGCTTCTCAGAAGTATAAGCGGACAACGGTGGATCACTGTGTCTACATCAAGAGATTCAAAGGAGGCAAGTTCATTGTTCTTCTGCTCTATGTGGATGATATGTTGATTGTGGGACAAGATGCTAGTTTTATCAAGGATCTAAAGCGAGACTTGGCAAAGGCGTTCGACATGAAGGACTTGGGTCCTGCTCAGCATATTTTGGGCATGAAGATCGAGAGGGATCGCAGCGGTCGACGACTTTGGTTATCTCAAGAGGCATATGTTGAGAAGGTGCTCGAGAGGTTCCACATGAAGGAGGCGAAGCCTGTGAGTACTCCTCTCGCAGGTCACTTCAAGCTATGCTTAGCCTTGTCACCGAAGACAGTAAAAGAGAAGAAGGAGATGGAGTTGATTCCATATATGTCTGCCGTTGGTAGCCTCATGTATGCCATGGTGTGCACGAGGCCCGATATTGCTCAAGCCGTAGGGATGTTGAGCAAATTCATGTCAAATCCGGGCAAGGGGCACTGGGAGGCTGTGAAGTGGGTACTTAGATATTTGAAAGGGACTTCCAAATACCGGTTGTGTTTTGGCAAGGAAAGTCCGACTCTGACAGGATATACAGATGCTGATATGGCAGGAGACATTGATAGCAAGAGATCCACGTCTGGATATGTGTTTACCTTCTCAGGGGGAGCTGTGTCATGGCAGTCTCATTTGCAGAAGTGTGTGGCACTGTCAACCACCGAAGCAGAGTATATAGCCGTGAATGAGGCCGGCAAGGAACTTCTATGGTTGAAGAGGTTCCTCCTAGAGTTGGGGATGAAGCAAGAGGCTTATGAGCTCAATTGCGATAGCAAGAGCGCGATCGAGCTAAGCAAGAATGCTACCTACCATCCGAGGACCAAGCACATTGCAGTTCGTTATCACTGGATTCGGGAAGTGCTTGAAGAGGATGAAATGGTGCTTGAGAAGATCCACACTAGCAAAAACCCGGCAGATATGCTAACGAAGATGATGACTCGAGATAAACATGAGCTCTGTTGTGAGCTCATTGGCGTCACTTGATGGCTTTGAAGACGTCTTCCTCTCCATGGGTCTGGAGGGGGAGATTGTTGGGGTTCCATCCCCATGGAGGAGACCCAAAGGGAGGGGAGCATAGCTCCTTCCCAATCGGACTTGCACCCGGGCGAGTTCCTTAGCCACAAATGAGCAGAAAATTCAGCAAACCCGCTTGGGCGAAGTCGGGTCGGATCTATTTTTCTGCAGACCCGTTTTGGGATGTTTTAAGGCTCTTTGAAGGGGCTTTTGTAGAGAGTGGCTTGGGTTGGCTTTGAGAAACATTGGAGAGAGCTTTGAGGGTTGATTTTCTAAGGGAGAATGAGAGCTTTCTTCTACAAGGGAGGAGAAGATTTCCTTGGGGATCCATCTTCGGCGGATAGATCGGATCTAAGCTTGCAAGGAGGTATGTTCCTTGAGGCTTGCTAGGGTCTCTACTTGTTGAGCCCTAGAAGGGGAAAAGGTGTAGATCTAGAAGGAGGAAGAAGAAGGAGTCGGGTTGTACTCTCGTCTTGCTTGCCGTCTTTGATAGTGAAGCCCTCCCCCGAGCATTTGCTCACCGTGGTTTTTCCCGCAAGGGTTTCCACGTAAATCCCCGAGTCGTCTTCTTTGCTTGTGATTGAATTATTTTGCATTTGTGATTGGATTGTTGTTTGCTCTCTTTGGTTCATCTCACGGGAAAGAGATCGTCGGTTTCGTGGTTGAGCCGGTGCGGTTTTCCCATCACTACAATCCCATAAACATGACATCAACGGCAGAATTCACACACGCAAACAAGGCATAACGGTCTTGAGGGAAAGTTCGCTCCTTGGTGCTCATACCGGGTGCCAACATGGGAGAGGAAAATTCTTCTCAACCTTTTTTGTAGTTAGTCCCATCAATAAGGAAAGATTTTGAAAAGAATTCACACACGCAAACAAGGCATAACAGCCTTGAGGGAAAGTTCGCTCCTTGGCGCTTATACCGGGTGCCAACATGGGAGAGGAAAATTCTTCTCAACCTTTTTTGTAGTTAGTCCGATCAATAAGGAAAGATTTTGAAAAACAGCGATGACGATCACGACGATGACTAAAATCAGAAAGCATCATATTCTAAATATTGACAGAAGTTCTTTATGATGACATCAACCTCTTTCAGCATAGTTTCATACAGATCAACTGGAACCAGACCCACTCCCTGTCCCTGGTGACTTAGTCTTCATTGCATCCTCTTCTGCACCTTCCTTTCCCTCTTGTCCAACCCTTGAGTTTGTGCAGAAATCTTGCCTTCGTCCCACCCACCTGATGCTTAGAATCATAGAACTCCATGCTCAGATGTCTAGCCTGCTCGTTCACCGGCTCTTCCGATACCAGCAGGCCTCCCATCTCTCTCGCCATCGCGACTTCTTCTTCTTCTTCTTCGTCATCATCATCTTGCTCGATCAATAGTTCACGTCTTAAGCACACGTTAATCCATCCTAGGTAAATCAGCTCCTCCATATCCGCAGACCACCGATCTCGAAGATCTTCGAGTTGATCTAACAATTTGTTACCTGATCTCAGCATCTCACCGTCTTCCGGCGCCATCGACCCTTCTTCGCTCTGTGGAAATGAAAGTTCAAAGCACGTTACATACCAAGAAACAACATTTAGGTTAGGGATTTTTGCATTTGCTCCCTAACAAATACTAGTATTGTATATAACCCCCTCGTTTTTTTAATTTTATGGAAAAACCCCCTCATATGTTCTGACATTTAATACAATTCTCCCACAGTTACATCCCCTCTCTTTGTAATTTTTATTTGTTTCACTTGAGGCCAAAAAGGTAATAGTTGGAAGAATTTATTAAATGTCAGAATATGTGAGGGGGAACATTCATAAACTTAAAAAGTGAGGGGGTCATTTATAATATCAATATTTATTATGGGATTGTAAGAAAAAATCCCTAACAAATATTGATATTACAAATAACCCCCTGACAAATTTTGACATCTATATAACAAGGGACGTCGGTTTTGTGCTGACTATACAAAATGGAACAAAAAAGCTGACTAGGATAAGCTGACTGGACAAAAATGAACCGAATAGATTTAACCATTCGTTCAAAAATCAACGCACGATCTCTCCTTGGTTTCAAATCCCAACCCATGTAAACTGCACTAAACCCCTAAAATCCCGGCCCATTGAAACTGCATTAATCTTGACCGTTCATCCCGTGATCGTTGTTCGCATCAACGGCTATAAACCCACCTGCTGAAATTTCGGCCGCCCCAAACCATCGGGTCGATCTCGAGAAATTCGTTCGAACAGAGACAACTGTGATTGATCGATTATAAGGGGGAGGGGGAGTTGGTCGAGCCGAAGGCGCCCGCTTCGTGCCAATCGGCACAGGCGGGGAAATGAATGTCCCCTATGAATGCGGGAGTTGTTGTCGAAAGTATTTTGTTGCCGAACGCATTCAGGTGTGTTGCCGCCGAAGACAGCCCGCTGCAGTACCGATAGGCACGTGCATGCACTAATGTAATACAAGCAATAAAGTACTAGAAGTAGTCACCTTCGATGTTGATGGATCCATCGGTGTTCTCAGCTCTACGGTCTCCACCACCGCTCTCCTCTCGTGCAATCGGCTAGCTAGCCCTCTTATTTCCTCGGCCGTCCGTCTCAGTTCCTCGTTGTCCCTCGATATCTCGGCCTCTCTTGCTTGTAGATTTTGAGCCTGTTGACGAATAACCCGCGAATGCACTCTATTTACTCTCGAGAGCTTCTTCACCCTACTTCGCAGCAATCCGATCCCAGCCATCATACGACCCTCGAGCCTCCGGTTGTGTGATTCAAGCGACTCGAGCTGGAGACCCAGGCACATGATCTGAAGCTTCTGAAATGCAGACTCTTGCTCTTTAACGCTGCAGTAGCTATCGAACTGCGCCTCAAGCTCGCACTCCCTCTCTTGAAGAGCGATCACCGAACCCTTCACACATTCGATCGCCTCGTCTAGATTGGACCCATCATGGAATTGTGCGAGGGAAATCTCTCGCGCGCACGGTGAAGCCTCTCGATCTCGGTCTTCATCGCTGTCATCGAACTCGTGGCGAGAGACGCATGGAGGGGAATCCATTAGGGGGTCTTGTTCGGGATTGGATGGGAGTACTTGTGTGCTTCTTGTTCTGTTGATTGTAGTGAGAGATATGAGGAAACAGGCAAGGGAAAGAGAGAATGGGATTGCGAGACTTAGGAGGAGAGGCCTCTTGTCAGCTGGATTCTCCTTGGCCTTCTCCATTGTTGATCAATGGATCCTCTCCATCCAAGGTGAAGTATATAAGTTGAGCAAGACAGTGAGATTCTTTAGGGTTTGCTTCGGCCACGAGTGACCGACACTTCCCTACGTTTCTTCCACGCCACCTCACCTTGTTGGGGGGTTTGGAATCCAAAAAACAGCAAGAGGCGGCATGTTGGTAGTTCGGTTGTCGACAGGCCAGGCTTGGTCTCTGGGCCGGAGTCAGTACAGGCCCAGCCGGCCTGTTAATGTCCAGTCCCGGTCATGCAAGTTGCATTTGTTATAAGCCCAGGTAGGGTTCATTTTGTTCAAAGGCTAGCCCATATAAGACGAGTTAAATCCAATCTTGGGATTATGTGTGATAGGTCCCTCTAACAGATCTTGTTAGTGATAAAGACGGACAACATGGTGATTTTGCGTTAGGTCCTCCCGACAAAAAAAGAAGTTCATTTTACCCCTACGGCCAGCTGTATACGTGATCAAGTCTTATGTGCAGCTGTACATGTGGGCACCGGTCTGAGCCGGACAAGAGTACTAACAAAAAGAATAACAATCTTCAAAAATTGTTACTATTTTGCTATAGTGAAATCACTGTAGCAAAAATAAAATTGTAAAATCTTGCTAATTTTTTCCTACAGTGAAATCATTGTAGCAAAAAAGTAACAATTTGCACATAATGAGTAACAATGTTATTGATTAACAATCTGTGCAAGTTGTTACCCTTTTGCTACAATGAAATCATTGTAACAAATCTTTTTTTGATAAATCTCGTCCGGAAAAAAAAAAGTTGATACATTAAAATCACTATAGCAAAAGAGTAACAATCTTTACAGTGAGTAACAATCTTTGTATTTTATTTTTTTGAGAAATCCCTTTCAAAGAATGAGGGGGGGGGGGGGTTCGGCCTGGACCCCTACCTGTTTATTAAAGGAGAGAAGAAAGGTTACACTTCAAGGGTTACCGTTACAGAGGTTCAAAAGAAAACTCCTGGCATCCGTCGAACCACAGGACGCCCAGAGGTGGATCAATGACATATTCGTGGAGATGATCCTCTCCGATGTCAATGCCTTGCCTTGAAATATCCTCCGGTTTCTCTCCAGCCAGATCGCCCACGAGATCCCTATGGCCAGTATGTCCCAGCCACGGCGCTCTGGACTCTTAAAGTGCCTACGTCGTCATTTCCCCCACAACATAGCGACGCTATCCGGAGTAGGCCTGCAACCCAGGAGACGAGTAAAATTGCTACAGTGAAATCACTGTAGCAAATCCTGGCCTGAGTCCTGTGACGATAAGGACAGATGTGCATGCTCTAAGTGCCAGTTTGGGCATTTAAAAGGGATAAAAGTTACGTGTGGGACATGCTACAACCTCATCCTTTTCGGGTGGGACCTGATGCAACACCACCTTATTGACTATCCTTCCCATAAACCGAGCTCATGTCAGGGACCATTCACCAAATCTCCCTTAAATCTTTGCTGCTGAAATGAAAATTGCTATTCCAACATGGGGATGTCGGCAAAAGATAAATTACTTCTATCATGGGAACGTTGGTTTACTTAGGGTCTGTTTGGCGTCAATTTTTCTTTCTTTCTGTTTATTTTATTAATTTTTTAAAAAAAGAGAAGTGAAAGTGAAAACAGATTCGGTAACCCTTTTTATGTTTTATTTTTTAAAACTGAAAGTAAAATTTTTAAAAACAGTATAAAAAAAAAATCATGTTTGTGCTTTCAAAAACAGGAAACAAAGATAATTGTGGTCTCTATTTACTTGGTGAAGGTGGGAGGGGGTTACTCATTCGGGATTTTTTTGTGGAACTTGAAAGTTGTAGAGAGAATGTCGTAGCAGAAAAGTTATAAACATAATATCACATAGAAAGTAGTAAAGAGAATATTATAGAGATAGAATGTCATACAGAAAGTTGTAGAGAGAATTGTGCAGATAAAGAATGCCACAAAGAGAGAAATTATAGAGAGAGAATGTGGTAGAGAGAAAATGTTACATAGAGAGAGTTATAAATAGATAGAGCAATGCTATTCAGCCCGAAGGTTTTCCTAATTCCGCTCAGCCCGATTGACATGGAAGCGTGCAACTTGTGGAGTAAGAGACTTAAATGTCGCTGGTGGGTTTCGGCCACCAATTGCACGCTGCCATGTCATTAGGGCCGCCGAAATCGGGAAAACCTTCGGGCTGAGTAGCATTTCTCAAATAGATAATATCATAGAGAGAGAGAGTGTGTTATAAATAGAGAATATCATAGAGAGAGAAAGTTATAGAGAGAATGTCATAGAGAGAATATCATCGAGAGAAAGAAATTATAAAGAATGTCATAGAGAGTTTTATAAAGAGACTATCATAGTGAGAAAAGTTATAGATAGGATATTGCAAAGAAAGTAAATATCTTAGGGAGAGAATATTATAGTGAATTAGTGAGCCAAAAAGTTATTGAGATAATATTATTGAGATAAAATATTATATAGAGACAAAAGTTATATAGAGAATTTGTAGAGAGATATAAAAATACTATATAGAGAGAAAAAGTTGTATATAGAGATCATAGAGAGAAAATATTATAAAGATAATATCATAAAGAGAAACAATTATCGAGAGAAAATATATAGAGAATATTATAGAGATAGTATTGTAGAGAAAATATTATAGAGAGAGTTGTCGAGTGAGAATATCGTAGGAGAATGTTAAAAGAAAAGATTTTAGAAACAATGTAGTAGAGAGAAAAGTTATAGAAAAAATATTATGGGGAGAATACTATAGAGACATAATATTATAGAGAAAGTAGTAGAGAGAATGTTGTATAAAGAGAATAATATCATAGAGAGAATATCATAGAAAGTAAATATTGTAGATAGAGAATCCTATAGAGAAAAAAAAATTAGAGAAAAATTAAAGAGCGAGCTATATAGAGAACATCATACAAACAGAATGTATTGTCAAGAGTGAATCTTGAAGAGAGAAAAATTGTAGAGTAAATATTATAGAGAGGACATCGTAGAGAGTTGTTGAGAGAATGTCATAAAGAGCGAAAACATAATAGAAAAAGTGTGGTAAAGAGAAAAAAAAAGTTATATAGAGTATCATAGAAAATGATTAGTTGTAGACAAAATATACTAAAGAATGTTGTAAAGAATAGATTAGAGAGTTTGTGGAGAGAATGTTGTAGAGAGTAAGAGAGCTATATATAAAAATTATAGAAAAAAAAATGTCATAGAGAATTAGCATATAATCCAATGAAAGACTTTCGAGATAAAATGTCCTAGAAAAATAGTATCATAGGGGATAAAATTTTGTAAAGAAAGAATGCTATAACGCAACACCATAGAAAAAAAAAATTGCAGATAAAACATCGTTGATTATAGAGAAAATATCAGAGAAAGTTAATGTATCAGAGAAAATATCATAGAAATAAAGTTGTAGAGAAAACACCAAAGGCGTCCGCTGCATACTGATCGACACAGACGTCCACTACAAAGAGAATATAGTAGAGAGAATATTTAATAAAACAGAAACCGAAAGTCAAGCCAAAGAAACCATAGCTTTCTTAATTTTAATAACATACATGAGCTCTGCAAAACTAATAAGGTAGATCTCGCTACCCGTAAACTATCCTCGCTCTTTTTTACAGACCCATCGATCATTGAGTTGCTTAGTCTAGGTTTTCGAATCCAATCCCAGAAGATTGACACAGTTGATTGGAAAATTCTTGACAATCCTCCATTGAGCCTTCTTAGTTGTTAATGTACATAGAACCCGACAGTGGTCCTTCGGATCATCCGCTATCTACGGGACACCATCACTCGTTCGCTACTTTTTTCCTCCACCTCTCCGCTAGTATTGCGCCCCTACTCCAATGCAGACTGGGCAGGAGATGTTGCTACTCGCCGCTCTACCACTGACTACTGTGTATTCATTGGTGACTTATTTCTTGGCCACAGTAAGAAACATGAGTACGTTGCTCGCTCCAGTACCAAAACCGAATACCGAGCTATTGCTTCCTCCACCGCAAAAATTGTCTGGCTTCGTCGCCTACTCCTTGACCTGAGAGTTGTGATATCCGGACCCACACCTCTCTTCTGTGACAACCAGAGTGCTATTCAGATTGCCAGCAATCTGTTTTTTCACAAGCAGACAAAACATATCTAGGTTGACTGTCACTATATCCACCAGGAGTTTCTCACCCACACCATCTCTTTGCCATTCATTCAATCGACGGAACATACTGCTGATTTTCTCACAAAGCCCCTTACGATTGCACGCTTTTGGTATTTTATCAGCAAACTCTCGGTATATGATCCACCGTGAATTTGAGGGAGAGTATTAATGTATAGAGATGGATTAGATTCTATGTACAATTGGGCCGGGTTACTAGTGTAGTGATGTACATATATATTAGGCTTAGTCCCTCAATGAAAAGTAAATTCATTCTCTCCAAACCCTAGTTGTCATCTCCTAACATTAACAAAAGCTTGGCTCTATACTCGGACTCAATCTTGGTGGGTTAGAGTTTGGTTGATGATTGTGATAATCACATGGATGCTCGGTTCGATTCTTGATAATCTCAGCATGCTGATATGTTTCTTGATATAATGACGCCATTCAGCCATCCAGTTTTCCTTCCTGACGGTGCCATTCACCTGTCAAGGATGGGTGCAATGGACGGCTGTGATCAGGTGCCACATCTCGATCGGGAAGGATGGCTGAAAAGCATTTTCCTTGATATTTCAACAGGAAATAATGCATATTATCATTTTTGTATTGTTTTTTACAAATATGAAACCACATACAGATGATTCTCAGTTTTTTTTTGTTAGTTTTTTACAATTCAGTCCTTTCATGTGCAGTGGGAGAAAAATAATAAGAGTAAGGTGTGAAGCGCAAATCAAACATCATCCTTCTACAGGCTTTATACTAGACCTGCACAAAAAAGCCAAAGTTCCAATGAGACATTTTTGTGTGAAAATAAACTCAGAAAGAAGAGATGACATGTCAAAGAAGACACAAGCTACGACACTAATACTATTGAAAAAGGACGGATAATGACTGTCGTTTTTCAGTACGTCATTTTTTACTGCTAAAAAATATATGTTGACCGTCGTTTATTAAAAGGCGAACTTTGTCCATCGTTTATTTATGTAGTTTATTCATCAAATTGGTGTGGTGTTTAAGGGAACAATGTTGATTAATGGGTACTTACAGGTTAAGAACAATAAACACTCAAAATAGAAAAAAAAAATCAGAAAACTGAGCTTTCGAAACAAATCAACAAGGAAATGACAAGTTCGCTAATTATGTCGATTAAAAGGAAAGGAAGATAGCATCATATCATGAACAAAAGCAATTTAAATATGATAAGAAAGAGATCGAAAAGTAAATTGTCAACCGGCAATCTAGAATATAAATATTTACTAACTAAACTTCAGTTATTCAGAATAATGAAGATTAGTGAATATGGAATACCAACGGCCTAATCATAAACTCGTGATTCATGTTTTCCGGTTCCAATTAAAGTGATCGTTTGGAAGTAAGGACTTCCGCTAGGGTATGGATGCCGATAATCCATCTAGAAGTCCCAATTTATCACAAGAATTTGAAATAAAGATTATTATACCCAAAGAGAGGTTGAGATCGGTTTCTTTTATTTTTCCTTTTGTTCTTGTTACATCACGTTTTGGTACATCACGTTTTGGTCCATTGCAAGCCATTAACCTCCGTCATCATCCGTCATTAGAACCTCCATCTGAACTTTAAATCCATCCGAAACCCTATCATACCTTGTCTGAAATCATTCAAACTTGGTCCTAAAGAAGTCTCTCAAAATCCTAGACACTTCCTTGCAAAAAGTCCCAATTTTTAGGATCGAATTCAACCCTAATAACAAAGAAGTCTGAATCGTGAAACACAGTCTAGATCTGGTAATTCCCTGATCTTTCCATATCTAACGGTCTGATCAATCCGAAAGTTATACACAACCTTCCTGACATCAATAAAAACCTACCTAGCAAGTTTCGTCGCAATTCGGAAAACTGAACTTAGTTAAAAAAACAAAAATACCCCTCTACTATCCTGAAATTTTGCACGTTCCCAAACCCTTAATTCTTCTTTTAGAGTGGGAATCATGATTTTCTATGACCCCTAGTTCGTCCTGCATCAAATTTGGTATCAGAGCTCCTGTCATGATGTCCTATCATCATGACCGGTCCTCCCATTCGCTCACATCATGGCGCGAGGCTTTTATATTCATTTCATTCCATTGACACATAGGTCTACCACAAAATCCTTAAGCAAAACAAGGATTACTCCCCGCACCTCTTTCACTCTCCAAAGACATGATCAAAACTCTAATTTTGTCCCTCATTGAAGAACAAGCCAATTCACTAGGCTTGCTCACCAAACTGTTGTAGAACCAGAGGATTCTGAGTTCGACACTTGCACTGTTCTCGATGACATCGAGGGTGAATTCGCGTTGCGGCAATTACAGAAACATGAGATTGTCAAACACCAGAAATAGGAGATGGCATGGAGCCGGTTGAGTTCCTCTGATCCTTATCTAGTAAAAGGCCTCTGTCTCCTGTGGAGTCTCCATCAACGATCTACCCGCCCCAGTGCCTCTAGTACGGTGCCACCATCAGAGAAGTTCCTATTACCTCTAGAGCTTTTACATCCAGCAGTACCTTGATGGAGCCTTTAGTGGAGCTACCCACTACATATGAGCTGCCACCAATGGAAACTCCGTCTTCAGTAGAGACTTCTCTACATCTAGTAGCACTTGTACTTTCAGCGGACCTTCCACCACTAGTGGAGAGTCTGTCTGCAGTGGAGCTTCCAACAACCATAGAACATACACCACGAGTAGACCCTCCTCCTGAGGAGACTCCACCTACTATGGAAATTCCACTACCTGAGGAGTTTACGCCCCTAGATGATCTTCTACCCACTGCAGCACTTCCAATAGAGCCTCTGTCTCTGGTGAGCTTCCAATGGCCCTTTCGCCGACTTTGTTGGAGCAGTTGTTGCCAGTCCAACCGCTTCTTGTAGTTGAACAACAGTTGCAAGTTGGAACGTACCTTCGTTTGAGTTTTTTTTCTGCGATTTGCTACAACAGATTCAAATGTAGATTTTCTACAATATACATTCAGACTTCTCTAGAGTTCTACTTCTAGTTGGTGTTGTCTGACACCTCAACTATTTTGTGTGGGACCTAGGGATCGACTTCATAGCTTGCAATTCGTCTTTGGATCTCCATCATCAGTTTTTGATCATCAGTTGATCTGCTGCTTGTCAGGTACCACTTAGTACTCGAGGGCGAGTTCCACGCAGCGGAAACGTATGATGGGATTTGAGTACACCCAGAGCATGGATGTGGAGTTTTTACCGTTGGATCATCTATATTGTGTGTTTCCATCGTTGGATCTTCCTGCAGATGACTATTTACCGTCAGATTGCCCGGATGAAGACTGTACATCGAAGGAGTCACTAGATCTGATTTATGAGACCTCTAGCAGATTCAGGGCAATAGATTTACCTAAAAAAGTATTATTATTTAATTTTATTAGTGTTTATTTTTATTTATTTAGTATTTTCGTCCTTTTAATTAGCCTAAATTTTGCAAATGTTAAAACCAACTTATAATGGTCGTATGAGAGTTTTAAGGTGTCCTAGCCCTTTACTTTGTCAAAACCCAACTTATAGGGTTGTAGGGGTAGTTTTAGGAGTCTCAATCCTTTATTTTGTTAGACTACAACTCCTATGTGTTCATGTATTACTTGGGGTCTATAAAAGGACCCCCAAACCTCCCATTTATTCCCTACGAAACATAATTGCTGATTTGTGTCTATTTGCTTCTCGTGAGAGGATTTGAGAGCATGAGGCTCGCCGGTGGCAGTGATAGATCGGCTATCACTGGCGAGAGGTTAGGATCGGTATCTTTTTTTTTTCTTTTTTTGTTCTTGTTACATCCTGCTTCAATTCATCAACAATTATTCTTCTCCCTCCTCATCACGTTCACACCAATAATCCCTTGCCAACCATTAACCTCCATAATCATTCACCATTAGAACCCTAGAAATACCTCCAGCTAAACTTTAAATCCGTCCAAAACCCTATCATACCTTGTTCAAAATCCTTCAAAGTCAATCCTAACGAAGCCCCTTTAAACCCTAGACAGTCCCATACAAAAAGTCCCGATTTGTAGTATCTAATTCAACCCTAATATCGAAGAATTTCTAAATCTGGAAACACACACTAGATCTGGTAATTCCTTGATCTTTCCACATCCAGCGGTTCAATCCATCCGAAACTTATACACAACCTTTCTAACACCCATACTTACCCACCCACCAGATGAAAATTTTCCTCCACTACCCCGAAATTCTACACCTTCCAAAACCCTAAATTCTTTTTCTAGAGCGAGAATCATGCTTTTGTAGGACCCCTAGTCTGTCTTGCATAAATCCCCCCTCCCCACATTGAAACTAGTCTATATACACGGTATTTAAGGAAAAAAAAGAAGAAAAAAAACACGATACAAAAATTGATAAAGAGATCCTCAAATAGCATAAGCATAACATCAACTAAAATTTCTAATAGCAATGATAGAGTGTAAAGACTTGTAATATCTTGGTTAGAAACTTAAATAATAACCTTACAAAACTTAAAATATTAGGTCTAGCATTGTCGAGGGTAAATTTTATATTGAGCTTTGCACGTATATTGTCGAAAGCACTCCAATTGTGTTTTGGAATGAACCAAGATTGGAAAAGATTTGAACAAATATAGGCTTGCTGATGAACTTAGATTTTGACCAAAGCTAGGGTTTTGGAGGGTTGTTTAGGTAAGAAAGCAAGTTGGGATGTTTTGGTAGGCTCTTAAGTAGTGGGGAGGAAAAAAGTCAAAGAATGCAACAAAAAAAGAAATAATATGGGTTTTAAACAGGGCGCCCTAGGCACACATGGCCTAGGCGCACCTGCACCTCAAGGGGCCTAGGCGCACATGGCCTAGGCTCAAGGGGCCTAGGCACACATGGCCTAGGCGCACTTGCACCTCAAGGGGCCTGGGCGCTTCGTATGCGAGGTGCCAGGTTGATCATTAAGGAGCTTGTTAAGCCTAGGCGCGCTTTTAAATGCTTAGAGCACGGGACCACGAGGACCAAGATCATAGGTCCATGATGGCTGTATAATACAAAGATTGTTGTCGCAGTAGTCGGGGGTGCCGAACACAAGTGGGGGAAGAGGAGCAAAAATATTGCCTTGAATTCTCGCTTGGGATCTAGGTTTCTCCTCTAGGGCTTCACATTGTCACTCTTTGTTGAACCACACTTTGTTGCCAGTTG
The DNA here is from genome assembly GCA_947650365.1 of Chamaelirium japonicum. NCBI lineage: Eukaryota > Viridiplantae > Streptophyta > Magnoliopsida > Liliales > Melanthiaceae > Chamaelirium > Chamaelirium japonicum. The sequence goes on from OX393552.1 coordinate 18,220,223, forward strand.
ACTTCGTCAGAGGGTCTCTTCAGTCTACAGTCCTACATTGTTTTACCGTTGTCTGTGGTTTTCTTAGCCATCAACACTACCAGTTGAGACTTTTTGTCCTGTTTTGACTGTGGTCATGTGTCCTTTCAGTTCGATTGTGAACTCGGTACTTCGGTCACCCATTTTCATTACTTCTCTATGTATACGCTGTCTCTCAGTGTTCCTCCTTTTCGGTCGATGAACCTGCCATTCTTTGAATAGCTGGACCGTCTTTCTCAGTGAAGGGAGATGTTCAAGATTGTTAGGAGATGACGGCCAGGGTTTGGAGAGGAATAGAATGCATTCCATTGAGGGACTCAAGCCCAATATATATACATGTATCACTAAACAATCCGACCCGACTATACAGTAAACCCGACCCATCTATATGTACATTAACACTCCCCCTCAAATTCACGGTGGATCATGAACCGAGAGTTTGCCTAGAAAATGCTGGAAGCGAGCAATCGTCAGGGGCTTCGTCAGAAAATCAGCAGTCTGCTCCGATGAGGAAATGAAAGGCAGGGAGATGGTGTGGTCGAGAAACGCCTGGCGAACATAATGACAATCAACTTCAATATGTTTTGTTCGCTCATGGAAGACCGGGTTGCTCGCAATCTGAATAGCACTCCGGTTGTCACAGAAGAGAGGGGTGGGCCCGGATATCACCACTCCCAAGTCGAGCAGAAGGCGGCGAAACCAGACAATCTCGGCGGTGGTGGAAGCCATAGCCCGGTATTCGGCTTCGGTGCTGGAGCGAGCAACAGACTCCTGCTTCTTGCTGCGCCACGAAATCAGTGAATCACCCAGAAACAAACAGTATCCTGTAGTAGATCGACGAGTGGCTGCATCTCCTGCCCAATCTGCATCGGAGTAGGCACGCAGCACCAACGGAGAGGTGGAGGGAAACAGTAGTGAACGGGTGATGGTGCCCCGGAGGTAGCGGATAATCCGAAGAACAGTTGCATAGTGTACTGACCGTGGAGCCTGAACAAACTGACTGACAATGCCAACTACATGGGCAATGTCTGGCCGGGTCATGGTGAGATAGACGAGCATCCCAACCAGCCTCTGGTAGCAGGAGACATCCGGGAGCGGCTCACCATCTGTAGCGAGAAGCTTCAAATTGAGCTCCATGGGTGTATCAGCAGTGCGTGTGTCAGTAAGAGCAGCATCAGCAAGAATGTCGGAGATGTACTTCTGCTGGGAGACCAACAGACCACGAGCTGACCGGGCAATCTCAAGGCCCAAAAAGTAGCGAAGAGAGCCCAGATCTTTCATCTCAAACTGACTCTGGAGGTGCCGCTGGAGAGAGGCGATGGTGGCACTGTCATCCCCAGTGATGATCATATCATCCACATAGAGGAGAAGAACTGCAATGCCCTAACTGGAGGAGCGAGTGAACAAGGCATAGTCGGAGTGACGCTCAACAAACCCGGCGGCCAGAACTGCACTGCGAAATCGCTCAAACCAGGCACGAGGGGCCTGCTTGAGCCCATAGATGGCTCGGCGCAAACGACACACGTGCCCTGGAGGAACTGAAATGCCCGGAGGAGGAGCCATGTAGACTTCCTCGGAGAGATCACCGTGGAGAAACGCATTGGTGACATCCATCTAATGGAGAGGCCACCCTCGAGCAGCTGCCACAGCTAAGAGGGTGCGCACAGTAGTCATCCGAGCAACTGGAGCAAACGTCTCCTCATAGTGTCAATCCCATACTCCTGGGAGAAGCCACGAGCAACGAGGCGAGCCTTGTGCCGCTCAATGGATCCGTCAGGTCGAGTCTTGACCTTAAATATCCACTTGCAGCTAACAGGCACCACCCCGGAGGGACAAGGCACCAACTCCCAGGTCTTGGTCCGCTGAAAAGCCTCAAGCTCAACTGACATGGCCTGCCGCCACTCTGGATGTAACGCTGCCTCACGGTACGATTGGGGCTCCCGATGGATGTGTATAGCAGTAAGAAAAGCCTGAAAGGATGATGAATAGGAGACACTGGCAGAGTAGCCAGAAGAGTCAGTAGAGTCAGAAGGAAAAGCAGAGTAGCCAAACCTGTCAGGAGAGTAGTCATATCTGTCAGGAGGGTGATGTTCGCGCGCCGGGTAGCGCCGAACAGCAGCAGGATCCACGACCGGGGAGGAGGGGGCAGCAGCATCAGGCGAGGGAGTACCAGTGTGAACCGACTCTGGAGGAGGAGCTGCAGACCGATGTACATAGACACGAGTAACAGGTGGTGGTGGAGGTGGTGGTGGTGAGGGAGACTGAGGAGGTGGTGGTGGTGGTGGAGGTGGCGGGGAAGATGGAGGTGGAGTAGGCGTGGGTGGGGCAACAGAAAACGGGGGTAGAACGGGGATGTGGATAGGTGATGAAGGCGAGGAGGGTGACGCAGGAGGCAAGGAAATATCCCTAGACTCAGGAGAAAAGTACGGGACATCCTCAACAAAGGAAACGTGACAGGAGACACGGATCCGGCGAGCCAAAGGATCGTAACAACGATACCCCTTGTGCTCCCGACTGAGCCCCAAGTGAACACACCGAACAGATCTCGCAGAGAGTTTGGTGCGCTCATGGGGAGGAAGAAGAACGAAGCACGTGCAGCCAAATGTGCGAAGAAGAGAGTAGTCAGGTGGGCTGGAGTAGAGGCGCTCGTATGGGGTGGCACCGGACAGAGCAGATGACGGAGTAATATTGATGAGGTGGACAGCCGTCATGACAGCTTCAGCCAGTAAGAGTGAGGAACAGATGCAGAGAGGAGCAGGCTCGTGCGGTCTCAAGGACATGACGATGCTTGCGTTCGGCAACGCCGTTCTGCTCATGGGTGTGGGGACAGGACTGCTGGTGAAGAGTGCCGTGAGATTGAAGAATCTTACGCATCTCGGAGGAGAGATACTCCTTGGCACAATCAGACCGAAAGGTCTTAATGCGCCGACCAAACTGAGTGTGTATCATAGTGGTGAATCTCCTAAAGATGTGAGGGACTTCAGACCGATAACGCATAAGATAAACCCAGGTGCATCTAGAGTAGTCATCGATAAAATACACATAGTACATGTAACCCGAAATGGATGCAACAGGTGCAGGACCCCAAATGTCCGAATGTACTAAATCAAATAAAGCATCAGATTGGGAAGCACTAGCAGAGAATGGAAGAGCTAGATGCTTTGCTAGTCTACAACCCGTACAAACAGAGAGGGGAGAAGGACGCTCGACCCAAAGCGCCCGAACGGAATACGCTTTTGAGTCGATCACTCGATATATGACCTAACCTTCTGTGCCACATGTCGGCATCGGAGGTAACAGACATGACAGACGCAACAGAAACGGAAGACACATGGAGATGGTCCAGCTGGTAAAGTCCTCCTGCTCTACGGCCCAGCCCAATCCTCTGACCCGTCCGTGAATCATGCACAACACAAACAGAAGGGGTGAAGGTGACAGTCAGGCCAGAGTCGCAAAGAGAACTGATAGAGATCAGATTAATGTTAAGACGGGGGGCATGATGGACATGGGGTAGGGTCAGGCGACCAGAAGGGCCAGAGGTAGTAGTGACGGATCCATATTGCGGAATAGGGACGAGAGTCCCATCCGCAGTGCGAACCTCCTGGTGGGTGGTAGTGGGAGAACAGTCAGTGAGGACAGTGGAGTCAAAGGTGAGGTGACAGGAGGCACCCAAGTGGAGAAGTAGTACCCGGAGTGGCAGAGAGATTGTGAGCTGTCGAAGAGCTGGTGGAGGCGAGGTACCGAAGCAGTAATTCCTCAAAGCGCTGGAGGCGGTCGGAGTAAGACCGAGACTGAGCAGAAGTACCCGGAGTGGCAGAGAGACCGTGATCTGTCGAAGAGCTGGTGGAGGCGAGGTATCGCAACAGTAACTCCTCAAAGCGCTGGAGGCGGTCGGAGTAAGACCGAGACGGAACAGGAGTGGTGGCAGGCGATGCTGGAGTAGGGAGATCAGCAGCAGCAGCAGCAGTCTCACCATCATGGCGGAGGAGACCCTGACGACGTCCACAGTCAACTGATGTGGTGGAGGGACGTGGCCCGAGAATACCATCAAAACGAGGAGACGGAGGGACTCGGCGATCAGCGACGGTGTGCAGGCAGTATGGGAGCCGAGAGATGCTGTAGGAAGCCATATCTCTGAAGTACGGGGGCGAACCGGCACAAGGAATGTCTGAGGCAGTCCGTACAGAGGAGACGGGCAGTTCGGTACAGAGGAGAAGGTGGGGCGGTGGGGCTTCAGGAGGTGCAGGAGCTGGCGGGGTTGCAGGGGAGGGGGCGGGTGGGCGAAGGTTAGGGGTGGGGGGGGGCGATCGGGTGGAGGAGGGGGGTCGGGGGGGTGATCGGGTGGAGGAGGGGGGGCCGGCGAGGGGCTGTAGGGCGGAGGAGGGGGCCGGGGGGGGTGGGCGGGTGGAGGAGGGGGGCTGGCGGGGTGGTCGGGTGGAAGAGGTGGGGCCGGCGGGGGGCTGTAGGGCGGAGGAGGGGGCCGGGGGGTGGGCGGTGAGAGAAGGGGGGTCGGCGGGGTGGTCGGGTGGAGGAAGGGGGGGTCGGGGGGTGGAGGAAGGGGGGTCGGGGGTGGAGGAGGGGGGGACCGGGGGCAGTCGGGTGGCAGAAGGGGGGTCGGGGGGTGGAGGAGGGGGGGGGGGGTGGGCGGGGGCCGGCGGCTGTCGGGTGGCGGAAGGGGGGGGCCGGGGGCAGTCGGGTAGCAAAAGGGGGTCGGGGGGGTAGCGGAAGGGGGGGGGGGGGCGGTGGAGGAGGGAGATCGGGCGGCGGAAGTGGGGGCCGGTGGAGGCGGGAGGTCGGGCGGCGGCTGTAGGGGGGCTATCGGGCGGCGAAAAGGGGGGCCGGTGGAGGAGGGAGGCCGGACGGGGAGGTGCTGCCGGAGGGGGGAGGACCGTCGTCGTCGTTGCCGCGCGGGAGAACCCTAGAGCTCTGATACCATGTTAGGAGATGACGGCTAGGGTTTGGAGAGGAATAGAATGCATTCCATTGAGGGACTCAAGCCCAATATATGTACATGTATCACTATACAATCCGACCGACTATACAGTAAACCCGACCCATCTATATGTACATTAACAAAGATATCAATAAGGTGACCCATTTTTAGGTCTTCAGCTTGCTTAATGAGTTGCAGATCGATTCCCAACCGACCTGCTTGCATGCCGACCTAGCACTTTTCTTCCTTCTTCCTCTGCAAGCTCTATGTGCGTAACCCACCTTGAGATGGAGAGAGAAAGAGGGGTGAAGATAAATATAATTCCCTTATACCAATGTCTTGTCTTTTAATTTTGGCATATAAAATAAAGGGAAGTAAATAAAAGATTTATATTTTTTTGGCTCCTCTCTCTCTCTCTCTCTCTCTCTCTCTCTCTCTCTCTCTCTCTCTCTCTCTCTCTCTCTCTCTCTCTCTCTCTCTCCATTTTGTTGTGTGGTACCTCAGCAAACTCTATGCACCTTGCCTTGAGTTGGAGAGAGAGAGAGTTGTTGAAATATATATAATACCCTTTTATACATTTGTTTTTCATCTTCTTATTGTGGTTTTCTTACTCGCAGGTGAACACACCTCGTTGTATGCTTTTATATACTTGGCCTTGAGGCCTAAATAAAATTGTGCCTAGCCTTTTGGCTTTCTCCCCATGGTTGTCTTTATGTGCTATTATAATAATAGCATCCAAGGAATTAAATCTCGAAATATGCCACAAAATTTTGCAAAATATTTTCGTTTCTCAAAACACCGAAACATAATATTCCATCTGAAATCTGCCACTTTTTCCTCCCGCTAAACAAAAAGCCCGATATTTCACGAAATTTCACATGAAATATCTTGACTTTTAATAGTTTCCGATGTGGGTCCAAAATTCAAATTTTAAATCCTTGATAGGATCAACTCTTCCAATAGCGTCAAATCAAAGTTATTTTCTTTCATTATTCTTCATACATTGATATACATGAAAGGATTGTCGAAGTGTAAACATAGGCACCATTTGTTTCTCCAGTATGTTTCAAGAATAAAAGCATTTCAAGAGGGATCTGCATGGGTTCTACTGATTAGAATTGAAATTAAAACAATTAAAATGGAACAAATCTGGAGGGAAGCAAAATCTAACCTGCTGCACACCATCAGTCAGACGAACACCAGAAGAAAACAATTTATGAATATGCCAGATAAGCAGATGGATTCTTTGAACAGCAACACGGGCCGAGATAACGCTTACGCTCTTTAAGAAATCCCTTTCCTATGAATTTGATGGGACACAGAATTGATACAGAATCATGGACATATGAGGAGCACAGCATGGTTGTCGAATTCCACACTACCTTGTCTTAATACTCTTAAGATTTGCTGCACTAAAAAGGCTACAGACATGGCATGTCAGATCTTATCGGCGGTACCGATAACGTCCGAAGTTGAAATAAACACGCAGAATTCCACGATCGAACGTGCACTTAAATCCCGTCCGGGGAGAATACTCCCACTCCTTGTTTACAATTCGGAAGGCCTGGTTTCAAAACACAAGGAACCACCTGATGTTAAAAAATTAGCAACCAAAGATGCCGAAAAGAGGAAGCCAGCTGGACAAAGACTGCAGATTTTGGCATTAGGAGAGACTAGAGAGTGATACTTACAATGTCCTCATATGGAGGCCCAGCATGAAACCTTATCAGACACGTCTCGCCATTGCTTCCATCCTTCTCTATTGTGTAGGTAGGAGCCGTCAATTTATCAACAAGATCAGGGTAGAATATATTGAACTTGTAACCCTGTACAATCTTTGGAGGAGGGTTGTCATGATCATAGTGTGTTTGATTGTATTTGTTCCACTCATATCCAGTGTGAACACGATTGAAATACTTGGGTTTCCTTGGACGGTATTTGTCGTGCCACCAGTACACCTATAAGCACATCAGTTATCAACCGTTAGCATCGTATAAAACAACTATACAATTCACTGTGCAATGCAATTTTTCAGAGAAAAGTTAGCAAGGAGTCTATCTAGTTTCAGCATATAGGTCTTTGATGCATCTTATATCACCCTTGATCAAGACCCATATATGTTCTTGAATGATTAAGAAGCATAGTCAACTGCTGCTATTTTGTTTATGAAAGATCCGGAGTGCAAGGAAGGTATCAGACGATCAAGCCTTCGTGCATATAATGTGACAATTTGCTTGATGTGTTCAATTTGAACCAAGATTCACGAATCCTATGGCATGCTCATGGTGAAACATATAAGAGAAAATGATGACATTGTCGTCATCATACCTGTGAATCAACGTCGACTTCAGCACCAGAGCCAAATACTGCATCACCTTCATCCATAGCTCTCATTTCTTTCATTGCTTTCACCTCCAGGCTGTCATCACGTGTAGCTGCTACCTTTGCTGCCATTGCTTCCTGAATCCTCCTTTGCCTCTGCTCTACTACAGCCCCGCGTTTGCGATCCTGTTAAATGATATACCCAGGAGTCACTATCTTGCAATCATAGGAAAATAATGCAACATTGGCCAATTTTTTGCAAACACAAACCTTTTGAACTTGTCTAATTACAATGTCAAACATACACCAGAGGCCACAGAAAACAATTCAATAACATAGGCAAGTGGTTCAAATCAGTATTTTAAATTCAAAAAAAATTATTGATTGTCGAGGCCTATGGCGACTTGGCGAATGTTTATGCTATGAATAAGGCAGGAGCTAGAAGGATTGTATGAGAAGCGTTGTCTGCAGTTTGTAGGTCAAATCTGTCAATGGTTGTTATCAGAGACTTCAATGTTATTCTTGAACCAGTGGATAAGAGAGGGGTAAGAAATTTTTGGTTCGTTCAGTCGGTAGAGGAATTCCAAGATTTTGTCAAGGATAACTGTCTTTTTAGTCTGGAATTTCATGGGAATCCATTAACGTGGTCAAATAATCAAGAAACTGCTTCTTTAGTTTTGGAACAAATTAATAGAGCATTTGCTTCAACAACATGGCTTGATCTTTTTTTTCTTCTTTAAGCTAATGTCCATCTATCAAAAATCTATTCAGATGATGATCTTGTTTTGCTTACTCTAGAACATAGGATTGACCGAGTAAGTAAAACGATTAGATTTGAACAGTTCTGGCTTCTTCGACCGAATTGTAAGAATGTTGTTGATGAAGCATGGTGTTCACAGAAGTCTGGGCATCCAGTAAGTAACGTGTGATGTGATCTCATTGCACCTAGGAAGGCTCTTTTAAAGTGGAATCGTAATGTTGTTGACAATATATATATAATCAAGTCAAAGAACTTAGTCATCATATTCACTTGTTGCAGCAAATTCACCTGTTGCTGCTGTTTGTGGGCTGATGTTACGTGACATAAAAAGTTCAAATTTCACATATTCACAGGGAAGGAAATCGAGTTGCCAACTGGTTGGGAAATTGGGGCTTACATAGAACTTGGAGTTGGGCTAGTATAACAGACTTTCCTAGTGATCTTTTGGATCTCACAAAATTGGACTGTAGTGCTTGTATATTTCTTAGGTTTTAGTTCTCTTTTATGTATGTAAGTTGTAATGTTTCACCAAAATAAAAACTCAGCACACAGGCCGAGGACATGCAGGTGGGCCACAACCAAAACAGCTGTCAACTACAAGCCAGTTGGGACACCTACACCTACGAAAAAAAACTATAAACCCCCCTAAAGGAGAGGAGGATAATCAGTTTGGCAACAACCATAAGCCAATAATTCCTACCTTAACTGGAAATCTAACAAAACAGATTATGCACAATAAAAACAAAACTGATGAGATACATACCAGCTCGGCCCGATCCTCTTCCGCATCAATTGCTTCTTCATCTTCATTGCCATGCAAGAGCTGAGGTGAAAAAGAACCTGGCTCTTCTTCCTGCTCATGTTTCGGTTCCAGTACCATCGGCTCAGGAGAATAGACTTGGGCCTCTACATATATACATGATATCAGCTAAAATAATCTGTACATAATGTGTAATGAAACCAAAGAACTGGTCATAAAAGTTGGAACAAGGAAAAAGTGATACCCTCATCATCATGAGCTGCGTCCTCCTCTTCAGGTTTAAAGCAATTATCAGTTTCCGAATCCTGTTCGGTTTTCACAGGCTGCTCTAAACGGTGTAGATGCTTTCTCAACTGACTGGCATGGATTTTCCTTAAACAAGCCTGCATTTACAGCAATATAACTTATATATATAATGTTAGAAAATTTTATTTAACTTCTATACCAACAAAAGAGGAATGTGATAACCCAAAAGTTGTATCAAACAACTGCAGATCAAGAAATATATTTAAACATGCATATTTACTATCCGAAGGCATATGTGTCTTATAGTGCAAGTGCAAGGGCAGAGGATAGTGTATCTAGTGATATTGGGGGTTCAAGCATACCCATTAGGTCAGAGTGTGCATGTATAATAGTGAGAATTCAACTCCAAAAACAGGAGCATAAATCATGAAGGTTGGAGCACAAATAAATATCTCAAGCCCCTATAACGTAGTTACCAGGTTAAGAATATGAAACAGTCTTTGGCCTTGGAATCTTTTAAAGCTAGAAAATTAGGTCGTATAAAATCAGCATCATAGTTTTTGTAACCTAGATATAGGCGACTACACGCGTCATCTACTAAAAGGAGTGGTCCGCAGGTTCAGCTTTAAATACTGTGAAATCTAACTTTGATATAAATCTGCTAGAAATGGCATAGTAACATCCTGAGATAAGCTTATGTTCTTACAAGCTTTACCGTTTTATTCTTATTTAGCATGAAAAATGAGTTAATGTCCTTGCATCGTGCATTTCCAGTCGCACCAAATGGGGCTAAAGCCTAAAAGAGCCAAAATGAAAGTAACTGCTAACAGATTACTACTTTTGTACCATGTAGTTGATACATATGTCGGCTTAACCTCCATCATAAGACCATAGCAAGAAGACCAAATGGAAAATGGCAGTAAGCCTAATAAAATATTCTATGATATGCTATTTTACAATGATTGCTGACAATTTTATACCTTTGCCTTGTATATTTGGAGGCGTTTCAAGACAGCTTCCCAGTATTCAACAACCTTGGCTGTGCCCGAGCACATCTGTGACTCAATCTGCCGTTGCATTAACTCCAACTCACTAAAGGTTTTCCCCTCCAAGAGGCTCCTCACATCTGCTTCAATGCTTGAATGTAAACCCCTTTCTTCCGCAAGGACCTCAGCAGGTGGTTCCTCACCACGTACCCTAGCTCGATCTAGTGCATCTCTTTTGCGAGCCTCAGATAACTCCCAGTCACAAACCACCATTAGTGCCTGTCCCAAAACAATTGTTTACTTCACATACCTCAACGACAAAGGGAAATGCAATATAAACTCATGGGCTCATGCTAAGACAAAAATGCAATGGTAAAATACAACAGAATGAGATTATTTATCTGAATGGAAAATGTTATCTAGATGATGCATTATAAGGATAATATGATTTATGACCATAGGAAAATTGAAAACAAAATAGTTTCAGTAATTGTTCATCAATCTTGGAATACTTTTTGCACCATCATCATAGGAGACTGACCAGAACCATTCAGATGTATAGCCAGGTTGCTAATCATGACCATAAATTGATTTATGCATGTGAAACAAGGAAATAGTTGCAACTATATACACTACTCGTATCCACAAGACCCACATACAATAAAACATATAGAACAAGCATCTGTAAAAAAATTCCCTCTGCACATTTAGGTTGTCGGATCATGATCAAAGCAACATAATCATCAAAGTCACTGGAAGAGCTCGATGAGAAAACTCCGTAATTTGGTAATATTGTATCAGGAATGCGTAGGAACCATTTGAATATTGCTCTATTTAATAGATCTCATATAGTTCAAATCAGTATCACAGATTGGAGCATGAGTTCAAATTTGTAACTTGAAGAGTTTAATGCTGCAATAAAACTAGTTGTGGGATAAAAACCTAGGAAGGCCACAGCTCCTCACAGACAACACTGATAGATTATGCAAGATTATGTTACATGTTCAGCCATTGAACAACTATACAGAGACTTTGAAGAAACTAATCATGCAATGAAACTATTCCTGCTGGTAATACTGATATATACATTTGTTAGATGGTGACGGCTAGAGTTTGGAGAGAATGGAATGCCTCTTCATTAAGGGACTAAGCCCAATATATATGTACACACAACGAACCCGACCCGGCTGTACATAAAATCCAACCCATCTCTATATACATCAACACTCCCCCTCAAACTCACGGTGGATCATATACCGAGAGTTTGCTGATAAAATGCCAAAAGTGAGCAATGGTAAGAGACTTCGTGAGGAAGTCAACAGTCTGCTCCGTCGAGTGAATGGATGGCAAGAAGATGGTGTGGGCGAGAAACTCCTGCGAACATGGTGACAGTCAACCTCAATATGTTTCGTCCGCTCGTGAAAAATTGGGTTGCTAGCGATCTGAATAGCACTCTGGTTGTCACAAAAAAGAGGTGTGGGCTCGAATATCACGACTCCCAGGTTTAGTAGAAGACGACGAAGCCAGACAATCTCTTCGGTGGTGGAAATCATAGCCCTGTATTCAGCTTCGGTGCTGGAGCGAGCAACCGACTTCTGTTTCTTATTGCGCTAAGAAGTGAGGGAGTCACCAAGGAACACACAATAGCCGGTGGTAGAACGGCAAGTAGCAACATCTCCTGCCCAGTCTGCATCGGAGTAGGTGGAAAGTAGAAACAACAAACGGGTGATGGTACCCTAAAGATAAAGGAGAGTGAATAGAGTGGGGAGCTTGAACAAACTGACTGACAATGCCAACAGCATGGGCACCGTCTGGCCTAGTCATAGTGAGATAGACTAGCATCCCAACCAACCGCAGGTATCTAGAGACGTGAGATGTTCCTGAGAGGCTCACCATCTGTAGGGAGAAGCTTTAAGTTGAGCTCCATCGGTGTGTTAGCAGTGCGAGAGTCAATGAGATCAGCATCGACAAGGACATCGGAAATGTACTTCTGCTGGGAGATCAACAAACCACGAGCCGAACGGGCAATCTCAAGGCCAAGGAAGTAGCGAAGAAGGCCCAGATCCTTCACCTAAAACTGACTCCGAAGGTGACGTTGAAGGGATGCTATGGTGGCACTGTCGTCCCCAGTGATGATCATATCATCCATATACATGAGCAGAACAGTAAGGCCCTGACTGGATGAGTGGGTGAACAGGGCATAATAAAAGTGTCGCTCTACAAACCCAGCGGCAACAATTGCACTACGAAATCGCTCAAACTAGGCACGAGGGGCCTGCTTGAGCCTATAGATTGACCGACGCAAACGACAGATGTGCCCCGAAGAAGCAGAGACGCCCGGTGGAGGAGCCATGTACACCTCTGAGAGGTCACCATGGAGGAAAGCATTTGTCACATCCATCTGATGGAGAGTCCACCCTTGAGCAACTGCTACAGCTAAGAGGGTGCGCACAGTGGTCATCCGAGCAACTAGAGCAAACGTCTCCTCGTAGTCAATCTCATACTCCTATGAGAAGCCACGAGTAACAAGATGAGCCTTGTGCCACTCAATGGAGCCGTCAGATCGAGTCTTGACCTTGAAGATCCATTTGCAGCCAACAGGCATCACGTCTGAGGGACAAGGAACCAGATCCCAAGTCTGGATCCGCTGAAAAGCCTCAAGCTCCTCTGTCATGACCTGTCACGCACGATGGGTGCAAAACTGCCTCACGGTATGACTGGGGCTCCCGGTGGTGTGGAGAACAGTAAGAAAAGCCTGATATGAAAGAGAATAAAAGGCAACAGCAGAGTATCCAGAGATGGCAGGAGAGTTAGCAGAGTAGCCAAACCTGTCAGGAGAGTAGTCATATATGTCAGGAGAGTGATGTTCGCGCGCAAGGTAGCGCCGAACAAAGCTTGGATCTACGACCGGAGAGGAGGAAGCAACTGCAGGCGAGAGAGCACCAGTGGAGGCAGTCTCGGTGGGCGTAACTGTGGAGCGACGAACGTAGACACGAGTGATAGGTAGTGATGATGGGGGTAGGGGAGGTAGAGGAGGCAGGGAGGGCATGGTAGATGGGGGTGGGGGGGGAGGTGGAGGAGGTAGAGGCGGAGAAGGTGGAGGAGGTGGAGGATGCAGAGGCGAGGAGGGTCCCGACGATGGTATAGGAGGTTCAACTGGGAAAGGCACAGCCGGGGGCGTGGGAGATGATACAGAGGTAGGAAGGGGATGGTGAGAGGTGGTGGAAGCATAGAGGGTGATATACAGGCGGTGAGGGAAGATCTCGGACAGTGTTCTAAAAAGCAGCCTAGGCAATGCTAGAAGGCCCCCTACCGCCCAGCCTAGTCCTAGGCGGTGCAGAAAAGCGGCCCAGGCCTTTAGACGGGGCTAGACGGCCGCCTAAGCGGGCCTAGGCACTAAAACATATATAGATGTTATTCTATTATTGGTAATTATAAATTTATGGTTTGGAATGTACTAATATTATGGTTATTATGATATTATCAGAGATAATATCATGCTTGCTTTTGTTCTTATTAATCTTGAGTTTATGGTTATGTAAATGATACAAGCTCTTTAAAATAATAGTTGGGATAATATTGAATTTATAGTAAATTAAAAAAATATATATTATATATAATATCAAAATAATTAAAAAATACAAAAAAACCTAAGCACCGCCTAGGTGCTAAAAGGTCGATATTATCTGAGATAATATCATGCTTGCTTTTGTTCTTATTAATCTTGAGTTTATGGTTATGTAAATGATACGAGCTCTTTAAAATAATAGTTGGGATAATCTTGAATTTATAGTAAATTAAAAAAATATATATTATATATAATATCAAAATAATTAAAAAATACAAAAAAGCCTAGGCACCGCCTAGGCGCTAAAAGGTCCCCCACCGCCCGACTAGCGCCTAGCGCTTTTTAGAAAATTGATCTCGAGACTCAGTGGAAAAGTACGGTACATCCTCAATAAAGGAGACGTGATGAGAGACATGGATTCGGCGAGCCAAGGGATCATAGCACCGATAGCCTTGTGCTCCCGATTGAGCCCCAAGTGGACACACCTAACAAACCTAGCAGAGAGATTGGTGCACTCGTGAGGAGGGAGGAGACGAAACACATGCACCAGAAGGTGCAAAGAAGGGAGTAGTCAGGGGATGTGGAGTAAAGCCGCTCGTACGGGGTAATACTAGAGAAGGTAGAGGACGGAGTGATGATAAAGTTAACGGCGATCAGAGCAGCCTTGGCACAGTCAGAATGTGGAACAAAAGCAGACAAAAGTAGAGCTCGCGCTGTCTTAAGGACATGGCGATGCTTGCGCTCGGCGACTCCGTTCTGTTCATGGGTGTGAGGGCAAGACTGCTGGTGAAGAATGCCGCGAGTTTGAAAGATCTCACGCATCTCAAAGGAGAGATACTCCTAAGCACAGTCAGACCGAAAGGTCTTAATGCGCCGACCAAACTGGGTGTGAAGCATAGTAATGAAGGCCCTATAAATATGAGGTATCTCGGAGTGACGGCGCATGAGATAGACTCAGGTACATCGGGAGTAATCATCTATGAAGCTCACATAATACAGGAAACTAGTAAATGAGGCAAGTGAAGCAGGTCCCCAAACATCAGAATACACAAGATCAAAAAGAGCATTGGATCGAGAAGCACTAGTAGAAAAAGGAAGAGTTAGGTGCTTTGCCAATCGACAACCTTGTGCAGACAGAGAGGGGGAAAAAAGACACTCAACCCAAAGCGCCTGAGTGAAAAACGTTTTGGAGTCTATTGGATATGTGACCTAACCGCCACAGGTCGGCATTAGAGGTGACAAACAGAGTAAATAGAACGGAAGGAGTGGAAGTGGGAACCTGAAAGTGATCCAACTGGTAGTCCCCCTGCTTGACAACCCAGTCCAATGCTCTGATCTGTCTGCTCAACAACCCAGGCCCTATAAATATGAGGAGCCGGAGGAGCCGAGAGAGAGGTAGCCGAAGGAGGGTGAGGGGCCGGAAGGGCTGTCGGTGAGGGGCCGGAGGGCCACGCCGGAGGAGCTACCGGTGAGGGTGAGGAGCCAAAGGGGATCGCCAGGTGAGGGACCGGAGGGGCTGCCGGTGAGGGTGATTGGAGGAGGAGCTGGTTGAGGGGTTGCTGTAGTTGTCGTTGTCGCAGCGGGAGAAACCCTAAAGCTCTGATACCATGTTAGATGGTAACGACTAAGGTTTGGAGAGAATGGAATGTCTCTTTATCAAGGGACTAAACCCAATATGTATGTACAACATTACACAACGAACCCGACCCGTCTGTATATAAAACCCGACCCATCTCTATATATATTAACAACATTAAAAATAGGAAACATTTAATGGACGGTCGATAAAGCTTCGAACATTTGATGACCCTAGAAGTTTTAAAATTTACTGATTTTTAATGAGGATGATCACCTTACCCTAGAGAACACATCCACTAAAAATCACCAAATTCTAAAACTTCTGGGGTGGTAAACTACACCTGAGGTTTAGCAATGAAGCTACACCTCGGGTGTAGGATCCCTTTTCATATATATATATATATATATATATATATATATATATATATATATATATATATATATATATATATATATAGGGAAAAGGGATGTTGGACCTGAGGTGCAGCATCGTTGCTGCACCTTAGGCATTATTTTACCATTCTTAAAGTTTTGGAATTTGATAAAATTTGGTGACGGTGTTGTCTAGGTTAAGATGATCATCCTCACCAATTTTCATCAAATTCCAAAACTTCTAGGGGGGTCAAATGGTCGAAGCAAAATCAGCCGTCCGCAGTCACCGTTAAAATCTGTAGATTTTGCTTCGACCATTTGACCCCCCTAGAAGTTTTGGAATTTGATGAAAATTGGTGAGGATGATCATCTTATCCTAGACAACACCCTCACCAAATTTTATCAAATTCTAAAACTTCTAGGAAGGTAAACAAGCGAGAGGTGCAGCATCGTTGCTACACCTCGGGTGCAGGCTCCCCGCCCCCATATATATATATATATATATATATATATATATATATATATATATATATATATATATATATATATATATATATATATATATATATATATATATATATATAGTGATACATTGCTGCCGCTTAACGTGCGGCCACCCCCTAGGGGGTTTTTTTTCAAATTTGTTTTTGGAGGATGATCATCTCCCATTGATAGCGCACACATAAAATTTCAGCTCATTCTAAGACCTATAGGTCTATCAAGCTCGATTTTTATCAGTCGATCATTTTTACCGTCAATTGGATGAGCACATTTGATAGACCTATAGATCTTACAATGAGCTGAAATTTTTTGTGTGTGCTATCAAAGGGGATGTGATCAACCTCCAAAAAAAAATTTGAAAAAAAAAAACCCTTAAGAGGGGGCCGCACGTTAAGCAGCCGCACTGTATATATATATATATATATATATATATATATATATATATATATATATATATATAGGGGAATGCTTAGGTGTGGTATGCGGTCCGTGCGGCCCGCGGTCCGCAGCCGTCCGATGCACCGACCGCGTGCATCCGATGCACGGAGTGGTGCATCGGACGGTTGCGGACCGCGGGCCGCACGGACCGCATACCATATATATATATATATATATATATATATATATATATATATATATATATATATATATAGGGGCATGCTATAATGCGGCATGCGTTAAGTGCGGCACCGCATAGTAGCCGTCTGATGCACCGCTGCATGCATCGCATGCACCCAACGCGTGCATCAGACGGCTGTGGTGCAGTGCTGCACGTACCGCATGCCGCATTATAGCATGCCCCTATATATATATATATATATATATATATATATATATATATATATATATGGCTAAAGGTTTATGTTACAATTCATAAACATTCAATCAACTTGTATGATTCAGCTATATAACGACCATAACCCTGAATTACCCATATATATATATATATATATATATATATATATATATATATGGCTAAAGGTTTATGTCACAATTCATAAACATTCAATCAACTTGTATGATTCAGCTATATAACGACCATAACCCTGAATTACCCATCCAAAACTCAAGGAAAATTTTCAAAACAGGAGTTTACACAATATACTGACAACTTTGTAATTGTATGAATTTTCGTGAGGCCCATAAGCTGCTCAATAGACAAAAAATGTGTAATGAGGAAAAATATAAGAAGAAATAGAAGTGGCAAGAAAATTAGCACGCTTGGTTAGCTCATAAGAAATATGATTATTGACTGATTGTATAGCTCTAAGTCGTCATAATGTAGAGATAATAGTGGAGCAAACAACCAAGTGGGATATAAGATGACACAAGACAAGCTTCGTGAGAAGGTATGCATGCAAATTTTTGTCACAATGCAGGAGAAGGAACAAAATAAGTCAACTTCTTGTTCTTCTGGGAAATTAGGGATATTTAAGAATGAAGATTGAGCAGAATACACTAACCTAATTGATATCAATGAAAGCATGATGTTATAGCAAGTAGGAATAGAGAAGTCTTGTAGAATGCTAGACAAGTGACATATAAAGGATAAAGTCAAATTTAGGAGCATGACAATTGACAATTGACTCAACCACAGCATGTGCAATACTGGATCAAGAAGATGGTGAAATGGGCAAGATGACCTACCATATCATGAAACTAAGTATAGGACAAGAAAGAGGCCTACCGCCAGGAGAACAAAGCTTCAGATGAAGCTACACTAGAGTATTACTGAGATGTCTTCCACAGGAAAAGATGTACTTCTGCAACAATAGGAGAGAAAGCAAATATGGGACTAGAAAAAGTTAATTAAGCAACCAAATTCCATTTTAGACAAATTATATCATGAGTCGATGACCATATCAACAGAATGAGAAACATGATATTGTATGGACGTAAAATAATCAACAGAGTTGTCGATAAACTCAACATCAAGGCATGTGTGTAGAAGAAGCATCTTTGGAAATCCCTTGCGCCTCTCAAGACGAGAATCTTCATGTGGCTGGCCATTCAAGAACGACTTCTAACCAGAGTCAACCTTCGTCGACGAAATAACCCGAATGACCAAGATATCTCTTGCACCCTTTGTCACATGCATAGGGAGGACGTGAACGACATGTTTCTTCGATGCCTCTACTCGCAAAAGCTATGGCGCATGTTGAAGCACCGATTTCACATCAAGGGTCACCCGGGTTCCATCCCTTCACTCTGGACTATGTGGCGGTCCCGGCGCATCAAGAAGCCTCTGCAACCGGCGTGGGACTTCCTGGTCGTCGGTCTTTGCTGGTGTATTTGGCGGGAGCGCAACTTGAGAGCCTTCTTGGGCAAGGAACTTTCTATTGATATAGTATGGACCAATTTTACGGCGCAGGTTAGCAACTGGTCAGCTGGTTTCTCTCATAAGAGCTCCACGGAGATAAGGCATTTCCTCTACAGAAGAAGAGTAAAGCAAAGACCCTAGCCGATCACGTAGTGTTTTAAGTATCGTTATCGCTGTTGATATCGCCACGTTGCCCGAGGGATAAATCGGGGATATATCGCTATTTATCGCCAAATATCGCTAAAAATTAGAAAAAAGAGGGGGAAATGGCAAAATGAATTTTTTTTAGAGGATTTTTCTATATATCCCTTTAGGATGTATAGATACACCATTGTGATCAATAACATACATAAAACAATCATTTACTCTAGAGGACACTCAATTTAGGCTCTATATATGAGTCTGTGAACTGTCCGACACTGTCTATGAACTATTAGAAACTTTGCAACAGTCTGTGAATTAAACAATCACAATAAGATTACACACACTAGGAAATGATAAAACATATCAAAATCCATATGGTTCACAGTACATAAAAGCATATCACAAATTCATAACTTATAAAGCATAAGACATAATAAGCATAAAACATCTCACCGGCTGACAGTACATGACATAGCATAGTACTCTGAAAATGACTTAAGCAAAATATTTCAAAATTGGATAGCAAGTAGATTGGATATGTAGTATTGACATATTAAAATTTCATTAAGGTTTATTTGGTTTAAATAGATAAAACTCATGAATCCCAATTAATTTCATGATAATCATGAAGAATCACATCAAACTTGATGTGATTCATGTTTATATCCTATTCTTCACGAAAATCTACTTAAGAAATTATAAAAAAAAAAAAAGATTTGAAAATATACCTCAACTTAGAAGTTTGGTAGAAACCCCAAATCCGTGAAGAAAGGCTTCAAATCCACCAAGTACAACAAATGGTGGGTTTGGTGATATATCGGCGATATTTGGCGATATATCGGCGATATTGAGCGATAAATTGGCGATATTAGAGATATATTGGCAATATATTAGCGACAATATAAGGAATTGCCAATATATATCGCTATATATCGCCTATATATTGGCTATATATCGCCTATATATTGGCAATATATAAGGAATTGCCAATATATATCGCTATATATCGCCGATATTTAAAACACTGCATGCAAAGCCTGGAAGGATTAAGCACCACAACGCTCCTCTTTTCATTTCTTTTACTTGTAATCTTTGTATTTCAAAATTGAGTATCAAAGGATCACAGACGGATTTCTCCGTAATCTCCTGATATATCCATTTAAAATTTGTACTTGAGTAAAAACCAAATTTTGCTCATACAGTGTTTCCTTCATCTAGAAAAAGAAAAGCTTTGAAATATTTGGCAATCTTTCCTAACATGTGGTTGCTTCTAGGCCGGTCTTTTTAGTGTAAGGTTCTAATGTATCATGTAATTAGTTGAACTGAATACCTGAAAAAGAGACCACCTGAAAAGAGAAGGAACAAGTTTCTAAGACATGAATGGATTTGTTAAGATAAAGATGCCAATAACATGGGCATACAAGCAAGTACTAAGAAAACAACCTCCCAAAACTTGATATGTGTTGGTGTTGCTCTATCCAAGTCCAAATGTAATTTAATGTCTTCACGAAGCTCTTCCATCTCCTTCACTGTTAACCCCTGTATAGTCGATGACAAAGTTCAAACTGTCAGCATACAAAAAAATGAGGATCTTATATCAATTTTTCAAACAATAAAGACAACGTTATAAACCACTTATAAAACAAACCCAGGGACAGGGCAAGCTTAATTTTATTACAATGACATCAGCAGGCATCATTAATATAAACATATAACAGCATAAAAATGATCTAAATGAAAAGCCAAAAAGTAATAGAATTTCCTGAGCCAAGTTCATATCATAAAGAAAATAATAAATGATTGTAATCTACAGATAAATCATGCTTCGTTTCAATAAAAACAAAGCATGAAATTTTGAAACAAAAATATCAGGTCACATGTTAGCATTTTTCCATAAAACAAAACCTTAAACTCATATCAACAATACAAGGAATTGCTAGCAGCAAGAAAGTATATGGTAGCAATCATTACTTCAATGCATTGGAAAAGAGTGACTTAGACATGTGCTTGTGACCTGTAAGGCAGATCCATCACCGATGCCCTAATTAATCCCATGAAAAGTTAGAAAACAAAAAACCTAAACAGCAAAGAAAATAATTAATGTTTACAAGAACTCATAGCAACCACTCAACAAAGAAGTCCTAGCTAGGTCATATTATATTGGTGACCGCTAGGAAGAGCAATCCTGGTTGGCTTGCATATGCAACCACTAGGTGAAGAAGTCCTAGCCGGATCGTAATGACGGCTACTAGGCATACCATTCCTAGCTGGGTTGCATGAGCAACTACTAGACGAAGAAGTCCTAGCTGGGTCATATTGATGACCACTAGGCGTAGAATCCTTATTAGGTTGCATTGGAAACCACTAGGCCAAGTAGTCTTAGCTGGGTCGTATAGGCGATCGCTGGATGGGAAAATTTCAAGCCGTGTTGCATTAGAAACCACTAGGGAGACAAAACTCTAATAGGAAATATATTAATCAGGAAGCATGACACACAGTGAAAGGAGGTAAAAGCTCAGGGAAAAAAAGTTATTGCAAAATTTTATATGCCATGAAGAAACCACAAAAGAATAGATGAAGCAAAAACACTCTTCCGCAGCCACATTTTATCTATCATGGTATCACCACAATCATAATTGTGTATGCCACGGAGGCTCAGCTCAAATCTCTACAGCCAATTCATTTAGCTAAGTTGACATTAAGTCTTATATGGTGCGAAGCCCAAAAATGGTTGAGCTAAGCCTGGTGATCCCCCTGCAGCTTTGTTGGTCCAGCCATATGTTGTTCTTCCACTCTGGAGAGCACAGACAAATAAGTTGTATGTTACTCGGATAGGCGACGCTCATATAGGTCGCATTGTCTTCTGCCACATATTGCGTGGACCGATGAAGTATATCCACTTCTTCCTTGAGCGTGGCATTCTCAGCCTCAAGGACACCAATAGATGCAGGCATCAAAACCAGCACTTCACACGGATCACAACTAACTGCTCAAGGAGGAGCCTACTGTTCATTGAAGTCTTGTGTGAGACCTACGCAGTTGCTCCCCCTCCGCTGAGCTGCAATAGCAATATCTCGAATGATGCCACGGAAAACCTGCCGCTCAGAGGCATAGAGCTTTCGGATCTCATTTGGCTAAGCCTTCTCAGTAGCAAAGTCCTTGAACTTAACAAACTCCTTCAGTAAAAAAGAAGGATAGTTCTGGGATAGTGGTTGAGAGGTGAGCCATGGAGCCTCGTTTGGATGAGCAGAGTTGTACTGATCTCCAAAGCTGTCAAAAACCGATGACAACAGATAGGAGATTATGAAATTGACACAGATGCAGGCAATCTGAGTCATAACGACTTGGGCAAACCCACTTGCGCATTAGGTGAACCTAAATGGAAGGGAAAGGAGTGGCCCTTGCACCTCGATGCACAGCTAGACGGCCATGTGAGCTTCCCCCCTTCTCCTATTCGAAAGATTCCTCAATTGGCCTCTTCCATGCTCAGAAGTCCACTTGAGGCTCTGCAAGGACGGTACAAGCTGGGTTGCCCTTGGAACTAAGGCTTTCCCTTTCAAGCATCTAGGTGGTTCCTAGGTTAAACCAAAGAAGTTCCTCCCAACCATTACTCAACCGGATGACCTCGTGGACTTTTATATGCAGCTTGAGCAGTTCATTGGCGACGATGACAATATCAGGCACGATACCACTCACTTTTTGTTGCATCCAAAGGACATACTGTAAGGGGACCTTCATGTAGCCACCCTATGGCCCCTCGACCCAATTAGGATCTCGGTTCAAGATAATAGCCTCTTTTTATATGAATGAGAGGTCGGGTGAGCGCGAATGGTGTACAAGCTCGAACTCCACGGGTTATTGGGGGTTGATTTGAATTAATAATGCGAGAAGAGTACCTTAGGCTGATTTCTATCTTCTATAGACTTATCAAGCTTTCAAAGCAAATACAAAATCTTCCAACCTGTCTCAGAGAGCTGGTCATGACAGGCAAGCCCCAGGATCCTGGCCTATATAGCATGGGTACGGATACGGATATCGGTACGAGTACAATACGGGTACGCCGATATGGCAAAACCTTAAAAAAAAAAAAGTAGAGTACAGATACAGCGGGGTACCTATATAAAAAATATTTTTTTTATAATTTTAGTATAATTTTGTATAATTAAAAAGTAACAAAAAATTAAAAATTGTTTGTATCTTATTTTATTTATTTATTTCTATTTTTTGGGAATTTTTTTCTAAATTTATATATTTTTTCTAATTATTTGCACCCAGACAGATGTCGTATCGGCGCCGTACCCAAATCTAGGTATCCGTACCGGCGCCGTACCCAAATCTGGGTACCCATACCGGATTCAAAATGTCGTACCGGGTACGAGATTTTCGTACCCATACCCGGTGCATACCCAGTACTCGTACAGCAGCCCTAACAAAGTACCCGTGCTTCACAGATCCTGGCAGAAAGCTTGGAAGAGGAAATCGCAACACAACCTCCAGCTACCCAACACAAAGATCAAGCAATTTTACTTCTCCCCCATCTTATCCGGACGCATATACTGCAATTTTATCTCTGGATTGTAGATCAATAGCCTAACATTTACTTCTGCAAGTGGTATATGGTTTTTACTAGAAGCAATAATGGATGCCCCTCAGCATCACTTCTCGGGGACAAAAGAGGAGCGTCTCCAGCCATCAGGTCGAGATGCTCACCACAAGAGACAAGGATTTGAAACAACCGAAGCAAAAAGAGCCAAGGCAGAAATGGACCTAATGTATTGGAATTATTCTAGAACCCGAAGCGGATTTGCTTTACACAAACACTAAGGGAAATAATGGTATGAATTCTTAATGACTTCATTGCTATGATAAGGTTTCAAGAACCGCCAAAAGATTGCCACAAAATGCAACGAGATTTGTGGCAGTACTGTCAAACAGAGTGGTAGTTAACATTATTCGCAGAGTTTTCTCTGCAGACTACGGTTGCCGATATCAAATCGAATTTTCAAGTGTTAGCTCGAAATCAGCCAATCCAGAGCTCGGTTGTTCAAGGCCATTTTTGGTGGCATCACATTTGTCTGCAGCGGTCATTTTCGGTGGGGAGCAGCAAAACTAGTTGGCGACACCCACATTCAGTGAGGGCGCCCACATTGATCGACGGCACCCACATTCATCGATGATACCCACATCGGTGTTGGCACCCACATTCAGCGAGGGCGCCCACATTCGTTCGCGACAGGCATTTTTGGTGGGAGCGGTCACATTCAGTAGGGGATGTCCCCGTCGAAAACGGCTACCACGAACGAATGTGGGCGCTCCCACTGAATGTAGGTGTCACCGACGAATTTTGTTGCCCCCATCAAATGTGGCCGCCCCTATCGAAAATGGTCATTGCGAACGAATGTGGCCGCCACCGCCGGATATGGGAGCTAACACCAAATGTGTTTTGCTGTCGAAGGTAGTCGTTGCAGTGTCGAAAGAGGTCGGGGTAGTGCCAACTGACACAGGCGTTACCATTGTTTTAGAAAGTCCCCCCCCCCACCCCGAATATGGGCGCCCAGGAGTTTCTCAACTCCCAAACAATCATCTTTTCAGACTTCTGAAAAGTTTACACTCATTACCTACACTCGTCGGTCTTTTCATAACTATTAATCGTCTAGTCTTTCTCATATCATTGAAGCTAGTCATAAGAGTCTTTAATTGACTTGCTTAATTCCTAACATCATTAATTTGCACAAGTGTCCAACATCAGGCCCTTCGAAGCTCAACATGACCGATAGCCAACCACATCTACAAAGCCTCAGACCTAGACCAAGGGTGAGCCATAGGAGAAACTCTTTACCTAATAGCCATGGCAGCAGGATCGTGCGACGCGTGGAAGGTTAGGAGACCAATCCAGATAAGACATGTAGCCACCTTCGCGACCGCCGAATTCACGTGGATTACTTCAAATATCGAGACAACATCTAAGAAGATTATGCGAGAACTCAAAATTACATTCCACAACAGTAAAGTTGATTACGCAAAGAATTAAAATACAAAATAATGAGGCATCATTGGACATGTCTAACAGGAAGGAAGAGATCATGCTAGAATAGCGAAGATCTCGACCTCATTGAACCACCATTGACTATTTTCCTTAGGCATAATATGTTAAAAGGAACTCAAGGCAATAAGGGGGTCTGATTTTTGGATTCCGAGTCTATAAAGGAAAGGTGATCTTGAGGGAGAAGAGAGTGTCCTCAGATATTGCAATTTCTAAGATTCATAGTGAATTGATGAGGATCGGCCCCATGGTTTCTCTGCTAATTTGGGAGAGATTTCCATGTAAATCGGTGTGTTCATCCTCTCCTTCTCTTTTGATATATCATATATCCATCCACCCCATACTTTGAAGATCATATGCGGGATCCATAAAAATGCCCCACATCAAGTATACTTAATAATGTCATCTCGTCTAAATAAATCTTTCTTAAACATCAACCTTTATGGTTCTACCTATATTTGCCAACAAGTTTGAGGTATTTTGAATGTCCTACAATATCGCCAAGTGAACCAAATTCTAGATATAGTTTTTAACAAGTTTATTGGAACATTCTACAATATTCCATTTTGTAGGGTACTTGTTGTTTGTTTGCGAAAGATCATTGATAAAACAACTAGTGAAAACGCTTTAGTAAGTAAGAACCTATTGAAAAGAAATGTTAAAGAACCAAAAGTTTGTACTAAGCATAAACCACATCTGATGAGATGGATAGAGAAGTTAATTTTGCTATAGAAACCCAATATAACACCATTTCTACGCAAGAACACTAAAAAAAACTCAATTACATGATCACATCGAATGATTCTGGATATGAGCATTTCATTTTCAATTTCCCTTGCTTTGTGTAAGTGTATGGTAAAAGTAATATGGATTACAAAAAGAAGCAATGAGAATCAGGAAGAAGATCCCAAGATTCAATATACAAAAAAAATAAGTAGACTAGGAAGCATATTTACCTGGAATACCATGTAAGGTTCATTTATTTCAATATCAATATCTTCTGAACCATTAAGATTCTCAGAAAGTATATCAATGGGTTTCATACGTCCATCACGCAATCTAATCTCTGATCTGGTTTTGCTTTGGACAAAATGGAACTGTTGAAAAAAATTTGTTAGAAAATATTTTTCAACTTACCTTTATTATAAAAAGGGACAAATGGAGAAAATCAAAGCTGTAAGAGCAGAATTGGGATGAATGAAAAATAAACAAGAGTATGGTAAAACTGAAGTAATGCACAAGAGGATTCTGCTTTTTCACACCTCTTCTTCTTTCTTCTCCCAATCTTGAAACTCAGCCCTTGCCCGCTCTCTAGCAAGCATTGCCTAAAGTAGCAAATGAATACGATGTATTATGACTTATGCCACATAAATCTACAAACAAGCCCACAAATATTGAGAAAAAAGCGCATGTGTGTGTGCACGTGCACGCGCGCGCACACACACACACACACACACACACACACACACACACACACACACACATATATATATATATATATATATATATATATATATATATATATATATATATATATATATATATATATATATATATTGTTAAGATGTATTAATGTATATACATAGTGTATAGAGGACTCACATGTATTGCCCTTAAATTGGCCTAATGAGATATTCATTCCATTCTCTCCCAAAACCCTAGCCATCTCTCTCTTTCCCTTTCTCTAGGGTTTGTCACATATACATATATGAATGACAATGGGTTTCTACGACAATGTCATAGGGAATAGGGACTACATAATGACTATAGTCATTTCGCGACACATTGCACTTAAAATGTGATGATTTTTTTATGAAGATGATCACATTATCATACACACAAAAAAATAACCACATTCTAAAACTTCTAAGGGCAGCAAAAATACTTTTCAAATTAACAATTAAAATGGATAGCCGATAAAGCTTCTATAGCATTTGATGCCCCTATTGAAGGTATTAGAATAAACTGAGTTTTTGTGGATGTTCTATCGAAGGTAAGGTGATGATCCTCATAAAAAATCAACACACACGCACACACACACACACACACACACACACACACACACACACATATATATATATATATATATATATATATATATATATATAGAGAGAGAGAGAGAGAGAGAGAGAGAGAGGAATGATAAAATGCGGCGTGCGGTGCGTGCGGCGTCGCACCGCAGCCGCCTGATGCACCGCTGCGGAACGTGCGATGCACGCAGTGGTGCATCAGGCGGATGCGGTGCGACGCCGCATGCACCGCACGCCGCATCCTAACACGCCCCTATATATATATATATATATATATATATATATATATATATATATATATATATATATATATATATATATATATATATATATATATATATATATATATATATATATATATATATATATCATGTTCCTTGCCACCACAAAATAATGGTATAAAATGCTGGAACTAGTAAACCAACCATTTCCTCCTCATGTTGTGCCTTTTCAATTTCTCTTTCCTCTCTTCTTTTCTTTACTTTTTCAATATCCACCTGGATTGGGAATAGCATATAACTATTAGCATGATATCGAAGAGAGAAAATCACAGATACATAACAAAAACAGACGATAAGACTATATGTTGTAAAAGACAGTGAAATTGCAAGGAAACTATCAAAATAAATGGAGGATATTATCGCTAACCATTTCTTACTTACATGAGAATGTCCTAACAGCCTTGAATAGAGTAGTAACATTGGATATTTGAATCATCTCAAGTAAAATGCAATGAAGTTATAAATGGAAAGGAACATATATGCTTGATAGCAGAAACAAAGATCTGTGATGCTCCAATTTCAATCGACCAGACCCAAATTACATTGCAAATCCAAGGGAGTCTACACAGCGAAAATGATGGGATTTTGGAGTCTTTGGATGAAACTGTCATGAGTTATGTTTGAAGCCATTCAAATAAAATCAAGTTTCTCTTCTTGAGCAAAACCAATTAGCTTTATATGGGTTGTTTTAGGCGTCATAAGGTGAAATTTGTTAGGTGCATTTTGTTGGTGCCGGATGCCTATCGTCTTGAGCACAGTTGGACTACTGTCAGTCACCTCGGGTTAATGGAACTCGCAAGGCCAAGTTTTAAATTTTCTTCATTGCATTACTTCATGCTGCTGCAGATAGTGGTTAAATTGTGTGTCCACGCCGACCATAACTTGCCCCTAGCACGCATGGATTAAGATGAAGTTCATCTCCAGGATACAACTAGTATATCTTTTTAGTGCACTAAAGATACGCCAGAGCATTTCACGGAAAAGATAAAATTTAATGCATGGATTCACCAAGTCAACTTTACCAAAATCATATAAGAAAATCAACAACACAACCTCAATTAAACGAGCGGTCTCAATTTTACCAATTGTAGCTTATTGTATACCGATCAAATCCACGAGATTGGGAGATCCAATCTCAACCTCGCCAAGGTGCACGGAACCCAATGAATAAAGTGTCATGAAACAAAGTCTCCCTTTGTGAAATGTGCTAGGTCATAATGTGAGAAACGCTATGGCTCAACCTTCACAAATCGAAACTCACATCTTTATGGCACGAGTTCCCATGTTTTGGGAACTTCAGAGAACTTTGTTCTTTATTCTGTCAGAAAGTATTACGCTCTATAAGGTTGGTCTGATTTTTAACCAGCCAAAGAAGATCTTTGCTCTTCGTACTTGCAGCTTTTATGCCTGACAATAGAGAATGCACTCTTGCTTATTTTGATTATAAGAGAGTTCCCTCTCTGACACCCCCCACCCCCCCAAACACCCACACACACACACACACACACGGGATGTACCAGACAAGCCTCGATAGCTTGTCTCCTTCCCCCCTCAAAGATTAACTTCGGGTGGATCCTCACCACCTGCAATTCATCGACAGAAATTTCAAAGGAATTTCAAACAATTTCAATGTCTGAACCTTAAACAAGAAATTTCAGACAATATCTATGTCAGAACCTCAAACAAGGACATATTTCACTCATTCGTAGGAAATTTGTCGACATTTGATTCCATGTTTAATACATGTGAAATTTCTAAGGATTTTTCCATACCTCAGTGAAATGCTTAGCAAAGTATATTATGTAATGAAATACTTCAAAATTTACTCCAAAACAAACAAGGTAATGTGGTTATTTTACTCAAGCATATAATCTACAAGAAAAGATAATCTCATGTCTTACTTGAATTAGTTTTACATCAGAATAAACAGAGTTATGGAACTTCAGTGATTGGATGATGGAGGTCATGTTTGACCCACCCTAAGTTTCTAACTACTGTGAGTAAAAGAGCCATTTAAATAACTATCCAGGAGTTTAAAATGGCATCAACATTCGCTGAGAGCTCTTAGCAGCTAAAAACATTTACCTAAAGCACTGCACAAATAATTTGAGTAAAAACTTTAAGACAAATTCAACTAGAAAAAATAATTTTGCCAAGTAATCTCCATAAAAAAGGAAGGCAACAAAAAAAAGTAAAAAAAAAAAGAATCGATAGGAAAAAAATATCATATTACAACCTTGCCTAAGGAAATCTAAAACTAAATTGCAGTTATCTGCTCTCAATTGAGGAACAAATTTTTCAGATTAGATATTGATGTACATGGATCAAAGATTACATGCTTTCAAAAGAATTCATTTAAGCTAAATGAATCACCAAACTAAGATGACAGCAGAAAAAAGCAGACTTACAGGAGATAAAGGGAAAAGAAACTGTAACATAAACCTTATAAAAACAGACATATACAATTTGTACATGCAACATCCTCTAGAAATATATTAAGGAAGTTTATAATAAATTTGATTACAAGAAGAGGGCAGTACACTACATTCCGTTACAGAGCTGATACCATAGAAACAGAAAGAAGAAGAATATGTGGTGAAGTGGTTACATACCATCCTTTCTCTTTGCCTCTTCTTCTCAGCTTTGAGGGACAGGTCAAGAGGTTGGCCTTGAGAAACATCGCGCTCTATCTTCTTCCTCCAAACAAACCTGCCAGACAGTGCTAAAACATCATAAAGTATTTCAAACATCAGAGGGCATACATCAGTAATCATGTTTTGAAAAAAAGCTCGTTAATACGTGCTCATGTACATAAATGGGGGGGCATGGATGGCATTCAGAAGGGAGGACTCTAACTGCAACTACAAATAAGTAACAACGAAGTCCAAAAATGGGAAGATCACCTGCTTTCGTATTATCTCAACGCAAGTCATTTCTTGTAAATTGAAGCGTGTCCCTGCTTGAAGCCTTGAAGGAGTCTATCCCAACAGAAGGCGAATGCACCTTCACATAAATATGTGGAGATATGGTGAAGGCAGCCACGAAGTCAGCGCAAGCATTCGCCTTATAATAGTAGAGATAACCGCAATTTAAAAACTCGCCGGGTCTACTCGAAACTCGCTAGAGTGTTGACCCAAATCGGTAGTTTTTTGGGTCAACTTGCTCCTAGACTTTTGTTGATCCGGACAAAGTAATGTGCGTAACTCGAGAGAATCTCTTCAAGTCACTCGACTTGCATAACCCGGCGAGTCACTCGTGTATAAAATATGAAGTTTAGTGGCCCCGACTCCCGAGCGCGATCATTTTTTGAAGGGAGTTCCTCTCGGAAACCCTAGTGGCCCTGACCCCGAGTGCGACTCCAACCACCTCTGTCGACTCCAATATCCATCCGCTGACCATCGCAGTCATCCCTCTCATCCATCGTCCACCTAGGTCGTACCAGAAAAGGTTTGCTCTCTCTTCTCTTCCCCTCTTCTCCTTCCCCTCTTTTCCCCTCTTCTCCTCTTCTCTTCCGGGTCAGCTAGCCAGTGCTGGCAGAACTAGACACCGTTGAAGCTCTTAACCATCTATTCATTTAATTAACCAATTGGACCCCACTTGGGTGTAATTGCAAAGCGGTTTGCTTATCAAATTCGTTCAAAGTATTTTAACTGAAGTGGATATATGTTCTATTATTGATATCTGCTCTGGATTTTATTTCTTTATTTGTTCAGTTTCTGTTATGAATTTGTAATTATCTGTTTGTTCTATTCTATTCTTTTACTTCTGAATATTTGTTATAAATTTATATTTTTTATACTTAACGGTTTTGTATGTCTATTAGAATCTGTTATGAGATTTGAGAATATATATATATATATATATATAATAAAATAAAACATATATCTAAGCCGTCGAACCAAATGCCCAAAGACGTGTGCGGCTCACCGTAGTTGTCTTTTAAAAATTTAATTTAACGGTGAATATCACAAGAGACGTGATCTCTCTACATCTGTGTGTGTGTGTGTGTTGCCTCCGTCACCCCCGTTCGACGCCAGACGACAGTGAAAATTTACCTCCCTTCATCTCTCTTGCGATTAGAGTATTTGAGGGGTTCTCTCTCTATTGCTCTCATCCCCAACTCCTCCCTGATCCCGGTCCCATGCCCGATCGGCCTCCGACATCGGCGCCCGATCACCCGTAGCCCCTCCAGCCACCCAGGTAGGAACCCCTTCTTTCTCAATCCCCCTATGTCATTCTTGCAGCGCCCATCACTAACCACTGAACAACATCCCTCTGGCGCACCCTAACCCCGATCCTGACATCCCTCCCTTCCCCGATGCCGGTTTTGCCAACGTCACCTCACCATCGTCGTATTCCGCCAAAAAAACCCTCCAATCACCCTCTCCGACAAACTTGACCACACCTACTTCATCCTCACTCCCTTGAGTCTACTTCTTATCCCTTTTTTTTCTTTTTCTTTCATCTTTCATGACTTTGGGCCTGGCCGGCCATGGCTTGGTTGGTCCTAGGTCTGGCCAGCCCCTAGTCCCCGGGCTTTTCTTCTTTCCTTTCTTTCTTTCTTCTTTCCATTCTTCTTTTCTTTCCTCTTTCTTTTCATTTCTTCTTCTTACTTTCTTTTTTCCTAACTTAAGGCCTGGCCGGCCCAGAGTCTGGACGATCCAAGGCTTGGCCGGTTCCCATGATCCCATGCTCTTCTTCTTTCCTTTCATTCTTTTCTTTTTTTCTTTCTTCTTTCTTTTCCTTTTCTTCTTCTCTCTTTCTTCATCCCTGACTTAGGGCCTGGCCGGCCCTGGCTTGGTTGGCCCTAGGTCTGGCCAGCACTGGTCCCGGGCTTTCCTTTCTTTCTTTCCACTTTTCTTTATTCCTTTTTTTCCATTCCTTCTTATCTCTTTCTTCTTTCCTAACTTTGGGTATGGCAGGTCAGGAGTCTGGCCAACCCTGGTCCCAGTTTTTTCTTCTTTCTTTTCTTTCTCCTTTCTTTTTTTTTTCTACTTCTTTTTCTTGTTTATTTTTCAAGAGACTTGGTCGTCCCTAAGCTTGTACAACCCTTGGTATTTGTTAGTCTTTCAGCGATCCAAACTTAGAAAAAATTCAAAGTTTTTCTGGTACAGCCTCTCAGACTTAGAAAGTTATTAAATGGTAAAATTTATATGTCTACAAGACTACAACCACACATATCATTATGCAATTGTACACTCCAATGGCTACTTTTTTGCCTGCTAAAGTGGTGTGGTCGCACAATGATGTTCGGACCCAAGAGCTATCTACACCATCACCACCAAAGGCTATATAAACTCCTCCAACCCCAACCCCCATTTTCATCCCACTTCTCCTCAACCCTCTCCAAACCTCCCAAAGTCCCCCATTTGCATTGGATCCATGGCTTCCGCGGCAAGGGCTTCTCTGAGCCTCCCAAACCTCTGTATTCCTAGGCTCCCGAATGGAAATTCGTACATTACAAGTGTTCGGCCAAAAATACCATTGTGGTTTGTGATATGTGCAACTTCAAAAACAAAGAAGTCATAGCAAGGCTGTAGCATTACTTGGTTCATCGACTTAATGCCAACAAAGGAATATGCACCAAGACCACCAACAAAATCTAACGGGAGATAATAATTTACATGCAGGAAACCGTCAGAGTACCGATACGCATCAATCATTACAGTAGGAGCACGTACATCAAATACGAGTCCGAAGAGGAGGGTGAGTGGGATGAGGAGCTAGAGGATACTATTGAGGAGGAGAAGAACAACCCTCTTCTCCACCAGAGCAAGCAACCCGGAAGGACTTATAGTTCTTTTGTGAATCATGTACTTTTTTTATTCCCGTAGTATTAAGAACTGTTTTAGTGAATGTATTAGTTTAATGTACTATTTCACATGAATCTAGCTTAATTTAGTTTCACTTTAAACAAGCAACATACAAAAAAAGGATATGGAATTGCACAATCGTAACACAATTAGTATAAGTAGAATTAAGCTATCGCATATCGTATTTGACAATATTGTTTGATAAACTACATCAGAAAGGATGCATTGTTGGCCATTGCAAGTTCTTTTTTTTAATATTTTCTTTTGTTTCTTTTACTATTCCTTGGTCCCCTTCAATACGTAGCTTCTAAGGATTTTTTTGATTTGGTTTTCTTCAAGAGTTTTCAGAGGCACCTGAGGCATACACCTCGAGGCGTGCCTCAGGGCGAGACATACCAAAAATGCCCCAAAGGGTCTGGATGAGGTGCTCATACACCTAAGGTGTATGCCTCAAAGTCTGAGGCGTACAACTCGGGGTGAGAGGTACGCATCAAGCCTAAGGCATACACCTCAGATGTGTCTAGTTTTTGTATTTGTTTTTTTGAATTGTGATGGAAAATTAATTTGGAATCCAAAGTGCGACCACAATGTACTAAAAAGACTACCGTTAAAAAAGCTTTAACGCCTACCCCCACAATTTGGCATTTTTTAAAGGTAGGCCCACTACCGTCCACCAAGTTATCAGGGAGAATGTGAATGGACAAGAATACCCGCAAAAATCAATGGAGCATTTAATTCCACGTAACATGACAACCACCTTCTCACCTCAATGTTTCACTACAAGACAACATATTTTCGGAGTTACTGTAGCTGCTACAGTAACTCTGAAATTTTTTCTTGTAGTGAAGCTCTTTCATAGCTTCACAGCTCTCTCTCTCTCTCTCTCATGGCATACATTATATTACTATGTACGCATATTTATAATATACAACCCTAAATCACAAATCCTCTATAGGTAATTTACAATAAGCTGCAGACAACTTAAAATACGCTTTAGATAATTTATTATACGTTTTAAGTAATTTATAATACTCTTTGTATGTGTGGATTATGGTAATTTATATTACGCTACGGGGAACCTTAAATATGTGTTAGATAATTTATAAACGCTTTAAGCAATTTATAATACTTTTTCGATGTGGGGTTTTAGGGTCTATTTACAATAAGTTATGGGCAACTTAAAACACGCTTTAGATTTATGTGGAAATGGATTGAACTCCATTTTTTTTCCTGTAGTGTAGCTCTTTCACATGGCTTCACACATCTCTCTCTCACATATACACAAACATACACGTGTGGCTTTAAATAGTTTATAATACTATACTCTTTAAATATGTTTCCTCTGTATGTTATCTAAAGCATATTTTTAGTTATCAAAAACGTATTTAGTTTACTAATAGTGTATTGGACATTATCTAAATCGTGTTTTAATCCATTTCCACTCATGTATTTTAAATCTATCCATTTCCATCCATTTTGGTTGTTCTTTTGAGTGGAAATCAATCCACATACATGAGTGGGAATGAAACAATTTTACGGACCAGATTCACTCAAACATATTTCCTTGCTCAGTTCCCTTAGCCAAAAGAACAGGTAAGTTCGAAGTGAACGGAAATGAGATCTCAATGGAAACCATTTTCATTTCCACAACTAATCAAACAACTGAAATGATAATGTCGAACTCACTTCTCGGTGAGGTTTGAGTCCCCGAAGGGGTTGGAATCGTTGGAATAACCGGACACAGCTTCCGATCTAAGTTTCTTGGACACCTTAATAGCCTGAAAAAATATAGAAGAAAAAAAAAAAGATCTTGAAATCTGAAGGAGGACAACAAAGCAAACCCTAGAGAGAGAGTAGGCAACATCGAGCAAAGGGGAGAAGGCCATACTTTCTTGTGTGCTTTCTTGGCGATGTACTCCACTATCTCTTCCTCGGTGATGGCTCTGGACCTCTTCCCGCACCTCCCGCGGCGGTCATCGGGATCGGAATCCGACGAGCCGCTGTAGTCGCGCGAGTTGCTCCGGTGCCTGCGGCTCAGGTGGGGTGAGCTCCTCCTCCTCCTTGGAGGGTATTCCGATGCCATGTCGGATTCTTCTTCCGGCTCCGATTTCAACGAGCTCCTCCGCTTCCGCGAGGAGCTCTTTCTCTGGATTTCGATACCTATCTCCCGAATTAGTTTATCAATATGTTAGCTGCACGACAATTCGCCCCTTCCACCGGCCGCGGCGGTGCGGCGGTGCGGCGGTGGACAACTGTTGCCGGTGAGAAGGGGCGGGATCGGTGGGAAGTCCGGGAGGAGTTGGTTGGCGGCCGGGGATGGGAAGGCGGTACGCAGGGGGATGCGATGCTACAGCGGTGAAGATGGGGAAGGCCGAAGAGAGAGAAAGAGAGAGAGAGAGAGAGCGAGCGAAAAAGTGACCAACTTCCTAGGAATTCTACACCCACCGACACCCGCCAAATTTTAATGGCCAACTTAACGTGGCATCCGCCTAAGGCTCATCCATGGCCCCCACAATTGAGCACTCGTGGAATTGACAACAAAGGTTGACAAACGACTAGCATCCTTGTATATGCGAAAAAAAAGATACGAGTTATCTTTATTTTTTTTTATTTTTTTTTTCTTTTGTTAAAACATTACACTACAAAGGTCACACCGGCACAAAAGATCATTATAATATCATTGTCTACATTCGCGCATGACCCCGGTATCCCTCATATCGTGCCATGCTATCAATCGTAATGGCCCAGGAAAATCCTCGTATCAAACTTGTGATTGTCTGGAGATTCTGCCTCTCGTAGCTAGCCAGTCTGCCACCGCGTTACCTTCTCGGAATATATGAGAACATGTCTCCAGAGCTGTATTAAGGCACGATAGTCTTCTAAGATTGGATCAAGAGGCTCATTTGAAAGTAGAAGTTGGATTGTGGATAGCGAGTTGCCTTCGATCCATAGGGACGCCAATGGAAAACTTTTGAGACCCTCTTGCAATCCGACCCATAATCCCCAGCCTTCGGCCACCTGCACAGAAGACAAAGACAACGAGATAGCACCCATACACAAAATATTACCTTGAGAGTTTCTAAAGACAAACCCAGCGTCCGCCCGATGGGAGTGGCATTCAAGAGCGCCATCGAAGTTTAGCTTGATTTCGGAAGGCTTAGGCGGCATCCATCTCACTATGACGTTAATGGATTCACTGGACTCCGTTCTGATACCTATCGCTTTCGGTTGATGGGCATGATGGAACTCTTTAAATTTCCACCAAATCTTCTTGACAGTAGTCTGAGGGGACTCATTAGCCAAGTCATAGATGGCTTGGTTTCTCGCCTTCTAGATATTCCAGATAACAAAGCATATAATGGAGTTGGTGAATTGTTTAAGTCCTCTCTCAGAGGAAAAGTCATAACAAAGAAGGGATCGAAGCTCGCTCAAAGACTGTGGGGGAGGGACGGGGGCTGTCAGATTGCGCAACATCATCCAGACCATTTTCGCCGGGGGACATAAGAAAAGAATATGCTCCGAATTTTCCATGGACAAATCACATCGAGGGCAACGAAGTGGGACTTGCATGCCGCGACGACTAAGCAATTGCCTTGAGGGAATTATATCATGAATCACTTTCCATAGAAAGGCTTTCGGTCTAGGCGGGTAATGCAATTTCCAAAGCAATGTCCACATCCAATCTGTAGAATTAGAGATGTCCGGGATTGTTAAACAGTTATAGGCATCACGGACCGAGTATCGTAGTTTCCAATTACAGCCCCAGTAGTACAATTGCTTTGGTCGCCTGAGAAAAATGGGGATCAATAGAACCTATGAGACCATATCCTGATGGAAAATAGAATAGAGATGCTCAATATCCCATTGCCCGGAGGGTGACAAAAATTCCTTAACAGCTGAAACCTGTCCAAAATTGTCCATGTTGAGAAAGCAAGCATCATGCAATAGGGGGACTGGCCTGAGCCAAGGGGACATCCAGGGGTCAACATCCGCTGCAGCCCACACAGGTATCCGGGAATTCATTTGGACCACAGGAATTCCCTCAGAAAGAGCTCACAAAGCAAAGAGCATTTGGCTGGAGGCTTCCATTGCCAAATATCCTTGGAGTGGTTATACTTGCTACGAACAAACCGAACCCAAAGGTTATCTCCGACATTATTCAGAATCTGAAACACCTTTTTTCCCATCATAGCCTGACGAAAAAGGTTGGAGTCGTCGAATACCCAGCCCGCCTGTCTCTTTAGAGCGGCAAACCGTGTCCCAGTTGGCGAGATGTAAGCCTTTAAGATCATTATTTTTAGCCCATAAGAATTTGCGAATCTCTTTTTCGATCGAGTTCATAATGGAAATAGGGACCCAAATATTGCCCAAGAGGTACAACGGCAAGCTTTGGAGAACAGACTTAATTAAAGCCACACGTCCGGGAAACGAAAGGAGATGATCTTCTAGGATTGAATTTTATTATGGATTGGAGCCGTGATAAAACCAAAATCTTTCACGAGGAGTCTTTTAGTTGAGATGTGGGCACCTAGATAGCAAGACGGTTGTTCGGTGGGAATTTTTTTTCCAAACAATATGGCAGACTTCTGCAAGTTAACTTTTTGCCCACAGAGTTTACAATAAGCGTGAACAATATTCATAAGGAGTTGGATGGCTTCGAGTTTGGCTTTCGAGAAAAGAAGGCTATCATCGGCATAAGCTAATATCTCTAAAGCCTGGGAGTGGGGCTTAGGACGAACCCCTTGGAGGTTTTCTAAAGCTAGTTGGGCATTGATATTACGTATAAGGACATCAGAGCCCAGAATAAACAGATATGGGGCAAGGGGGTCGCCTTGTCGAAACCCGCGCGAGGATCCAAACCAGGGAGTAGGAGATCCGTTGAGGAGGATAGCAAAAGAGGGAGAAGAGATACATTCCAAAATCCAACGAGTCCATAGCGGATGAAAACCCATCTGGACTAAGCCAGCTCCAATGAAATCCCAAAACATCTGATCATAAGCATTGCCATGTCCAACTTAAGGGCCGTTACATGCTTGTTGCAATGCTCAGTATCCATAGAGTGCAAGGCCTCTTGAGCAAGCAATATATTATCAGAGATATTCCTCCCTTGAACGAAAGCACTCTGCTATGGGGTAACCAGCTTGGGGAGGATTGCTTTTAGATGGGAGATGAGAATCCTAGCCACTGTCTTGTAAAGTAGAGAGTTGTATGCGCAGAAAAAGATCCGGATCGTCTTTATTGCAAACACACGAAGATTACAGATGCCGGGACCCGGGGACTCGGGGGTGGTGAGCCAGGTGCGGCGAATATTCGATCAGGAGATTATGGGAGAGATCCTCTTGAGGGTCCCTTTGATCCGCGTCTCCACGTGGTATTCGTGCGAGAGCTCTGAAGGGGTTGCCCAGGACAGAGGTCTTTACAGGGTGAGGGTTCTTTGAGAGGCTAAGGAGTATCCACCGTTGCTTTTGACCCTTCTGTGCTTCACGCTTTCTCGGTAAGGAGTTTTTGGCTTCGTTCCTCGGTCTTCGTGTCTTCCTCGATCCTTGCTAGATCTTGGCGTCCTTGATCGTCGGTTCGCGGTGTCGATCGTGCTTTTGTCGTCGGCTTTGGCTTTGGCTTTCGGCTTTGGATTTGCTTTGGTGTGGCTCTGGCTTTTGCTTTGCTTTGGCGCTTGTGCTTGAACGTAGACGGGGGAAGACTTGCGATGCTTTCGTTCTTCCGGATTTCGCGTCGTATCGGCTAGAACGTGCGGTGCTTTGCTCATGACCGGCGTAGTTGCTTGGCTTTGGCACTTGTGTTGCTTTGGCGCGGGCTTTACCGGTGCTTTTGCTTTGGCTTCTTGCGTTTGCTTTGGCTTAGGCGTTGACTCGATCTTCTTCTCGAACGGCGGTGGCTACTTCTTCAAGGCTTCTTCCGGCTTCCTCGAAGGTTATGGCGGCGGCTTGACTTCTCTTCTTCTCCGGGCTTCTTTGGCTTGATCGGAGTTGAAGGCTTTGCTTTGAAGACGACGGGTGTAGCGCCGGCTTTGCTTCTCTTCTTCTCCGGGCTTCTTTGACTTGATCGGAGTCGAAGGCTTTGCTTTGAAGACGACGGAGGTAGCATCGATCTCCGTGCGACGGTTGTAGCGTCGGCTTTGCTTTGTAGACGACGGGTGTGGCGCCAACTTTGTTTCTCTTCTTCTCCGAGCTTCTTTGGCGTGATCGGAGTCAAAGGGTTCCTTTGAAGATGACGGGGGTAGCACCGATCTCCGTGCGACGGTTGTAGCGTCGGCTTTGCTTTGTAGACAACGGGTGTAGCGCCGACTTTGCTTCTCTTCTTCTCCGGGCGTCTTTGGCGTGATCGAAGTCGAAGGGTTCCTTTGAAGACGGCGGGGGTAGCACCGATCTCCGTGCGACGGTTGTAGCGTCGGCTTTGCTTTGAAGACGACGGGTGTAGCGACGCTTTGGGTGTTCCTCTCCAAGCTTTCTTCTTCGTAGATAGAGCGGGCGTTTGTCGAAGGCGACGGGGTGATGATGCTTCGGTCATCTTCTCCGGGCTTTTGGGCTTGATCGGAGTCGAAGGCTTGTTGGAGACGACGGGGTGGTGCCGCTCCGATCTTCTTCTCCGGCCTTTGCTTCTGGCATCTTCGGAGTCAAAGGATTCTTTTTCTTCGAGCTTTCTTCTTCGTGTACGGAGTCGAAGGCTTGATCTTCTTGTGCAAGGGTCTTCGCTTTGATGAGGGCTTTCAATGGACTAAGCCGGTCCCGAAGGGATAGGCTTGTCGGTGCCTCGTGAAGCCTTGGGTTGATGAAAAGCGCGTCTCCTCTTCTCCAGAGCTCCTTCGCCTTCTCTTCGTCTTCGACTTTGATCGACCCCTTGAGCCTTCCCCCTCCCCCTCTATTTATAGGTGAAGGAGGGGAGGGGAGAGATATGGGAAGATTTATTTGAATCCCTTTAATATCTCTCCCATAACTACCCAAGATTTATTCATCCATTGATGAGGGGAATAAGCCTTTATTTGCTTTCTTTTTCTGACGGAGTAGTTATGGCTCAATCCTTTTTTTTGAATTTATTTTGAATCTTGCACATAAAATCGATGGCGACCTGGCTTCGTTTCTTGTCCGTCGGATCGATGGATCGGTGCAGATCCACACTTATGTAGACGTCACACGCAACCTCCCCCCGCGTATGACGGTATTTGTTTCCTTTTTCTTCTTTTCTTTCATTTTCTTTTCTTTCCATTCTTTTCTTTTTTTCTTCATTTTCCTTCGTTGCATGGCCGGCCACCCGCTTAAGGGGTTCGGATTTCTAGCAAGGGGGCCGGGTGGGCCCTACTTGGGGATGGGCCCACCCGGCCCTTGTTTGGTATGGGTCGGGTCCGGTTTGTGTGTCGGGTTTGCCTCCTAGTCGGTGCATGCGAGTCGGGTCCGGGTCCTAGTGTGTGTCGGGTCCGGTTTGCATGTCGGGTTTGCCTCCGAGTCGGTGCATGCAAGTCGGGTCCGGGTCGGAGTGCGTGTCGGGTTAGGGTTAGACACAATTTGTGTGTCTACAAGTGCCCCCTCAAGGATGATCAGTGCGCTGGCGGAAACGCGGAGTACTTGTGTACGTAGGAAACGCGAAGCACTTGTCCTTGATTCTTTTCTTGGATAAGATTGGTGGCTTATTTAAGGGCTTCTACCCCCTTCATCCAACACCTTGCTCTTGCGAAGGCTCTGCTGGCGTTTGGAGACAGCCGTCGGAAGAGTGCTGCCCGGGGTTGCACGTGACTTGCTCCGTCTTCCTGGTGTCGCCTCTTTCGTCGGCAGCAGCGATGATGGTGCGTGACCTGAAGATCGTTGCGAAGGTGGGTTTGAAGCGACGGGGCGACAACGACCGCGGCGAGGAAGACGGAGGATCACGGCTGAGGAGTAAATGCGGCGCCCAGAAAAAGGAACCGTATTTACTCATCCACAAGGAAGTAAATGCGGTTCATTTTTCGTCGAATTTGAATTGTCTTATGGAAGAACTTGAGTATCTTTATTGCGAACACATACTTGATCCCGAGTGCTCGCCCCGTTTTATTTATTTATTTTTTCGAAAAGGGATCCACTATCATGGTACCATACAATTCAAAATATGGCAACACCTGGTTGATAGGTTTCCATTTTAGATTTTTAGTATAGTAGTATTAGATTACATTAGATTAGTAGATGATAGTTTTTAATAAACATTAAGAAGAAAAAAAAAGGACAATTTTATATACAGCCCACAGTTTACCTAAGGTAGCCCCTATCTAAAGATAGCATAGGCCGGTTATTTCCAAGGGCAACCCCCTTATTCTTCCGGCCTCCTCTGTTGCGCCAGATCCAATCCATCATCTACTTCCTCCTCCTCCATCTTCCTCGTTCCCTTCTTATATTTCCTCCTCCTATTAATTAGAACACTTGATTAGAACCGGTCTTCTGTGTATTTGACCATGGAGACCAAATGCATCAATAGACTATTGGGTTTTACGTACATTCGGTCTCCATGGCCGATCAACAAAAGGTGCACTCGGCCAGGAAAAAAGTACATGTTTTTTTATTTTGGTAAACTTTAAAAAAAAAAAAAAGCATCTGTCATCCATTGGATACTGTATAGGGCAAAGAATGGACGATCCAGATCCCCCCATCCATGCATTTTATTTTATCCTAATAAAAAAAAATCCAACAACAAAATCACCTTCTTACGGGTTCGTTAGCCCGGATTACCAGACTAATCCACCTGTTTAACGCACCAAATTCAATCGTCGCCAACAAACACATTTGATATATATATATGGGGATCCCGGCAGTCACTCTTCTCTCCGGCGATCCCCGGAAAATCGACCATGACTTGCTCCGGCATCTGCGGCTTCGCCGCCCAAGTGTACCGCGGGCGCTGGTTCACCATCTTCGCGTCGTTCATGCTCATGGCCGCCGCCGGCGCCACCTACGTGTTCGGCATCTACTCGCAGGACATAAAGAACACCCTCGGCTACGACCAGCAGACCCTCAACACCCTCGGCTTCTTCAAGGACCTCGGCGCCAACATGGGCATCATCGCCGGGCTCATCAACGAGGTGGCCCCCGAGTGGGTCGTCCTCGCCGCCGGCGCCGCCATGAACTTCTTCGGCTACTTCATGATCTACCTCGTCCTCATCGGCCGCTTCCGCAACCCAAAAGTCTGGCACATGGCCCTCTTCATCGCCATCGGCGCCAACTCGCAGGGCTTCACCAACACCGGCTCCCTCGTCCCCTGCGTCAAGAACTTCCCGGAGAGCCGAGGCATCGTCCTCGGCCTCCTCAAGGGCTTCGTCGGGGTCAGCGGCGCCATCTTCACCCAGCTCTACCACGCCATCTACGGCGACAACTCCAAGTCCCTCGTCCTCCTCATCGCCTGGCTCCCCGCCGTCATCGCAGTCGCAGCCGTCCACTGCGTCCGCGTCATCCCGGGCCCCCGCCGCCCCCAGGCCAACGAGTACCGCGTCTTCTGCCATTTCCTCTTCATCTCCATCACCCTCGCCGCCTACATTCTGGTCGTCACCATCATCCAGAACACCTCCTCCTTCTCCCGCAAAGCCTACATCGCCAGCGCCGTCGTCGTCGTCCTCCTCGTCATCTCCCCTATTCTGATCGTCATCAGAGAAGAATACCACCTCTGGAAACAAAACAAGGAATCCCTACAAAACCCTCCGCCGGTCACCATAACCATTGGCGAGCCGTCGGCGGCGCCAACTGCATCCACCGCTGCCGCACCGTCAACAGACTCGTGCTTCGCCAATGTATTCAAGAAACCGAAAAGAGGGGAGGACTACTCGATCTTGCAGGCCATCCTGAGCATCGACATGATCATGATCTTCTTCTCGACAGTGATCGGGACTGGCGGGACCCTGACGGCGATCGACAACATGGGGCAGATCGGGGCGGCTTTAGGGTTCGACAAGAAGAGCGTCAACACCTTCGTGTCGATGAACAGCATATGGAACTACGCCGGGCGGGTGGCGGCCGGGTTCCTCTCCGAGATCCTGATCCAGAAGTACAAGTGCCCGCGGCCGCTGATCTTCGCCGTCGTCCTCTTCACCTCCTGCGCCGGATTCATCCTCATCTCCTTCCCCTGCCCCGGCGCCCTCTACGTGTCGACGGTGATCCTCGGCTTCACCTTCGGCGCCCAGATGCCGCTGTTCCTCGCGATCATATCCGAGCTGTTCGGGCTCAAGCACTACTCGACGCTGTTCAACGTCGGCGTGCTGTCGAGCCCGGTCGGGTCCTACGTCTTCAACGTGCTGGTCGCCGGCCGGCTGTACGATCGCGAGGCGGAGAGGCAGATCTCCGAGCGGCAGAGGGCCAAGGGAGAGGCGTTGACGTGCATGGGGGTGGAGTGCTACCGGCTCTCGTTCATCATCATCACTATTGCCACGTTCGTCGCGGGTGTCGTCATGCTGATGTTGACCTGCAGGACGAAGCGGTTCTATGGCGGTGATATATATGCGAAGTTCAAGGAGCCGGTGGTGGCGGAGGGCGGTGAGAAGACCGCTGTTGTCGGCGGCGGTTCTAGTTCAGGTGAACATAGGATGGTGGAGCTCGGGGGCGGAGCCGCTGGTTCATGTGAAGATAGGAACGAGGAGGAGAAGCCCTGACGGACCCCTAGATAGAACGGTCATTAAAGCACATTTAGAATTTGAAAAATATTTTCAAAACAATTTATCTTTCTTTGTTTATAATTAAGAAACTTTTTTTTGTGTAGCATCGTTACTGCACCTCTCACTTGTTTACCCTCCCTAAACGTTTTAGAATTTGATAACTTTTGGTGGGTGTGTTGTTTAGGGTAAGGTGATCATCCTCATCAAAAATTAGCAAATTCTAGAACTTCTATGATCATCAAATGAGCTCGGCAAAATACGGTTACAGTGAACGATCAAAAATGTTCTGAACATTTGATGACCCTAGAAGTTTTAGAATTTAATATTTTTTTGTGAGATGATCATCTTACTCTAGAGAATACATTCACCAAAAATCACCAAATTCTAAAACTTCTAGGATGACAAACAATGCCTGAGGTGCAGCAACGACGCTGCACCTCAGGTC
Organism: Chamaelirium japonicum; assembly: GCA_947650365.1. Lineage (NCBI taxonomy): Eukaryota > Viridiplantae > Streptophyta > Magnoliopsida > Liliales > Melanthiaceae > Chamaelirium > Chamaelirium japonicum. The sequence goes on from OX393552.1 coordinate 18,263,961, forward strand.
TATGCTTCATTTTCTCATATATTGCCATAGAGAGCATGCTCACCAATTTTTATCAAATTCTAAAACCTCTAAGAGCATCAAATGTTAGAAGATTTATCGACCGTCCATTAAAATCAATAATTTGAATTGTGTATTTGATGTCTCTAGAGGTTTTAGGATTTGATGGTTTTTTGTGAGGATGATCAACTTGCCATAGAGAGCATGCTCACCAATTTTCATCAAATTCTAAAACCTCTAGATAGGTTTCTCAAAGTTATCTCATAGAAGAGTTATATATATATATATATATATATATATATATATATATATATATATATATAGATATAGATATAGATATATATATAGAGAGAGAGAATACGGGGTATGAGCTGACAGCCATTTTTATTTTAGGATGTCAGCTCACAGCCATCCGATCCCACTGATCATAACCGTCCGATTTACAAAAACAAACACACACACACACACCCTCCCTCCCTCCCTCCCTCTCTCTCTCTCTCTCTCTCTCTCTCTTTCTCTTTCTCTTTCTCTGATCACGATCTCTCTCTCTCTCTCATTCGTTGAGAACCACTGCCGCCCTCACCCTTCTCCTCCCACTCCAAAACCGGCCCAGCCTCAGCTCCGGCAGCCCCCGACCTCCCCCCCGATGCCCACAGCTGCACCCTCCGACAGCCCCTGATCTCCACCCCCGATCTCCCGGCACTGATCACAGCCCCCGATCTCCACCCCCGACCTCCCACTCCGGCGCCGGTCCAGCCGCAGCTCCGGCAGCCCCCGACCTCCCCCCCCGACGCCCGCAGCTTCGGCAGCACCCTCCGGCAGCCCCTAACATCCACCCCCGATCTCCCGGCACCGATCACAGCACCAGAACGGGTCGGGGGCCTGCCGGAGGGGGTTGGGGGGTTGCTGGAGGGGGACAGGGTCGCTGGAGCGGGAGGAGGGGGTGCCGGCGCCGGAGATGGGGTGCCGGAGCTGGATCTGAGCCGAGGGGGTGCCAGCGCCGGAGGGGGGAGGAGAAGGGGGCTGCCGGATCGGGAGGTCGGGGCTGCCTGCGGGAAGGTGCTCGACGGAGGGGAAGGGAGCTGCCGGTGGGGTGAGCCGGAGGCTGCTGGACCGGCGCCGGAGTGGGAGGAGAAGGGTGAGGGCGGTGGTGGTTCTCAGCGAACGAGAGAGAGAGAGAGAGAGAGAGAGAGAGAGAGAGAGATCGTGATTAGAGAAAGAGAGAGAGAGAGAAAGGGTGTGTGTGTGTTTTGTTTTTTAAAATCGGACGGTTATGATCAGTGGGATCGGATGGCTGTGAGTTGACAGCCTAAAATAAAAATAGGTTGTCAGCTCATACCCCGTATTCTATATATATATAAGAGAGAGAGAGAGAGAGAGAGAGAGAGAGAGAGCGACGGGTGTCCCAAAACCTTTTGAAAAATGACCCATGGCCACTTCAAGCTCGAACTAATCCCTCTGGATCGAAGTGAAGCCTGACCCACTCGATAATTCTCACTTCATTCCTGTGTAAAACGAGGGGGTCGGGAGAAGCTGAACCTGGAATCTCCTCACCACAGCATCAGTTGTTTTGCCAAATCTTCTATCCTCTAGTGGGTGTTTATGTTCTTTTTATTAAGGAAAATACTAGTTATTTGTCTCACAGTATCTATCATGAATGGTCAACTAGAATAATGTGTCCGGATCACAGTTGTCCGTTTCACCCAATCTCGACTGATGAATCTACTTAGCTCCGAGGGACCCTGTGATTGGAAGCCACATCATTCGGGTTTAGCATTCAAGATTGAATATATAGCATTGCTCCTTTATTAAATATGATGGAATAATAAACAAGGAAAGGAATAATGTAACTTTTTTTATTTTTGGAAAACTATGATATTTGAGCAAAATGTATGGAGCCATTTTCAGTCCTTTTATTTTTAGCTATATCTTTTAATTTCTTTCTTTCTTTTTATGAAGCCCTTGAATAGGAGGGTGGTTAAGGTCGACCCTGACTGGCATTCTTAGCTATATCTAACATGCTAGTTATTAGCATACTGAGTACAAAATTAGTTATTCTTTTGGTGGGGAGCTCTCCCCTCGAGGTTGAATCAGTCTCACAAGTTGAAACAAGGCCTCTTTGGGAATAGGCCGAACAATATGGCCCTTTGGAGAGGGTAGCCTATGCTGTCCAACTGTCACGTCCTGAATTTTGGACTAAGAAGAAATGGTCCAAAACTCGATGGTGATGGTTTGGAATAGAGAAAAAATATAATTACAGAAATGATATTATTGCGAAAGCAATAAAACTAACAATGAAATACCACGTCCACCAATAAGGTTCATAAGTCTTATAGTCCAAATATAATAACATGAAAAGATAATTAAATAACTAGACGACTCTAGTTGGCACTCCTACCCTCGTGAATGCGATGTTGAACTGCGCGCTACTCCGACTGAAACTGCACAGAACTCCTAACGCTCCACACGAGAGAAAGAACCCGAGGGAGAGAAAAATAACAAAACAACTCCCCCTGAGTATAAAACTCAGTAGTCCTAAAGAACAAGCTAGTCGAAGAATGAGGGAAAGATATAGCAGTAAATATAATTCTATAGTAAAGCAAAGATGTAGACATAACTATGTAAATAACAGAAAGAAGTATGACTACGTACCAAAAATTTATACTATGTGATCTATTCTACTATATCCAACAATCTCAAGTTATATATTCAATATCCTAACCGATAATTCCCTCATGATGCGTCCTATTTTACTTCCTGAGAGAACCCATTCTCTAGGTCGTGCATTGTGGTGCAAAGCCCTAGGCTCAGGAAAATAAAAAAAAGAAAGAAGGAGGGGGAAACTGTTGGAATTAATTCTACAAAACGGTGTATGTTTCATTGCAATTAATTCTACAAAACAATCTATATGCAAATCTATGATCTTAGCATATGTGCGGATACCCTAAAGGCATACTACGATCTACGGAAGACATGCATGTATCTAGTTAGGTGTCTAGAATCATCATACCTTGTGGATCTATGATCCAGAGAGAACGGAACAATGATGAACCGCACGTGAATCGCAAGGGAAGCTGTCGGATAGCACATTGTCCTTTGCGAATTGAGGAATCCTCGAAGTCCCGTCTCTGAGTGCAAGGACTACGAGCCGACAGAGGAATTCGTTGCGAAGTCGACGACGAGCCACGAGATCTCCTCCTTCTCTTTCTCTCTTCTTCCTTCTCCTTCCTTCCTCCTTCTTCTTCCTTCTTCTTCCTCTTTCTTCCTTGGCCGAAACCTCAGAGAGGGAGAGAAGGAGAGGGGTTCGTGTATTAGGAGAGGGAGAGCACCTAGGGCCAGCCCCTCGCCCTCCAATCTACATATAGGGCCGGCCTCCTAGTGCCATACGCAAGCTAGGGCCGGCCCTAAAGAGATTAGGATGAGAGGGGGCGGTTTTCAGGGTTTCCAAGTGTCTATCGTGAAGCCTGGACGAAAACGCCCTTCACGAAAAGTGAAAAACTGAAAGAGAGATTGAGTGAGGTGTGCTACTCGGAATCGAGTTCTGTCAGCGCCTATGAGCTCCTGGAATTATTCCGCTCATTCTAAGATCCATATTCAATATGTTCTGTGCCATATTTTAGTATTTATCAAAATACCCCTACGGCCCCTAACACATGTGAATTAGGTTCTTAGGCTTCGGGCTTGCGCTCCATCGCGCTACTTCGCATCCAACGTATCCATCCAAGTCGAGGAACAGTTCCTATACGCAATGATAGGGTGGAACTTTCAGGGTTCGGGATCTCTAACTCAAACCGGATCCCTGATTAACTGTTCCGGTGACACACCGAAAGTTCCATTAATCAATCCTAATCCGATTAACCCGCGTAGCCACCCAGAGTGCGACGCAAGTTGAACTCTAGTGATCCTAAACTTATGTTACTCCCTCGTAACCTTGTTCTCTACTATACTCTGATAATCTTTAGTTTCTCCTATTACTGTTGCCATGATATGACTCGGGCGGTGGGGAGCACCGTCAGATCCCGATCGATCATCTGACTAGGAATTGATGGCTTGTCATCTATAACACCACACACCTTCCGGTGCTATGCCTAGCATCCGGAACATCGTCAGTCTTACTAACAACCACCAGGCCTGGGTTAACTGTGTGGATAGATTGACTCATCAAAACGCACCCATCCAATACTAGACATCGGATAACCTGTAGGAATTACATGTCATTCAAGCGCCAGCGGGGTAACCCAACGTACCGTGGTATTAGACTATGGAAGGTCCGCACACATTGGCACATTAAAGCACCACACAACTGGTTGACCTAGTGTACATGGTCCCTCAGGGTTAAGGACAGATTATCTATAATAGTAAGACGGTTTATGCACCAATGTCTGAATCACCGAACTGTGCACCATCTTGGTTCCTGTTCAACACGATCATCGTGCTTGGTCAGGTGAATGGGAATCCTACGTTTCCGTAGTGGAGACTTCACCAAATCCTCTACCTACCAACAGCTTGTTCTCGGTAAAGCGATCGGCTTCACCTAAGCTGTGAACTAGTTATAGGTCTACACACAACTGGTCTACTGGGTCTCCCAAGCATGGATCCACCATACACCTCAGTGGCCTACTGTGTTCCCTAGGGTCCTTTATTATATGTGTATTAACATATACCAAAGTAGTATTCTAATTAAAACAATAACCAAAGTCATCTTTATTAATGTTAATACAGAAAATCCACGCTCAGGACACACGAGCTACAATAATCTCCCACTTGGCCTAGCGGGGAACAACAGTCTTAACTTCCATGGCATCCACATGCTTCTCAAAAGCCTTGGTCGGTAACGTCTTTGTGAAAGGGTCTGTCATGTTATCTGCAGACGCCACCTGAGTCACTGCAACCTCCCCTCGCTTCTACAAGTCCCGGATAATGTAGTATTTCTGCTCGATATGCTTGCTCTTCTGGTGATATCTTGGTTCCTTGGATTGTGCTACCGCTCCACTATTGTCACAGTAAAGGACAATACGATCTTGAGCTCCCGGTATACATCCTAAGTCCGTGAGGAACTTCTTGAGCCACACCGCCTCCTTGGCTGCTTCGCACGCCGCAACGTACTCAGCCTCTGTCGTCGAATCCACGATGCATCCTTGCTTCACGCTCCTCTTCCCAATGAAAATACAAACCCTGACGTCGATCTCTTGGATTCCGGATCTGATGCAAAATTAGAATCTGTATACCCAATCGGCATCAGTTCCTGTGAAGAGTAAACTAGCTCATAATCTCTCGTCCTACGGAGATACTTGAGTATACTTTTCACAGCAGTCCAGTGCCCTGGACCCAGATTTGACTAATACCTACCCATTATGCCTACTACATAGCATATATCTGGTCTCATGCACTGCATAGCATACATCAGACTTTCTACAGTCGAAGCATAAGGTATCTTCTGCATCTCTGCCCTTTCCTTAGGAGTATTAGGACCCTGATCCTTGGACAATTTTATTCCATGTCTGAACGGAACAAGTCCCTTCTTGGAGTTGTGCATACTGAATATGATCAAGATAGTATCTATATAGGCTGACTGTGACAGTGAGAGAGTTTTGTTCTAGCGATCTCAAGTTACCTTGATCCCCAAAACATAACTCGTTTCACCCAGGTCTTTCATGTCAAATTAAGAGGATAACCATACCTTCACTATAGACAACATTCCAACATCGTTTCCAATGAGCAGGATATCGTCCACGTAAAGTACCAGAAAAACTACTGTAGTCTTATCGCTCCTTTTATAAACACATGGTTCATCCATGTTCTGTTCAAATTCATAAGACTGGATAGCCTGATCAAAACGCATGCTCCAACTTGTGGATGCTTGCTTTAGTCCATAAATAGACTTTTGCAACTTGCACACCAGACTTTCATGACCTTTTGCGACAAAGCCTGGAGGTTAAGACATGTAGATGTCTTCTTCCAAATCCCCATTGAGGAATGCGGTCTTGACGTCCATTTGCTAGATCTCCCAATCATAATGGGCTGCAATGGACAAGAGGATCCGGATAGACTTATGCATAGCCACTGGTGAAAAGGTTTTATCATAGTCAATTCCTTCTCGCTGGGTACAACCCTTAGCGACTAGTCTAGCTTTGTAAGTCTCAACGGTACCATCCGGATCTCTTTTTCTTTTGTATACCCACTTACACCCAACAAGTTTAATGTTGTGAGGCAGTGTTATAAGTGTCCAGACCGAGTTTTGGAACATCGATGTCCATTCTGCCTCCATAGCTTTCTGCCATGCTGTATGGTTAGAGGATACCATCGCTTCGTCATAGTTTAGAGGATCATCCCCCTGAAACTTTGGATCTACCATAAAGGCTTTTTTAATGTATCTATCAGGAGCACTTGTGGTCCTCCCACTGCGATGAGCCTGCGATGGTTCCATAGGAGTCGATTCTACAGTATCGTTTATCTTAGTGGTATCGGCTCCCACTACGTTTTCTATCTGCGTACTCCCATCAGTACAAAGCAATTCTTCAAGAACTACTTTACTGGTGGGCTTATAGTTTATTAAATAATCCTGTTCTAGGAATACGGCGTTCGTCGAGACGATAACCTTTCTATCCTCAAGATCATAAAATAAACCACCCTTTGTCCCTTTTGGATACCCAACGAACAGACATACCTTAGTCTTTGACTCCATCTTATCTCGCTTGTCCTTTCGCACATGTGCTGGACAACCCCAAATCCTAAAGTGTTGTAGGCTTAGCTTTCGCTTTCACTTCAACCACAGCTCCCAAGGAGTTAGAGGTACTGACTTTGATGGAACAAAGTTCAAGGTATATAATGCCGTCTCTAGTGTATATCCCCAAAAACTATGTGGCAATGTTGTATAACTCATCATAATTCGAACCATGTCTAACAAAGTTCAGTTTCTCCTCTCAGATACACCAATTTATTACGGTGTCCCTGGTGCAGTCAACTGGGATACGATCTCATGCTCACGCAGGTACCCAATAAATTCATCCGATAGGTATTCGCCTCCTCGATCAGATCGAAGAGACTTGATACTTTTACCCGTCTGTTTTTCTGCTTCAGCTCTGAACTCCTTGAACTCATCAAAGGATTCAGACTTTTGCCGCATTAGGTATATGTATCCAAACCTCGAGTGATCATCCGTGAAGGTGATGAAATACTAGAAGCCTTCTATGGCACGGACACTTATGGGCCTACATACATCGGTGTGTACCAACTCTAATACCTCCTGAGATCTGCTACCTTTGGCTCGGAAAGATCTTTTAGTCATCTTGCCTTCCAGGCACGACTCACACGTTGGTAGGCTTTCGAAAATATCTGGACTTAAAAGTCCTACCTTAACTAACCTATTAATCATGTTTGAGGTTATGTGTTCAAGTCTTAGATGCCAAAGAAGTGTTGGATTATCTGAGGGATTTTTCATTTTAGATGAATTAACCACACATGCTTTAGTTATGTTATCCTGCTTATGATTGGAGTTAATTATATAGAGACCATTATGTGTCTTTCACTTACAAACAAAGGAACCATTCAATTTAATTAACACACCAGAAGCATCAAATAAAACTAAAAAACCTTCATTATTCAATAAGAAAACAGAAATTAAATTTCGTCTCAAGGACGGTACATAAAGTATGTCTCTAAGTAATAAACTTATTTCATCAAGAAACTGCAAGACGATATCTCCAACTGCTTTAGCCTCTACCATGGCCTTAGTTCACATGCTTAGGATTATCTCCCCATTACCTAATTTTCTTATCTCCTTGAACTCCTGCAAATTATTGCAAGCATGGTTAGTGGAACCAGAATCCACAATCCATGAAACAATAGAACAACTGGATGCTATAAGGGATTTCACTATATGGATTTAAGATATACCTGTCTCAGCCTTCTTGGGAGCCGCACGGCAGTCACCCTTCCAGTGCCCCTTCTTGCCGCATCGGAAATATTTTCCTTTGGGCTTCGTCGGACCATTCTGCTTAGGAACCTGCAACTGCACCTGTCCCATCTTCATGGGCTTCTTAGACTTTCTTTTCTGAAACTTGCATTTGGTTTTCAAAGAAGAATTTCGCTTTACATTCAGGGATTGGGCTCCTGCCTTCATCCCGTCATCTGCCACCTGGAGCGCCGCTAGGAGCTCTGCGTTCGATATCTCCAAGCGGTTAAGATTGAAGTTGGTAACGAACCCTCAAACATTCCTGACAGAGACGCTAGGAAAATGTCGGTCTGGATCTTTGCATCCAAGATAACATCGAAGGAACCATGCTCATTCACATAGCCAAATAATTTCAGCATATGATCCCGAACTAAAGTCCCCTCTGCCATCTTTGTGGACACCAATTTCTTGATGGTCAGGTAACGAGTTACCCGACTACGACGCTCGAATATTTTTTTTAAATAGAGCATCATGTCTGAAGTAAAGGCCATGTCTTTGACTTGCTTTTGAAGGATGGTCTGCAAGGATGCCACTATGTAGCACTTGCACATCTCATCAGCATCTAGCCAGTCTTTCCATTCCTTCAAGTGGGTCTCAGTAGCACTTGGTCCCGACATAGCCGGTTGAGGGGTACTTAGGGCAGTTGTGTGTTTGCCAACCCTTAGGACGAGCATCAGGTTACGCTTCCAGTCCTCGTAGTTTGGTCCCGTAAGCAAGGTTTAAAATCACGGTATCGGTCGGCCCCGAACCGGTATGTACCGACCGGTACGTACCGGTACCGGCCGATACGGACCGATACCGGTTGAGAAAAAAAACCTGAAAAAAACCAAAAAAAAAAAAAAATTTAACCGTATCGGCCGAGATTTAAAACCATGCCCGTAAGTTTGTTATCATTAAGGATGGAGGCAAGGGAGTCGAGCTTGGTCATGATTTCTGTAAACAATGGTTTAAACAAAAATTAGGGTCTACTACAATCTATTTCATGGAATTTAGAAATAGATAATGTTTACTCCAGCCGCTATGTCTTCACTACCTCAAGTGGAGATATCCAAGAATCTAAATTTTCTGGGCTCGAGCACTGAGACTATCGGCCTTGAATTGGAAATAGCATCTCGGTGAGAGCATGCAACCGTTTCTGCCAACAGGGTTTTTACAACCCAGTCTTCATCAGAATTACCCATGGCAAACTGAAAGACCTCCCAGTCTCCTTTTGGCCAGCTTTATGTGACCCGCGTGCGCAGCAACGGCGGCTTCACACAAGCTTTCGGATGCTTCCCATAAATCTAGGTGGTGTCGGCAGGGGGGTTCATAGGCTCCCGCGATGCAGGAAAAAACTGTCACCAACTGCCAGCGGCATCCTCCATATCCCAAAGGAAACCACTAGGCGAACCAGCATGGAAGGAAACACAGCTCTCACCCGGTGGGAATATCGAACTGCGTACCTCCTATCCAGACCCTTAGCTGGTTGATTGTGGAGACCAGAGGCTCCTCTTTGGAGGGAACCTCTTATACAACCCTTCTTTATGAGGTTTTATGCATATCTAGAAAGGTCACGACCTCCTAAACTTAGACCCTGGTCTACCATGCTCCCATTAGGATTACAAACCTTCCCGCAAAGCATTAGTATCCTTGGAAAATATCATAGTTCCTATCTCGAATACTCAGCTTTTGCCTTTCTTGCAAGGATCACATTATATAGATCCCAAGAATCCCGATACCTCATTAATTTGCCCATAATCCTAAGATCTGGAGCCTAGCCTAAGGTCAACGTGGAAAGGATTCCCACTAGAATGACGCCTCATTCACAATTTGATGCCTGATGTTATAGTAGACCTCATCTCATTATAGGTTTCGATGCTGGTCAAATAGGGACATCCGACAACCTCCGTCGGACCTCAACCTAATGGTGGCATAACTAAATCATTATAAGTTCACACTACCATTAAACGTCAACTAGAAACAGGTATCACTTAGTAGAATCCTAACTTAACTTGGTCGCTAGGACCATGTGGGGAAAAGGCATCCCACTAGGGTTATCATACTTCTTATGCAGACATTAGTTATCTCTAAACAAATCTAACATTGCATCTATCTCGGTGTACAATACTTGGCTACCTGAACTACCACGAGGGCGGTTACAACCTTTTCTTTTAGCTAGCTACTGAATTCACACGTGTTAGAACCATATAGAGACACCGATAAATCCATAAGCTTAGTACTAACCCTAAGCCTGATCTAGAGACTAACTCACAAGCAAGATAGATAATTAAATTATCATCGGGGTTCTCTAAACACTAAGTAAAGCGAATCAACATAAATAGCATCCAAACTGAATCAAGTCCAGGGTCCGACCCCTGAACCTGAGTAGCACAGCCAAGATATCCTGCTCTTCCGTTCTGCACGATCTTTGACAACGATCCCGATCATCGCCAACGTGCACGCTTTCGCCGGGTCTTTACACGCCATGGTACCGCTTGCCCGAACCGTGGATTTAACATCATCTCCTTCTTCCTGTGACCAAAAAACTAACACGCTCCGAGCAAGTGCTCGTTCGTGTACAATTTTGCTAGAAAGAAAAGGAAACAATCCTAGAAACATGACCAGGATCCAAGGGTGGTCAACCTCCACCCTAGCCCATCTAGAGCCTTAAAATTCACATACATAATAATAATCAATACAAAATTAAATCCGGGGTCCAACCTCCGGAGGCATACAATCACAGATTACTATTCAGCGCGGTACCTGCAAAAAGACGATACATAGCACAATCCATCTGCCTGATTTACGTCGAACCCCGACGAAAACATATGCCATCATATATTCACATGATGTTTTCACGAATTCATGCATGAAACATATATCAAAGCGTGCTCTGATACCAATTGTTGGAATTGGATCCGCTTATCAAAGTCGCAGCGAAAGCAAAAGATAGATCCGAAGATCATACGGTGTATGTTTCATTACAATTAATTCTACAAAACAATCTACATTCAAATATATGATCTTAGCATATGTGCGGACACCCTAGAGGCATACTACGATCTACGGAAGATATGCATGCATCTAGTTAGGTGTTTAGAATCATCATACCTTGTGGATCTATGATCCGAAGAGAACGGAACAATAATGAACCGCACGTGAATCGCAAGGGAAGCTGTCGGATAGCACATGAATCGCAAGGGAACCTTGTCCTTTGCGAATTGAGGAATCCTCGAAGTCCCGTCTCTGAGTGCAAGGACTACGAGCCGACGGAGGAATTCATTGTGAAGTCAACGATGAGCCGCAAGATCTCCTCATTCTCTTTCTCTCTTCTTCCTTCTCCTTCCTTCCTCCTTCTTCTTCGTTCTTCTTCCTCTTTCTTCCTTGGCTGAAACCTCAGAGAGGGAGAGAGGGAGAGGGGTTCGGGTATTAGGAGAGGGAGAGCACCTAGGGCCGGCCCCTCCCCCTCCAATCTATATATAGGGCTGGCCTTCTAGTGCCATACGCAAGCTAGGGTCGGCCCTAAAGAGATTAGGATGAGAGGGGGCGGTTTTCAGGGTTTCCAAGTGTCTATCGTGAAGCTTGGATGAAAACGACCTTCACGAAAAGTGAAAAACTGAAAGAGAGATTGAATGAGATGCGCTACTCGGAATCGAGTTCCGTCAGCGTCTATGAGCTCCTGGAATTATTCCACTCATTATAATATCCATATTCAATATATTCTGAGCCATATTTCAGTATTTACCAAAATACCCCTACGACTCCTAACACATGTGAATTAGGTTCTTAGGCTCCGAGCTTGAGCTCCATCGCGCTACTTCGCATCCAACGTATCCATCCAGGTCGGGGAACAATTCCTATAAGCAACGACAGGGCGTGAACTAGTTCTAGGTCTACACAGAACTGGTCCACTGTGTCTCCCAAGCATGGATCCACCATGCGCCTCAATGGCCTACTGTGTTCCCTAGGGTCCTTTTATTATATGTGTATTAACATATACCAAAGTAGTATTCTAATTAATTAAAGCAATAACCAAAGTCATCTTTATTAATGTTAATACAGAAAATCCACGCTCATGACACACAAGCTACAATAGAAACAAGTGTACCCCCAGGTCTGAGCTAGACTCCCAACTTGGTGGTGTTACTATTGGGTTCCTTTTTTTCAACAAGGGAACCACTCCATTCTTTATGCTCGGGATACAACCTTAACTATCTTAGTGGTCAAAAATGAAACTTGGTCTTTCACCACGGGGCACTCTCACCTAACTTGCTTTCTATGGGGTCTAAACCCCAGAATTAGATCACTCCACCTCGATTTTCATGTGAGAAATAACCTGTGTCCTAACCCCGTGATCCTTCCTATTTGTTTCGGTCTGTGCACATCTAGGGCTTCACTTGCATACGATATGCACGCGATCTGTACCGAGAGCTAGCCGGGCTACTAGGTTGCCACGACACCAAGACATAACGGAAGGGGAAGGAAAATTAAATAAGTATTTCGATAATCAAATAAAATCATAGCACTCTGCACTCATGGTGCTCTATATCCTTTTCTTGCATCCAGGGTGATATACAATCATCCATGGCCATGCAAATAAGGATGACGATACAAACCTCGTAAAATTAGGGCTGCAACTCGGACAGGTTGGGGGTCAACCCAAGCCCAACCCAAGTACTATAATCCTCAACCCAAAACCTAACCCAACTCAAGTTGCCCAGCCCAAGCCCAACCCAACCAAAAATTTGCAAGCTCGAGTTGGGCTCGGGTTGGCCCAAGTTGGTAGGACGAGTTGTGTTGTGCGGATTAGGGTATATTTATTTCCAATTATTGTATAAAATTTTGACATTTGAATATTAAAAACTGAAAATAGCGTATACTTTGCTAACACTACTAGTAATAGTATGCAATATATATAGAAGCCACAATGTTGTTACATTCACCAGTAGGAGTCTGTTAGGAAATATTATCTTCACCAATGTGAAGTACAATATAAGCAACATATACAGAAGCCACGATGTTACATAAGCAAACAAGTAAGCTTTTAGTAATAATATGCACAATGAAGCCAAAAAACTCCAAAAAAATATTGATCCTTCCTGCACTAGAAGGCAAAAGGATATATTGTATAAGCAAACTGAAGCCAAAAAACTTTAAAAAAAAGTTGGTCCTTCTAGTGACACCAAAATCTTCATCTTCATATACTCCTCAGTTCCAATATCATTCCTAGAGAAACCAAGAAAACATTACAATAGTTAGTGGATATTAAAATAAAAGTTAATATTATAAACATAATCATGTTGATAAAATTACATTCAAACTTTACCTTAATGCGAGATTTCTCTTATATGCCACAAGTTGAACTTGAAGTGCTAAGAGATAGAGCTCCATTATACTCATCCATTCAAGCAACAACTAAGATTTTATGAGACCTTGTTATTACTATCAAAATATACATAGAAAAAGTAAATAATGTTTAGTAATGAATCACCTGATTCAAAATCCTCTAGCTTTTATAATTTTTCTTCAATTTCAATGGGGGTCGATGAACTCCTGATCCAATATTGTGAACAGACCAAACACTCCACAATTTTTGGAGTTAATGAACTACGGAATGGGTCAAGTATGCGACCTCTAGTGCTGAAAGATGATTCTGAAGTAACAGTGAAAATTAGAATAGCCAAAATATCATGCACCATGTGAGAAAGAACACGATACATAGAAGATTTTGCTTTCCACCAATCCAAAATATCAAAATGTTGAACTTTGGTCGATCGATCATTGCCGGAAGTTCACACAATTGTTCGTTGCTTTGAATACCAAGGTGCGGAGGGTGGCGTGTGCTAATAGAGTTGGACCAACCAACCCTGGCCGGTTTGGTATCGTCAGCCGCCGAGACTGGGTGATGATCGGTGACAATCTTGATGTTTGGACCGAGTGACAAAACTAAGCTTGGACTTTTGATCGAATACTGATATGTCGGTCTCGGACTCTGTCGTTGCATGCCAAGATAGTAAGCTTGGACTTTTTGGTCAAGTGTCAAGACGTCGGCGATGACATCTCGGACTTTACCTTTAAGTGCCAAGGATGGAACCATGGCCTTGGTGCATGCCAAGGCGGCGACGCTTGCCTCAGACTTTGTATTCGAGTGTCAAGACTGTCTCCTTGGACTTGGTATATGCCGAGGTGGCGATGTCTTTCTCGGACTTTGTCTTTAAGTGCCAAGACTGTCTCATTTGACTTGGTGCATGTCGAGGCGACGACGCTTGCCTCGAACTTTGTCTTTGAGTGTCAAGGGTAGGATCTTAGGCTTGTAGAGTGCCGAGATATTGGTGACCTCAGACTTTGTCTTAGAGTGCCAAGGGCAGAGCCTCGGGCTTGTAGAGTGCCGAGGTGTTGGTCGCCTCAGACTTTATCTTCGAGTGCCAGACGTAAGACCTTGGGCTTGTAGAGTGTCAAGGCGTTTGTCGCCTCGGACTTTGTCTTCGAGTACCAAGGGCAAGGCCTTGGGCTTATTCTCATCGTCTAGGATGAGTACATATAGTTGACAGCTTAGATTCACCTGGATTGCAATTAGCCTTTTTATCTTATTTTTGCTTTGAGCTTCAAACTTGAACTAACAGAATCGAAGGCTTAGTTTGACCTGGGTTGCCAGGAGTCTTTTTATCGAATTTTAGCCTTGAAAGGGCATAGCCGATGTCGCATTGAGCTTCCGACTTGAACTGGTAGAATCAAAGGCTTAGTTTGACCTGGGTTATCAAGAGCCTTTTTATCAGGCTTTAGCCTTGAAAATGTGTAGTTGATGTTGCTTCAAGCTTCCGACTTGAATGGAAGGAATCAAAGACTTAGTTTGACCTGAGTTGCTAGGAGCCTTTTATCGGACTTTAGCCTTGAAAGGGAGTAGCAGATGTTGCTTTGAGCTTCCGACTTGAACAGACAGAATCAAAGGCTTAGTTTGACCTGGGTTGACAGAAGCCTTTTATTGGACTTTAGCTTTAAAAGGGCGCAGCCGATGTTGCTTCGAGCTTTCGACTTGAATGAGCAAAAACGAATGTATGATTTGACCTGGGTTGCCAAAAGCTTAGGCCTTTTTATTAGACTTTAGCCTTGAAAGGGCGTAGCTGATGTTGCTTCGAGCTTCTAACTTGAACGGGCGAAATCGAAGGCTTAGTTTGACCTAGGTTGCCAGGAGCCTTTTATCAAACTTTAGCCATGAAAGGGCATAGCCGATGTTGCTTCGAGCTTCTGACTTGAATGGGTGGAATCGAAGGCTCAATTTGACCTAGGTTGCCAGGATTCTTTTTATCAGACTTTAGCCTTGAAAGGGCATAGCCAATGTTGCTTTGAGCTTTTGACTTGAATTTGAATTGGGTTGCTAGGAGCTTTTTTATCGGACTTTAGCCTTGAAAGGGCGTAGCCGATGTTGCTTCGGGCTTCCGACTTGAACTGGTAGAATCAAATGCTTAGTTTGACCTGAGTTGCCAGAGTACTTTTTATCGGGCTTTTGTCTTGAATGGGCGTAGCCGATGTTGCTTCGAGCTTTCAACCTTAACTGGCAAAATCGAAGACTTGGTTTGACCTGGGTTTCCAGGAGCCTTTTTATCAGACTTTAGCCTTGAAAGGGCATAGCCGATGTTGCTTTGACCTTCCAACTTGAACTGGCGGAATCGAAGGTTTAGTTTGACCTGGGTTTCTAGGAGCCTTTAGGTGTCTTGAACGGGTTGAATTAAACTTCAAAAAATTTAAACTTTGACGGTCAACATGTACAAACATTTGCTGCCTCTATACTCTATGATGTATGGCTCCTCCCAAGCTGGAGCGAATTTGCCGCTTGCGAGTACTTCCTTTGTGTTTTGGAAAATGACTCTAAGTACCAGGTCTCTTTTATTGAATTCTCTTCTTATGTCCCTTTTGTCATATGACTTCTTGATTTTTGTTTGTAATTGGTCACGGCATAGCTGCTTTTGTTTCGAGCTTCTTACTTGAATGGTTGATATCGAAGTCTTTGGTTGACCCGGGTTGCCAAGAGCCTTTAGGTGCCTTGAAAGGGCATAATAGAATTTTAAGAGACTTCAACTTCGAGAAAAAAAGGTATTTTAATTATAAAGCAAAGCTGCAGTTATAATTTTCAGAGTTTGCTCGACGGATGTTATGAACTCGCATTTCCAGGTGCTCAACCTCTTTGCTGGAGGATGCTTGCCAATATAGGTATCCATGAATATCGTTTGCTTGGGGGAATCTGCATCCACGTATCATGTTGACTTTCTCCCTCTACCGCTGTTGCCTTTCCTTCTCTTGGTCTAGTTCCTTATTAGTGAGGTAGCTGTTGAGTCGCTCTTCTTGGATTAGGACTTCAATATGATGCTTCAATCACCAGTAGGTTGACATGCATAGGGTGTCTATGACTACGATAGAACTCACAGTAGGCTATCTTGTCCCTTGCTTGGTCTAAATTCGGAGGGAGATGTTATAGTCATTTGCAAAAGGGCTTGTTATGCAAATAGGCAAAAATGTCTTTAATGGAGGTGTTCAGCTCAGTGAATACCCTTTGCTCCATCGGAGTTCGCCTCTTCTCTACTAGAGGGGCCTTCGGATCTTCATTGCGTCTTTTGGTTGGCCCATACTCATATGGTGTCATGGCTTGCTTAAAAGCGAGGATATGGAGAGCATGGTCTCCCTTGATGTAGTTAAACTTTGGTAAGCTGGGTGTTTGCCAACTCTTAGGAAATAGGGTTGTGAGTACTTCAGGATGCAGAGGCCTCGCCGAGGTGATTAACAACCTGTAGTCTTGATGGCAGCGTCCCACGTCGGTGGTCCGCCTTTGTCGGTTAAGTAGTTGACGAGCATCTGTTGCTTTCGTACATGAATGAATAGGGCATCCAATGGACCCCGTTGACTCAGGAGACCTTTCTTGGTAGTGGCTCGGTGCGCCATCGATGTCGAGACGATCCCACACCGTTTGCCTTAGTGCTTGTGTGGATACCTGACGCCTTTTCAGTGTGATGCTCATGCAGTTCCTTGAGATGATAACTCGTGGCTGGACAAGTCCTTGGTACTTCTTCATCAGCAGTGGGAGTGTTGTGTACCATAACCCCCACTCTTTCAGCTGCTTTTTTCAAGAAGTCCCTCTCTTGCTCGAAGGCCACGTTCTTCTTGAGGAGTTTTAGCAGTTGGAAGCCAATTGCAAAAATTTGGTATGCAGTTGGACCCTCGTCCCCTTGAGCAATATGCTCCTTGCCTGATCGGTGGCTTGGGGATGATGGTTCCTACCGATTGCTGCGGTATTCTGGATAGCTGCCATGCGTCCCCAGCCGCTCATGAACATGTTTTCGATTAGTCTCCACAGAGACTTCATACTCATCTTCGATGAGTACGTCGTTTGTCAGATTAGGTTCCGCCTTTAGAGGGTTGGTACTGGCCTTCATCATCGAGCGCGTTGATGTTGGCATGATGAAGAAGTTAAAGTTGACTTGAAGAAGGACTTGTGACTCGTCACCACAAGTTGAATAGGAGTCGGTAAAGATAAGAGTAAGACCACTAACGAGATCCCAAACAGTGCCAAAGATTATGGGGAAAATTTCCCTACCATCTTGATCAGAAACTTCGCCCATAATTCTTGATTGAATGTGGATGGTTTGCAAGTTTAGGAAATTAGAGACTCAAAAGAGAAAGAGATGACACGTGGAGTTGTCAGAGTTCGGTCTTACGATCTAAATCTCTGGGTGAGAGATGCCACATGGTTTGCACTATAATAAATGTGAAAATAGCGATCAAAGTTCTCTCAATAGACCGAGAGAAGCTTCTTACAATCAGGGTTGCATGGAGCAACTAGCAGAAAGCTAGAAGAAGAGAAAAGAGCTCTGGCTCTGGTTATAGAATCTCCTCTTCCTCTGATCGAATGACCAACCAATCAACCCTTTTCTGAATGCCATAGGGGTCCTTATATAGCTGAAGCCTGTGCTGATATGGCAGTCATGAGGTGGTGCTGATCCCGGGCCTGGGCTTGTCTATTTCGGCCGTTGCGCAGGCCCATGTGGGTGTGGTCCGGTCTGGGATAATTTTTACACCTACAAACTCTAGTGACTACTTCCATTGTGAGCTATCCATTCATCACCTCATCTTATCTGGTGACCTCCAACGATATTTATAGCCATGCGACCACCTTCGGTGACTTCTAGCATCTCTCGATTGTGAGTTCGGATAACATTTGTCGTCGTTCATGCCTTTGATAGCCACCGGTGACTTATCAAAGTAGCGACGAACGCAGCTTTGATAGGTAGCATCTTCTCTCTCTCTCTCTCTCTTTATATATATATATATATATATATATATATATATATATATATATATATATATATATATATATATATATATATATATATATATATATATATATATATATATATATATATATATATATATATATAGAGAGAGAGAGAGAGAGAGAGAGAGAGAGAGAGAGAGAGAGAGAGAGGAGGGCTGTTACGTTGCGCTGTGAGCTGCGGTGAGAAAATGCATTGCGGATTAGTTGTTATCCGATCGGAGAGGGATCGATCCATTGGAATCTAGCCGCACAAATCCATCTCGCACCGGCTCAAAAATCAAGCCGTCCGATCGGATGATCCAACGGATGGAATCCATGGGAAACAACTGAATAGGATAAAAAAAAATTGTGGTTACTGTTGCGCTACATTAACCATAAATTTTTTTGTCCTATTCGGTTGTTTCCCACGGATCCTATCCGTTGGATCATCCGATTGAACGTCTATACTTTTGAGCCGGTGCGGGATGGATTTGTGTCGTTGGATTCCCATGGATCCATCATCCGATCGGACGACTACACTTTTGAGCATGTGCGGGATAGATTTGTGCCGTTCGATTCCTATGGATCCAAATCCGATCGGACGATAACCAATTCACAGTGCATTTGCTCCCCATAGCTCACGAGTATCTGCTGCTTTCACATGTGAATGAATGGGGCGTCTAGTAAACCCCGTTGACTCAGGCAAACTTTCTCAACAGTGGCTCGGTGCGCCATCGATGTCAAGGCGATCCCATATCGTTTGCCTTGGTGCTTGCGTGGATACCTAATGCCTTTCAGTTGATACTCATGTGGTTCCTTGGGATGATGACTCATTGTTGGACGAGCCTTTGGTATTTGTTCATCAGCTGTGGGAGTATTGTGTACCACAACCCCTACTCTCTCAGCTGCTTTCTTCAAGGAGTTCCTCTCTTGCTCGAAGGCCACGTTCTTCTTGAGAAGGTTTAGCAGCTGGAAGTCAGTTGTCGAAATTTGGAATGTAGCTGGACCCTCGTCCCCTTGAGCAACATGCTCCTTGCCTGGTCGGCGTCTTGGGAATGATGGTTCCTACCGATTGCTGTGGTCTTCTGGATGGTTGCCTTCGTGAACATGTCTTCGATTAGTCTCCACAGAGACTTCATGCTCGTCTTAAATGAGTACGTTGTTCGCCAGATCAACATCCGCTTTTGGAGGGTTCGTGCTGGCCTTTACCATCGAACACGTTGATGTTGGCGTGATGATCGAAGAAGTTGAAGTAGACTTGAAGAAAAACTTGTGACTCGTCACCACAAGTTGAGTAGGAGTCAGTAGAGATGTGGGTAAGACCACTAACGATATCCCACAGATGGCGCCAAATATTATAGGAGAAATTTCCGTATCGTTTTAATTAGAGACTTCGTCCCATAATTCTTGATTGAATGTGGATGGTTTGCAAGTTTAGGAGATTAGAGACTCAATAGAGAAAGAGAGGGAGAAAGAGAGAGAGAGAATAAGGGTTCATTCTCTTCCAAAACCTTAGATGTCTCTCTCTTTCTCTCGCTCTTCTAGGGTTATTGGTCACAAATATTAATTAGCTGATCATCTAAAAACAATTTGTAGACCGTACTCGAAATGGACAACTTGGCCTCCAGCATCTGCAAGATGAGTCCAGTAGGTTTCCATGTGTATATAATGACAATGGGCTTCTGGGCGGCTATATGAGTGCTATTGCTTAGTGGTTGTTATCAACCCATGCTTCATTTAATTTGCGTATACGACCAACTATCTACCTGGGCTTGAATTATAGCCAATAACTCAAACACATTGAGAGCATCTCCAAGGGCCTCCCTTAACGTTCACTTAATTAAGGGAGCCATTTTCGCCGCATCAGACAAACAAGGGAGTGCCTCCCTCTCCACTCTCTTGGCATTCACTTAATTAGTTTCAACGATCACATGCCATGAAAATGAATGGTCTCGATTGTGAAACCAATGATTATGGGTGATTATGCAACATCATGTTGGTGATGTTGACCTGTGGGACGGACCTGATCAGCTGAGCGAATGGTGAAGCCTCACTCAAACGGATGAGTGAAGTTTTGTTTGCTCGGTTAAGCTAGAGCTACGTGAGGCCCTTGGAGTCCCTTTTTTATCATTTTACTTACTCAAACGTTTTTATAACGAGCAATGCTATTAGCCCGAAGATTTTCCCGAATTCGTCAGTTCGATTGACGTGGCAGCACAAATTGGTGGCTGAAAAGACTTAAAACTCGTTGGTGAGTTTCAGCCACCAGTTGTGCGCTGCCACATTAATCAGGCCGGCGAATTCTGAAGAAATCTTCGAGGTGAATAGCATTTCCCTTTTATAACATTTATTTTTTATTATGAATAGCAAGTCCTCTAACCACATTAGCATATATGCTTTCTTTGATTAAAAACATACACTCCTGCAAAAAAAAAACCATACACTTGCAATATTTAATTTAATTTATTATTTTTTTAAAATACTGTATCCTATACGATCATCAGGGATGATGATTCCATTAATTGTCCCTTACGGCCTAATCGATTTTCTTTGTCTAATATCAACGTCAAAGGGAGTGGCAGCGCTCAGCACAGCGAGTGGGAGACCCTCCTCACTCCTCAGGCCGCCAAATGTCGAGTTCAGATCTTCTCCACTCTGTCGGCCCTCGTAGGTGGGCCCTCGTGCATCACAGCCGCACTCTGACAAGCAATACGAAAGTGAATCGTACTCCAGCCGACTGTATGCGATTGTGATACGCCCACCCCACCGATGGGGCCGACATAACCCAAGCTTTGCATCAACCTTTGTCACAATTAGCCGGCGGCCGCACCACAGACCCAATAACGGCCGAGCATCTGCATTAGGGCTGGCAATTTCGAACCAGACACGGCAGACCCGACACGAAGTTAGCGGGTCTGGGTCAGGACTAAACGGGTTCGGGTCGTAAACGGGTCGACACGATAGCCCCGTTTAATAAACGGGTCAGGTCCGGGTTTAGGATCTGGACACGGTGGACCCGGGAAGACCCGTTTAGTATTCAACAGGTCGTGTCGTGTCGGGTCGGGTCTACCCGCAATCCAATACTATAATATATAATATCAACGGGTATTTCAGGTCAGGTCGGGTCGAGTCGGGTTGGGTCAGATCGGGTCAAATGAATAGTCCCGAATGGTAAACGGGTCTTACCAGGTCTTATCGGGTCTACCCGTTTATTAGCGGATCAGGTATGGGTTTAGGATCTAGACATGATTAGTTAAACGGGTCGGGTCCGGGTCTAGGGGTTTTGGAAACGACACGAAACTAGACACGACACGACCCATTGCCACCCGTAATCTGCATCCTCCAGGTCCGAGGAAAGCGATAAAAACCACACAGGTATTCCCGTTTGCACTCCACTGAGTAAGAGCATCTCCAATCAGTTCCTCATCCCAATCCTCATATTTGGGGATGATACGGTGCCAACTCAGATTTTGGGAAGAGGAAGGCATCTTATGTTTCCAACCGTCCCCCCATCCATTCATCCTCATTTTGAGATATTATTAAAACACCTCCCATTCATCCATCCCTATGTTGCCAACTCAACTTTTGAAATTCTTTTTAGTTTTTTTAATAAAAACTGAGGGTTCTAGAGTACCCCTAAATATGGGGGTTGACGCTGGCCTCCCCATAAATAGGGGTTAGAATGGGGGTCCGTTGGAGAGATACTTTGGACTTTGGAGTTTCACCCCCAAAATTAGGGGTGGCAATCGTTGACCCGACCCGCCAACCCTATCCGAAGTTAACGGGTTTGGGTTTGGCCTAAACAGGTTCGGGTCATAAATGGGTCGATCCGATTGACCCGTTTATTTAATGGGTCAGGTTCGGGTTTGTACTTATAACCCGATTGACCCAACTTGACCCATTTACCAAATGGGTCGTGTCAACCCGACCCGACCCAACCCGATCAAACCCGGCCCAATCCGACTTATCTTGACCCAACCGGACAAGTTTACATGGATTTTGTTGACCCAACCCGACCCGATCTGTTTAGTAAACAGGTTAAACGGGTCGGGTCGGGTCGGGTCAACCCGTTTATTAGGCGGGTCTGGTTTGGGTTTAAGTTTTTGACCCGTTTATTAAACGGGTCGGGTCGGATCAACCCGTTTATTAGGCGGGTCTAGTTTGGGTTTAAATTTTTGACCCGTTTATTAAACGGGCTGGGTTCGGATTGAGTGTTTTGCCCTATACCTATGTCTCAACCCGACCCATTGCCACCCCTACACAAAATCCCATGTGGATAGGGGACCGGTTGGAGATGCTCTAATGGCTCCAACACATCACCATGGTCAGTCCCTTGCAACCACAGCGGCCGCCGATCCTCCTACTCCTACCCTCCTTCCTCCTTCCTCCTTCCTCCTTCCTCCTCCAAGATTTCGGATGGTTGGTTGCAAGGGACCGGTGATAAATGAAGATGATCGAGAATAGGGAGAAAAAAAAAATGGGGGCCCTAATCAAAACATTTGATTCAAAAGGGCGGTGGGGGGGGGGGGGGGGGGGGGGGGGCTTCTGGCTCGGTGGGGTGTAAATAACAAAACCCAAGCCAAACAGAGAATCAAGAACATTCTGTAGTAGAAAACGACAAAACAAGTCTCCATCGATCCAAGTTTGCCGTTGACCCTGCCACGTATATTAGCCGTCTCATCGTCTCAACAGTTCACACCCTAAGCTGACCTCTCTCCAGTCATAGCAGCAGCAGCAGCAAAGGCCGGCCCTAATGGCGGTCGCCGCCGGCGCCCTGGGCCTCGCCGTCCACGTGGTCCGTGGCCAGTGGTTCGTGGTCCTGGCCACCTCCCTCATCCTGGCCACCAACGGCTCGGGCTTCCTTTTCGGCATCTATTCCAGCGACATCAAGTCCACCCTCGGCTACAACCAGCAGACCCTCAACACCCTCAGCACCTTCAAGGACCTCGGCTCCAACATCAGCATCTTCGCCGGCCTCCTCAACGAGGTCACCCCCCCTTTTGTCTCCCTAGCCGTCAGCGCCGCCATGAACCTCTTCGGCTACCTCATGCTCTACTTCGCCCTCGCCGGCCGCCTCCGCCACCCCGCCGTCTGGCAGATGTGCCTCTTCATCGCCGTCGGCGCCAACTCGCAGTCCTTCTCCAACACCGCCTCCTTCGTCACCGTCGTCAAGAACTTCCCCGAGAGCCGCGGCGTCGTCGTCGGCCTCCTCAAGGGCTTCATCGGCCTCAGCGGCGCCGTCTTCACCCAGCTCTACCGCACCTTCTACGGGGACCACTCCAAGTCCCTCGTGCTGCTCATCGCCTGGCTCCCCGCCGCCGTCTCCCTCGCCTTCATCGGCACCATCCGGATCATGGAGGTGGCCCGCCAGCCCAACGAGTTCAGGGTCTTCTGCTCCTTCCTCTACATCTCCCTCGCGCTCGCCGGGTACCTCACGGCCATCATCATCGTTGAGACGAAGGTCTCGTTCACCCATTGGGATTACACCGCGAGCACCGCCATCGTCCTCACCTTCCTCCTCCTCCCCCTGGCCATAGTCATCAGAGAAGAGCTCAAGCTATGGAAAATCAGAGGTCTCCCACCGATCTCCGTAACGATGGAGGACCGTCCAAAAGAAGAACCACCACCACCACCACCGCCGACGCCGCCGCCGGAGCCTGAGGAGATCCCAACTGCAACAACAGCAGCTTCAGAAACGAATCGGCCGGCGCTCTCTCGCCTCATAAAAGTCTTCGAGACCCCTAAACGAGGTGAGGACTACTCGATCCTTCAAGCTGTAGTGAGCATCGACATGCTGATCCTCTTCTTCGGAACCATGTGCGGATTCGGCGGCGCCATGACGGCGGTCGACAACATCGGCCAGATCGGACAGTCGCTAGGCTACCCGTCTCGTCGGATCGGCACCTTCATCTCCCTCATCAGCATCTGGAACTACATGGGGAGGGTCACCGCCGGGTTCACCTCCGAGATCCTCCTCGCAAAGTACAAGCTACCCCGCCCACTGGTCTTCGCTCTGGTCCTCCTCCTGTCCTGCGTCGGGCACCTACTCATCGCCTTCGCCGTCCCCGGATCGCTCTACCCTGCATCGGTGATCATCGGCTTCTGCCTCGGCGCCCAGAACCCGATTCTCTACGCCATTGTGTCGGAATTGTTCGGCCTGAAGTACTTCTCGACGATGTACAATGTCGCCGGACTGGTGATCCCGCTCGCGTCTTACATACTGAACGTGAGGGTCGCCGGCCGTTTGTACGACCAGGAGGCGGCGAAGCAGAATGCGAGGGGTTCGGGCTCTACGGGGAGGTCGTCGACGTGCATCGGAGTGCAGTGCTTTAGAGTTTCCTTCGTCATTGTAGCGGCGGTGACGGCCGTCGGGGCGGTTGTTATGATGGTCTTGGTGTATAGGACGTGGGATTTCTACAGGGGTGATATATATGCGAAGTTCAAAGATAGGGCGAACGTGGAGAAACCAGCCATGGCAAGCGGTGGTGTACATGATTGAAAGGAGGGGGTGACATTATCGTGAGCTAGCCACTTGGTAATTTGGTTGGTTCAAGTCCTAACCCAAGTTGGGTTTGATCGAACATGGTCTGGGCAAACTCAAGGTTAAAAAATTAATGGAGGGAGTTAGTGGCCGGCAGCCCCTGATAGTGGATTACATTAATGAAAAAGGAAGCTTTAAGCTTAGGTTTACATGTTAACGTAAAGTCCCTGTAACAATCCAGTAATAAAAATTAAATATCATATATTTTTTTTACTGTTTACTGTACAATAAAGACAATAAATTCTACTAATTTTTTCTAATTTACCAATCATGTCATTACCATGTAATTATATGAACAGTCGCTCAGAAAACTTCTATCAAACCATCAAAAAGCTTAAAATCAACAAAGAAAAAAATTCATGCGATCGCCGTCTTCTTCTTCGCACCAGTCGTCAAGGAGCTTGCTGGCGATCAAGGGACAAAGTTCCATCAGGGTGGCCGTCCGACCACTCCAGTTGGGGGCCGAGGTTGTTCAAGATTTTTAAAATTATTTAATATTTAACTATTTTAGTTGGGATTCTTTCAACAAAGTTGTTGAGACTTCTTAGTTAGTGATTGACTAACAGGGAGGGAAATCATGGGTTCAAACCGGATGATATGCTAATTTTGAATAAAAAATAATAATAATTAGTGCCTACGCGGGGAGGCGCAACACACCGAGCGCAAGGTGTTGTGTGATGTGCGATTGAGCGTTACGTGTGCGATTGGACGTTTAAAGGCGCACTTTGCACCTAAGGTTAACTCGGATTCGAGTCGACTTGGTACGACGTTTACAACCTGGAGCGGTTAAATCCAAAGGGTGTCGGTTGGGTGGTTAAATCTAAAGGGTACAGTGCGAGGGATGTTGGTTGGGTCCAAAGGGTGCCAGAAACACCTGTTCGGATTGACGGTTGTGAACCGTCCACCCGAGCGGATGTGACGATCCAAACGGGCAGGGCACCCGCCCGGTCGAATTGGCACTCGATGGCCTGCGAACCATTGCACCTGTTGGCTACCTAAGGGTGCCTCCAGCCCTATATAACCAAGCCCATTTCACTCCTATTTGCAATCTCGAATCCACTTCTATTTCTTCTTTATTCTTTATTTTTTGTCAGAGAAATCCGTGTCGCAGATTCCTGATAGTGAGTTAACTTTTTTTATCATTGTTGGGTGTAGTCTCACAAAGGCTGACGTATCTTGAGAGCGATTCGCGAAAGACCCGACAGCAATAAGCGGGTGCGAATAACGCTTTAAGGAAAGCGGATTATACGCGTTTCAGTATTTGATTTATATTTATTTCTCTGTCTTCATGAACCCTGAATGCGCAGAAAAAGATTCGGGTCGTCTTTATTGCAAACACACGAAGATTACAGAGGCCGGGACTCGGGGGTGGTGAGCCGGGTGCGGCGAATATTCGATCAGGAGATTGTGGGAGAGATCCTCTGGAGGGTCCCTTTGATCTGCGTCTTTACGTGGTATTCGTGCGAGAGCTCTGAAGGGGTTGCCCAGGACAGAGGTCTTTATAGGGTGAGGGTTTTTGAGAGGCTAAGGAGTATCCACCGTTGCTTTTGTCCCTTCCATGCTTCGCGATTTCTCGGCTAGGGGGTTTTTGGCTTCGTTCCTCGGTCTTCGTGTCTTTCTCGATCCTTGCTTGACCTCGGCGTCCTTGATCGTCAGTTCGCGGCGTCGATCGTGCTTTTGGCATCGGTGTTTGCTTTGGCGTGGCTCTGGCTTTTGCTTTGCATTGGCGCTTGCGCTTGAATGTAGATGGGGGAAGACTTGCGATGCTTTCGTTCTTCCGGACTTCGCGTCGTATCGGCTAGAACATGCGGTGCTTTTGCTCGTGATCGGTGTAGTCGCTTGGATTTGGCACTTGTGTTGCTTTGGCGCAGGCTTTACCGGGGATTTTGCTTTGGCTTCTTGCGTGGGCTTTTGCTTCGGCATCGACTTGATCTTCTTCTCGAACGGCGGTGACTACGTCTTCAATGCTTCTGGCTTCCTTGACGGTTTAGGTGTCGGCTCGACTTTTTTTCTTCTCCGGGCTTCTTTGGCGTGATCAGAGTCGAAGGGTTCCTTTGAAGACGGCGAGGGTGGCACCGATCTCCGTGCGACGGGTTGTAGCATCGGCTTTGCTTTAAAGACGACGGGTGTAGCGACGATTTTGCTTCTCTTTTTCTCCGGGCTTCTTTAGCGTGATCGGATTCGAAGGGTTCTTTTGAAGATGGCGGGGTAGCACCGATTTCCGTGCGACGGTTGTAGCGTCAGCTTTGCTTTGAAGACGACGGGTGTAGCAGCGCTTCGGGTGTTCCTCTCCAAGCCTTCTTTTTCGTGGATAGAGTGGACGTTTGTCGAAGGCGACGGGTGATGACACTTCGGTCTTCTTCTCCGGGCTTTTGGGCTTGATCGGAGTCGAAGGCTTGTTGGAGACGATGGGGTGGTGCTGCTCTGATCTTCTTCTCCGGCCTTTGCTTCTGGCGTCTTCGGAGTCGAAGGGTTCTTCTTCTCTGAGCTTTCTTCTTCGTGCACGGAGTCGAAGGCTTGATCTTCTTGTGCAAGGGTCTTCACGTTGATGAGGGCTTTCAATGGACTAAGCCAGTCCCGAAGGGATAGGCTTGCTCGTGCCTCGTGAAGCCTTGGGTCGATGAAGAGCGTGTCTTCTCTTTTGCAGAGCTTCCTCGCTTCATCTTCAGCTTCCGACCTGTTGAGCCTTCCCCCTCCCCCTCTATTTATAGGTGAAGGAGGGGAGGGGAGAGATATGGGAAGATTTATTTGAATCCTTTTAATATCTCTCCCATAAATACCCAAGATTTATTCATCCATTGATGAGGAGAATAAGCCTTTATTTGCTTTCCTTTTCTGGTGGAGTAGTTATGGCTTAATCCTTTTTGAATTTATTTTGAATCGTGCTCATAAAGTCAATGGCGACCCGGCTTCGTTTCTTGTCCGTCGGATCGAGGGATCGGTGCAGATCCACACTTATGTAGACGTCATACGCAAGCTCCCCCCGCGCATGGCGGTATTTGTTTTCCTTTTCTTCTTTTCTTTCCTTTCTTTTTTTTCTTTCTTCCTTTTTCTTCTTTTCTTTTCTTTTCTTTCTTTTCGTTTTTTTTCTTGAATGGTCGGCCACTCAGCCCCTTAAAGGGGTTTGGATTTCTATAGGGGGGGCGGGTGGGCCCCACTTGGGGATGGGCCCACTCGGCCCCTTGTTTGGCGCGGGTCGGGTCCAGTTTGCGTGTCGGGTTTGCCTCCGCATTGGTGCATGCGAGTCGGGTCCGGGTCTGGGTCCGAGTGTGTGTCGGGTTTTTCTCCGCATTGGTGCATGCGAGTCGGGTCTGGGTCCGAGGGGCGTCAGGTTGGCCTCCGCATTGGTGCATGCGAGTCGGGTCCGGGTTAGACACAATTTGTGTGTCTACAAATGCCCCCTCAAAGATGAGTGCGCTGGCGGAAAATGCGAAGTACTTGTATACGTAGGAAACGCACAACACTTGTCCTTGATTCCTTTCTTGGATGGGATAAGTGGCTTATTTAAGGGCCACTACCCCTTTCATCCAACACCTTGCTCTTGCGAAGACTCTGCTGCCTCTTGGAGATCGCCGTCGAAAGTGTGTTGCCTAGGGTTGTACGTGACTTGCTCCGTCTTCCTAGTGTCGCCTCTTTTATCGGAGGCGGCGGCGATGGTGCGCGACTTGAAAATCATCACCAAGGCGGGCTCGAAGCAACGAGGCGAAGATGACTGCGGTGAGGAGGACAGAGGGTCGTGACCAAGGTGGCGGTCCTCATTCTTCTGCTTCTTCTCTTTTCCTTCGTTTTTTCTTTCTTTTCTTTTTCTTTTTCTTTTTCTTTCTTTCTTTCTTCTTCTTCTTCTACCTCTGGCTTGTGGAGGCAGCGGCAGTGGCGGCCGGAGCTGCGGCGCATGGCGCGGTGGTCCGAGCGGGCACGGGCCATGGTGTGAGCGGTGTGGTGGCCGGGCCACAGGCAGGCGACATACGGCACGAGAGCTGGGCGAGGCGGCGGTGGCCTGCGGCTTCGGGCATGGGGCGCGGTGGCGGCGTGCGGCGCAGGGCGCGCGGTGTGCGGCGGCGTTGGCCGGGGCGCAGGGCGCAGGTGGCACGGGGCTGCAGCGCGGGGAGCGGGCGGCGTCGGTCGGGGTGTAGCGGCGGTGGCGTGCGCGAGCCGGGCGGGGGACCTGGGCAGCCACGGCTTCGGTTCGATCGGGAGCCGATCGGATCAGAGTGGGCTGTGGGCGTGAGTCGGCCCCCCCCCCCCCCCCGGGCTGGATCAGAGAAGAAGAAGAGAAAGGGGGCTTTGCCCCCCCCCCCCACCACTCGTTTTTTTTTGAATGGGCCCTGGCCTCTTCTGTGGGTTTGGGTCAGAGAAAGGGGGCAGCGGGCCCCTCTCTCTTTCTCTTTTTTTTTCTCCTCTGCCGATTGGGTGCGAGGCCGGGTGTGGGTTCACCGGCGGGTAACGTAGAGCAGCGCGATGGTGTTGGCTGTGGATTTCTGGCGAAATAGCAAGCGCGAGTTTCGAGCGGCGGCCGGCTGCATGATGCCGGCGACGCGAGGTCCAATACAGGTGAGTGGCGGCAGGCGGCCGACACAGGCGGTATCGGCGCAGGTAGTGTGCGGATGCCGTGCGGCGTTGGGGTGCCTTGAGCAGGTCGATGGGGGCCGGGCTGGCAGGTGGTTGCGGCTCCAGCTTGGTCGGGGCTCCCTTATCGGATAGGAGAAGAAGGGGGGCTGCGACCCCTGCCATCCAAGGGGGCTGTGGGCCCCTTGATTTTATTTTTTTTTGTCAGCTCCTCTATCTTGTCTTGACTTGATTGCTTCCCCTTGTGCCTTTTCAGGATTCGAGCTTCGGGGGTTTGGTCTTACCGGGGCGTATAGCTGAGGGCTTCTCCGGTGGGAGTAAGTACCTTCGCTTTCCCCTTACTCGAGTGTTTCACCACCGTACTTCGAGGAGAGAAGACCTTCTGTCGATGGTCCGGATCCCTATATATGAGCGCATCATAGAGGATGAATTAGCTGGGGTGGATAGCTGAGGACTTCTCCTACGGGAGTAAGTACCTTCGCTTTCCCTTGTGTCTTTTCAGGATTCGATCTTCGAGGGTTTGGTCTTGCCGGGGCGTATAGCTGAGGGCTTCTCCGGTGGGAGTAAGTACCTTCACTTCCCCTTTACTCGAGTGTTTCGCCACCGTACTTCGAGGAGAGAAGACCTTCTGTCGATGCTCTGGATCCCTATCTATGAGCGCATCACAGAGGATGGATTCGCTGGGGTGGATAGCTGAGGACTTCTCTTATGGGAGTAAGTACCTTCGCTTCCCCTTGTGTCTTTTCAGGATCCGATCTTTGAGGGTTTGGCATTGCTAGGGCATATAGCTGAGGGCTTCTCCAGTGGGACTAAATACCTTCGCTTCTCCCTTACTCGAGTGTTTTGCCACCGTACTTTGATGATAGAAGACTTTCTGTCGATGCTCCGGATCCCTATCTATGAGCGCATCATAGAGGATGGATTCGCCGGGGTGGACAGTTGAGGACTTCTCCTACAGGAGTAAGTACCTTCGTGGCTTTTGTGAGTAAATGGGTGATTATGCTGAAGACTTGTGCCCACGCCAGTGGTGGCTTCGAAGATCTGCTCCCGCTTGACCTGGTGGTGTCGACTCCTGGTCTCGGGGGACGTTTAGTACCTCTGCGGCTTTGAGACAAAGGATTCTTTGGTGACTTGGAGGTGGAGGACTCTTCGACGGCTTAGAGACGAAGGCTCGCTTGGCGGCTTGGAGACGAAGGATTCTTCGACGGCTCGTGGATACGAAAGCTTCTTTGATAGTTTGGAGACTAAGGATTCTTTGGCGGCTTGGAGGTGGAGGACTCTTCAACGGCTTGGAGACGAAGGATTCTTTGGCGGCTTGGAGGTGGAGGATTCTTCGATGGCTTGGAGACGAAGGATTCTTCTGCGGCTTGGAGCCAAAGGGTTCTTCAGCGGAGTGTTGTCGTCCTTTTGGTGCGGGAGTGTAATGACAACGGCACGGCGAGATGACAAAACGAAGCCGAGTGTGGTGACCTCGGAGGCCAGGAAAGGTGGCTCATTTGCCTTTTTTTTTTTTTGAAGTCACGAAGGATATGGTTGTCGTCGATTTATCCGCCTATCTTTGGGTTACTGCATTTGACTTCAGTGGCAGTTCTAATCCTTTGAGTCTTTGACTTTGAGGGACTGGCAATGTTCGGATGGGCTCGAGCTTTTGCACGAGCCTGGCTGATTTCAAGGCGGACGACTCTTTGTTTGCAGAGTAGACGCACACCTTCTTGGAGGGTGGCGAGCTTTGTTGCTTGCGACGGTCTTTGCTGGAAGATGCTTCCTTGGGCTTAGCTGCGACCAAGGGAGAAAGACGTCGGCTGGAGGGGCTTCACACTCTTGCTACTGCAAACTTGGTTCGAATGCAGACTTGGTTCGAGTTTGCCAAGGAGTTCCAAAGCTTGCGCGTGCAGTGGCACTAGGTCTTCTTTGGTGACTTCGTATGCCCCCAAGACTTGCTGGATGACGAGCTGAGAGTCACCGAAAATCTTGAGTCCCTGAAGCTTCATATCGTTGGTGAGTTCGAGGCCGATGAGTAGAGCTTGATAGTCCACCATGTTGTTGGAGCATGGTTCTGACAGCAGCAATGATAATGGGAGTATCTCGTCGTTTGGAGTGACGAAGATAACCCCTGCTCCAGCTATGTCTTGTTTTGCTGCGCTGTCAAAGAAAATCTTCCAGGAGGGGGCAATGTCGATGGAGAAGACTTCTTCGTCTGGAAGATCTTCTGATAATTTTCATTTCGTCGGGAGGGGATATTATGCGAGGAAGTCCACGAGAGCTTGTCCCTAGCCTTAACTGCCTTCTGTGGCACGAAGGTGATATCAAATTCGAGGAAAAGTAGTGCCCACTTTGTCAGACGTCCGGAGAGCACTGGCTTTGACATGATGTATTTGAGGGGTTCGGCCTTCGAGATGAGTCTAACGGTGTGAGCCAGCATGTAGTGTCGCAGCTTCTTTGTAGCGAAGATGAGTACCAAGCAGACATATAAAACTTTAATTGCATGTCACGTGTGCAAACATATGCGCAAACAATATTTCCATAGCAACCAAACAAGTCTTAATTGTTAAAAGGTCGAACAAAAAAGAAGATGATGAATGGTTGTTTTTGATATTTTATGTATAGAAATGTGAGTAGTACTCTTTGTGAGGGTATGCATGGTATTATAATACTTTACAACATGTATCAAAATAAGTACCCTAGAGTTACAATGTACTGAAGTTTCTTGTAATCGCTCTTTCTCTGTTATAAAATTATCCGAGCTAGCCGATCAGCAACATTGACAATATTCAACAAAAACGCCGACATCGGGGTCCCTATGGACCGATCTTTATGGTAGTACAAATCAAGCTACATATTAAGATGAGTAGTGCAAAAAATACAAAAAATCAAAAGAATGAGATTCACGTTGTTCACCAAAGACTGGATCACGTCCACGGAAGAAGTGATTGATCTTTCAGTATTTAGTTTTCCAAAGAAGTATACAATCATATAAGAGTTTAACTAATAGAAATAAAAGGTCAATAAACATTAACTTGTTCAAACCGTTAATTCAATTTTTCAAAATGCTTTGGTATACAAGAGAACCGACAGAGAAACGAACAATGAGAGATACCTTCACGAAAGAACACAAAGAGATCGAATCGACAAGAAAAATCTAAAAACCGGAGGAGAGAACCCTCTATCCTCAGCTTATGGCACTTTTGCTTAATGCAATCTTTCACTCCACAAAAGTGACAAATATGAACAAACTTAGGTGGAGGCTCTACAAAAGTAGTCATAGCAAGAGGGGAATTAGGTGGATTTCTTGTAGGCACAAAAATAATTATAGAAGAAATCGTAGCACTTCCAGCCCCAATCCTCTTTTGTCTCCAATATCATTTACCATGTTTAGCAATTTATTCAATTAGCATATCCATAAGACAATTTCTCGATTGTTTTTTTTTAATCTTTTTAAATATTCATCAAGCCTTGCAATTTTTCAATTCAAGAGTTAGATTTTTCTCTTTTTCCAAGTGATCATGAAAGTCATTTTCAACAAACGTAAGTTTTGCTTTAGAGATGAGATTTTAGATTTCAGTTCATTAACTGAAGTTATATAATCTTGAGCTTCTTGTTGAAATAAACTTTTTTTTTTCATAATTTTTAAGGTATTTTACCAACTTTTGATTTTACTTTTTTAGTTTGAGACTCAAGCAAGATTTACACTCCATTATATATGGTCTTCAGTCATCATCATCATCAGAATTACTTGACATCAAAATCATGTTCGGAAGTTGCAGAAGCAAGCAATACTAGCAGTAAAAACAATACACAACAAAAGCAGAATTAGATGCAATATCAGAATCAGTAGTGATTCGATTCCCTCATGGGTAACCTGTAAGTTGTCCCACGCTTACTTGGAAGTTCACATGTACGTTGAAATCCTACAAAACTCGTCAGATAAAACGACATTAAATATTGCATTCAACCCTTTGTAGTTCTAAATGTAAGTGTATTTCATCCTAATTCATCCACGAGAGATCCTACTTATGATAGTTTAGGATTGTTACCAAAGGTGGAAGATAAAGAAGTTGTGCGAATCACGATATTCGATACGTGCTCCACAGACTTGGTTTCCAGTCCTTGAGGCTTGAGAGATCTTTCTCTGGTGTGGACAAAGGGGTAGCTAGAAAACTCACTTAGAGATATCGTTACCCGGGAGGGGGATCAAGTATCATTATTTATAAACTTTATGATTTCTCCCTATCAGAGAAATCAACATATCCACCGGATGGGTTTTAGGATTGTTACCAAATGCGGAAGAATCCATGGATGAAGAACTTGTGCAAATAACGATCTCCGTTGCGTGTTCCTCGGACTTGGTTTTCACTCCCTGAGGCTTGAGAGATCTCTCTCCAGTATGGACAGAGGGAGTATCTAGAAAACTCACGTAGAAATTTCGTCACCCGAAAGGGGGACTATGTGCTGTTATTTATAACCTTTATGATTTTTCCCATCAGAGAAATCCACAGATCCAACGGATGGGATCGATCTTTAAATAAATCATAGTAGCCCATAGCATGTATATATATGGAATGCCTGATCAACAGTCACCCATACCCATCCTAATTGGATTTAAGTCTGATATGGGTTATGAACCTCGCGTGTGGTCACGTGGGCCATGTCTCGAAGTCCATAAGTTTTACAATCTCCCACTTGGACCATGCCGACGATAATTTTAAAAATACTTAATATATGTTTGTATATGTAAAACAAATTTAAAACAAACTTTATGTAGCCAGGTGATTAGATATTCAAAAGAAAACTTTATAAGAGCCGCACATTTCTTCCATAATCATAGTACCACTAAGACAAACTCATCAATTGACTTTATTTGTGATACTGTATTAGTGAACTTGGTCTTAATTTTCACTCCTAAAATAGATGTATCTTTATGTTTATACTTAGTCATATTTTATAATCCCAATGAATTAGAATACAATTTCCTTAATACTCGCAATGGATTAGCAACACATATCCTTATATTCAATAAAAAAACAATACAATTAAAAAATTGGATGTCTTACATATCAACTGACTCAATAAGACCCATGGACTTTACATACTCAGTATGGATGCCAAGTAGTAGCCCCTTGGTCATCGGATTTGCAAGCATACAATCTGTACTGATGTACTCAATTGAAATCTAATAACTTTTAATCTTTTCTTTAATAACAAGAAATTTGATATTTAGATACATAGACCAACTAGAGAACTTGTTGTTATTGGAAAATACAATCGCCACTGAGTTATCACAGAAAAACTGAATGGATGAGAACTGGAGTCCACAATCCGAAGGTATGTGATGAAGCTAGTTTCTCAGCTAAATTGCAATGTATTATGCAAACATAGTGGAAGGTGCCGTAATAGACTGTTTCTTACTCTTCCACGAAATTGCCTCACGAGCTAATAGGAAGATGTAACTAGAGGTGGACTTTCTGGTATCTTGGCAGTTGACAAAGTTAGAGTATGAGAATCCTATAATCTCTAACTCATCTGATTTTCTATGTTAACATGAAATCCATAGTCTCTCATAGAAACCTGAATACCTTTTTGGTAGCATCCCAATCCGCTTTGTCTGGATTACTTTGAAATCTGCCAAGTAATCTAATGGTCATACGTTCGGGCTATGTTTACATGGTCAATCCTTTTATCATCCGATTTTTAATTTTTAACCTATCAAACGATGTCAAAATATAGCATATTTATATATGAATTCAACCGGCGCATCGAGCCCTACACGATGGGGCTATCAATTTTTTATTTTTCTAAACCTTTTCATAAAAACGCAACGTGTAGCAGTCTTACATAAATAATAAAAACATTATTAAAAAATCTAGGGTATTACAATACCTCTAGTTACCCACCAGGGAAATAGGGAGTTGATAAGCACATATGCTTTGGTGAGGAGGT
This sequence comes from Chamaelirium japonicum, assembly GCA_947650365.1. Lineage (NCBI taxonomy): Eukaryota > Viridiplantae > Streptophyta > Magnoliopsida > Liliales > Melanthiaceae > Chamaelirium > Chamaelirium japonicum. The sequence goes on from OX393552.1 coordinate 18,299,238, forward strand.
TGTGGGTTCAACTCGCCCCCGCCTCCCCCCCCCCCCCCCCCCCCCCCCCCCCCCACCCCTCGCTCTCTCTCTCTCTCTCTCTCTCTCTCTCTCTCTCTCTCTCTCTCTCTCTCTCTCTCTCTCTCTCTCTCTCTCTCTCTCTCTCTCTCTCTCTCTCTCTCTCTCTCTCTCTCTCTCTCTCTCGTTACCTAGGAGTGCGTAGGGAAACTTCCGAGTGGGTTGGTATGCATTCTCGTAGGAATTAGTCCTAGCCTGAAGTCTGTCCATTGCTCGAAATATTTCGGGACACCCGCCAATGTCATAATAATAATAATAATTATATCTCTAGTTTGATAAAGTCATAATACATCACCATCGACAGCTAATTTTGCACTTCATCAGACGGCTGTGATGTAGGGGTGGCAATGGGTCGTGTCGGGTCGGGTTCGTGTCGTGTCTACTTTCGGGTTTGTGTCCAAAACCCCTAGATCCGGACCCGACCGTTTAACTAATCGTGTCTAGATCCTAAACCCGTACCCGGCCCGTTTATAAACGGGTAGACCAGATAAGACCGTTTACTACACGGGTTTACTCAGTTGACTCGACCCGACCTAACCGATAGACCCCGCTGATACTATATATTACAGTATTGGATTGCGGGGTAGACCCGACCCGCCACGACCCGTTGAATTTTAAACGGATCTTCCCGGGTCTACCGTGGTCTAGACCCTAAACCCGGACCCGACCCGTTTATTAAACGGGTCTATCATGTCGACATGTTTACGCCCCTAACCCGTTTAGCCCTGACCCAGACCCGCTAACTCCGTGTCGGGTCCGAAATTGCCAGCCATAACTGTGATGCCAAGTGCAAGAGATTGGGCTGGTACAAGGTTAGCACTGAAAATCTCCCCCTTCTAATGGGAGGAATTTAGGCCTGTAAATGAGCTCGAGCCAGCCCTTGGCCAATCAAGATGGGGCCGATTTTGGCTCACTATGGGCAGAGTTAACTTGGGATTTGGGCTGGGCTGGGCTGGGCTGGGCTTGAACATAATATGAGCGGGGTATGGGCAACTCCTAGCCGGCCCAAAGAACGAACATAGGCCCAAATTACTTTATTTTTAATTTTGTTATGCATAGTAAGTATAATACTATATGCACATCTCTACCTTACAAATATAATTATCGCAGACTTTAGGAGTATTACTTCACGTATATCCCCTTTAAAGCTTATCGCAATTAAAGCTATTTTTTTTCCTTTGTCTTATGATCAAGAGAAACAAGATGATTTAGGCATAGATCGTGCTAGAAGTTTGGGCTTCATTTGCATCGGTTTGGGCTTCATAAAAAAGTTTTGGGCCATTTTGGGGCGAGCCCAAATAATAAAAGTCAGTCACGGTCTGCATTTGGGCATGCGATCACAATTTCGGGCTGGGCTTAGACCGAGGGTGGCCCAACCCTAACCGGGTGGGAGACCTCAAAAAATATTTAAAACACAAATGTTGGCTATTGGGTTTTTTTTAAAAAATTATTGGAACCTAAATTGGTTCCATCGTGTAACTACCGTCGTTTCCTGGTGGTTAGCCCCCACTAATCCACTCCTAGGCGATGTCAAGATCGATTGAATGCTGAGCTTATCTTACACCGTGTGGCGTATAAATAAAGTGGTGCATCTATGGGTTGGGCACACAATGGGTCATATCTTGACTGGACTCAACCAAGCCCTGGTCCATTTTCATTTTTTTTTTTTTTTTTGGTCCAAGCACGAGCCCGTTTTATATCAGGCTTTAAGATATATAAGACTCAAGTCAATGAGTTGGGCCTTGGCCAGGCTCTGGCCCAAGAAGCTTTAATGACCAACTTTTTCCAATGGAGTTATTTGACTTTAATCGAGCTTGTTACCATATTTTTCTTATTCTATAAATATTCATGTTATTAGGTTTGTAGTTCGCGTAGTAATCTAGCAAGTATATCTACAAGAGCACCATCAAGGTCAAGGGCACCATTAGGGATTCTTGAGAGGAAGATCAAGAATCACCCTAAACACCACTAGAGTGATTAGGGTGTTCTAGTTGAAGTTGAGCGTTACTTGTAACTTTTTGATTTTTTTAATTATAGTGAATTTTCTGATCGTCTTTGTCCGTTGTTTTCTTCCGTAAAGATTTTTCACATAAAACTCTTTTCTTTTGTGTGCTATTGTGTTTGTGTTTGAATTCTTCTTATCTTGTATTTTGTTACTTTTATTGTTTGAGACTATCGTTGTGTTCCGTTATTGATCCGCCGGATTATTGATTTGTAATCTGATCTATATTGTAGATAAGGACTTGTCTACCGAACGACTTGGCTAGTCAACACATCGCCAATCTTTGTCGGCTCATTTTTCCCAGCAGCTTCCTTCATGCCATCGCCACAGTCGATGCTAACACTGCCGGTAACACAACTATTGACACCTCCATCGATCGCCACCATCCCCATCCAAGAGTGAGAACAAGTGTCCGCGAAGTAAAGTTTAATAAGTTACTAATAAACTTACTTCATCATTTTGAGAAGTAAAAGTATGAAAGTGAAGTAAAGTAGGGGGGGGGGGGGGGGGGGGAGATGTCAACGGTCAACCTCCAATAATATGGCCATTAAACTAAAATTGAAAGCCAAACTGATCCATAGATTGGATCCACCACATCATAGAAGGTTCAAAAATAAAAGATCAACCCCTCTCCTTCTTCCTCCTTTTCTATCTTTAGTCTGTTATCTTCACCCCCCTATACGTTTATGTGTACTCTAATCTCTTACTTACCCTCTGTACTCCCATCAACTATCCTCTTCTCTGATGAAGAAGGCCTCCCCTCACCCCCCTCTTTTCCTTCACCAACACTGGTCATCACCACCCCATTCTCCGCCTCCGCCGCAGCCGCCGCCCCTCTGAACCTCGCATATATATCCCCTCTGTAGAAGTTCCGCGTCCTCCACACCAGCACCAGCGAAACCAGAGCCCCGGCCACCGTCGCCGCCGTTATGATGAGAAACGACATCTTGAAGCACTGCACTCCGACGCACGACTTGCCGCCGTTCTGCCTCACCGCCTCCCTATCGTACAATTTCCCGGTGACCCTGACGTTCAGAATGTAGGATCCGATCGGGCTCGCGACCGACCCGAAGTTGTAGAGCGTGGAGTAGTACTTGAGCCCAAACACCTCGGAGATGATGGCGAAGAGCAGCGGCCACTGGGCGCCGAAGCAGAATCCGATGACCACCGACGACAGGTAGAGGGATCCCGGCACCCCGAAGGCAATGAGGAGGTGGCCGACGCAGGAGAGGAGGAGGACGGCGGTGAGCATCAGCGGGCGCGGGAACCTGTACCTCTTGAGGAGGGCCTCGGAGGCGAAGCCGGACGCCACCCGCCCATGTAGTTCCAGATGCTGATGAGGGACACGAAGGTGCTGATGCTGCGCTGCGGGTAGCCGCGCGACACCCCGATCTGGCCCATGTTGTCGATCGCCGTCAGGGTCCCGCCGACGCCGCAGGTCGTCGCGAAGAAGAGGACCAGCATGTCGACGCTCACCAGGGCTTGCAGGATGGAGTAGTCCTCGCCTCTGTCGGGCGCCCTTGAACGTGTTGGCGATGCACGCCGTCTTCTTGCCGGAGCTCGCCGGAGAGGAGGGCGGCACCGGCGCGACGGCCGAGGTTGGTTGCGGTAATTTGTCGATTGAAATGGAGAGAGGCTGGGGGTTCTTGATCGACTCCTTCTTTTCTTTCCATAGCTTGAGCTCTTCTTGGATGACTACGGCGAGGGGAGGAGGAGGAGGAGGAGGAGGACGATGGCGGCGCTTATACTGTACTCGAGCGGGAGAAGAGAAGCGATTCTGGAGGACGATCATGACCAAGAGGTAGAGGGCGAGGGCGAGGGAGATGTAGAGGATGCGGAAGAAGGGCTTGGTGTTGCCGGCGTGGCGGGTGGCCGGCGGCGGCATGATGCGGATGGTGTACACAAAGACGATGGAGACGGCGGCGGGGAGCCAGGCGACAAAGAGGACGAGGGCCTTGGAGTCGTTGCCGTAGAAGGCGTGGTAGAGCTGGGTGATGATGGCGCCGCTGAGGCCGACGAAGCCCTTGAGGAGGCCGAGGACGATGCCCCGGCTTTCCGGGAAGTTCTTGACGCAGGTGACGAGGGGCGCCGGTGTTGGCGAAGGACTGCGAGTTGGCGCCGATGGTGATGTAGAGGCACATCTGCCACACGTGGGTGTGCGCGAGGCGGCCGGTGATGGCGAGGTAGATCATGAGGTAGCCGGAGAGGTTCATGGCGGCGCCGATGGAGAGGACGACCCAGGGCGGGGTGACCCTCGTTGATGAGGCCGGGAGAGGACCCCGACGTTGGCGCCGAGGTCCTTGAAGAAGCTGAGGGTGTTGAGGGTCTGCTGGTCGTAGCCTAGGAGGACTTGATGTCGTTCGAGTAGAGGCCAAAGATGTAGGTCGCTCCGGCGGCCGACATGATCATCAACGACGCGAACACCATGAACCACCGCCCCCGGACCACCTGCCTCGCCGGCCCGACCGTCTCCCATGACATACCGCCATTGCCTCCCGCAAACACCATCCTCTCTCTCTCTCTCTCTCTCTCTCTCTCTCTCTCTCTCTCTCTCTCTCTCTCTCTCTCTCTCTCTCTCTCTCTCTCTCTCTCTCTCTCTCTCTCTCCTGCTGTGAGATAATGGGGTGGTGGGGGTGAAGAAATATATGGGAGGGGGGGGGGGGGTGGGGGGGTGGGGGGTGGGGATTTGGAGAGTTTGGATTGAATGGGAAGTGGGAAGGAAATTGATGCTGAGCTAGCAGGACCGAAGACCTAACATAGAATAGTAAGAAGAGGAGACTGACAGCTTTCTAGCTGATTGGGGGATGCATGATTAATCATAATGAGCCTATAAAGGAGGGGGTTAGGACACTAAGATTTTGCTCTTTGGTGTATTGAGTGTGAGAGTGGAAAATTATAATATTTTGCTGCCTTTTTGGTAGGATTCTGATTCTGTGATTCTTGGACTACTAGGCCTGTTTGGATACGTTCTGGATCTGGGATTCTATAGACTCACATTTTCTTAAAAGAAGAAGAGTATGTTCCAACTTCCAAAGCCCAAAATTGATGCTTCTAGAACCCTAGCTCTTTTGGGATTATGGGATACTGGGCTCCTAGAATCAAAATCATATCCAAACATGGGCAAAAGAGAGATCCTATTCAGCTCGAAGGTTATTTCTATTCGTCAGCCCGATTGACTTAGCAGCATACAACTGGTGGTTGAAACCCACTAGCGACATTTAAATCTTTTACACCACCAGTTGCATGCTGCCACACCGATCAATCAGGCTGAGCAAAATCGAAAAAACCTTCGGACTGAATAGCTATCATTTCTCACGATGAAAACTATTGCTTCTTGCTGATGTGGTGAAACAATCAGCTACATCTATACGATGCAGGATCTACAGGTGAATTGTACTCATCCCACTAATGTAGACACATATATGATGAGAGCACTGTTTTACGCACCACGTCGGTAAATTAAACGCACGATTTTAGTTGTTAATTTCTTCACCATAGCAAATCTAACCTCCATTTTGTGTTGGGCTCGTCAAATTTTATAGAATCGCGCGATAAATGTGATCCACGGCTCCAAGAGCATGTGTGCAGGAATAGGATAAGCACCGCGTCATCGCAAGGGACCACAGTCCATCGAGAAGCAGCTCAATACATGCACAACCCAAATGAGGCCCATGATGACAGCTCGTGCCTCGAAAACCCATTTGGACTTTCGTTGTCCAGCCATCACGAGAGCAGCCACAGGTCGCCCACGTGGACCGAACACGTGCCACCACATCGGCCTGTTAGTTACAGGACGTCGGCATCTATAAATAGCCCAGATGGCATTGGTATATGGACGTACTCTCTCCCTGGATTCGACCTCTCTTTCGTTTTGGGAGCGCATCGCTTTTGATTCAGCTGGTTGATGGGATTTGTCACCTCATCTAATTCCTCGATCTTCTTTTCATCTCACGGTCTGTCGAGAAGTAACTCAATCTTTTAAGAAATAACGGATGCTAATGTTATGACTTACTCTATGGAGACGTAGTCTACGGCCGATCGAACCTCCTCAATAAACCTACCTCATTTCTACTCTCTCTCTCTCTCGCTCTCTCTCTCTCTCTCCGTTCTGATCCCACATCTACAGTTACTTGGGGTATTTTCTTGGGGACCATGGTGCGATCAACATGTGAATGGAATGGGAGGGAAGCTTCATGTGGTCGTTGACCTTTTAGTGAGGTGTCCGCGTTGGCTTCAATTCGTCGACCCTACGTATTTGGACGGCGCCATCCCGAAGTGGATACAGCGAGCCGGCAGAATAGTCCTAGCGGCGGTCTTTGGCGTCCGTTGTGTGGACGAGTCCAAGAGTCCAAAAGCTGGTGTGGCTCTTTCCGGTTGGACGTATTCGGCTGGGGGGGTGGGCCCCACTTTCAGTGCCGTTCTTCGCAGGTCCTTTCCTGGGTTTCATACACGGTAGGTCAAAGTTCTAGGAATACGCATCTGACGGTGAAAAATTAATAGATATATATGATTGAGGGACCTTTTGGCCAGGGGTGAAGCACCTCGCACTTTGCTTAAGATCGATCCACACAAATTTTTCATGCCCGTTCCTTATAGCATGTCCAACCAAGTCCAAGCGATTATCCTAAGACTTATGTGGCGCTCTGAGTGATCGACAGAACCCTATTCCAATCGAGTCCGAACGATTATCTCAATACTTACGTGGCACTTCAAGTTTGGAACAACTCTAATGTGGCGCTTGAGGTATCCGAAACCAACCACAAAGATCTAACTAGTCTTCGAAGAGATCCGAAGGATCCGACCCCATCGGATTTTTTACACAGACCCCCCTCAATTCACACGGTGAAAATTAAAACCACCAATTATGTTGGACACCATATCAAATAAATAAGATTGGAGATGATTTGGGGTGGAGGGGGTTTAGTGCATAGTGGCTATAGGAACTCATTGTTTGGACTTGGTTGGAGATGAATCTCTCCCAGCAAGGAGATTTGGATGAGGTGGCTACACACAGTGGCTCCCACAATCTTTAGAATGAGCTCCTAACTCGGATTCAGTTGGAGATTCTCTTAGGCTTAGCCGCTTAGGGGTGGCAATCGGTCGGGTTCGGGTCGGACCCAACTCATACCCATGCCCATTCAGGTGTCTTAGGGTCCATACCCGATTCATACCCATTCGGATAGAAGAGGTCTATATACCTGATCCATACCGAATCGGATGTTCGAAATTTGGGTTCGAATTTTGGGTATGAATTATGTATAATTGTTTCGTTTTTTTCTCCATCATATATAAAATTAATTGAGGAAAAAAAAGAGGACATAGTGAGCTGTCCCTGACAAAGAGACCAGTTAAGCTAAAGGACACTGAAAACCTGGGAATGGAAAATACTCTTTGCTGTGTTTTCAATTTTCTTTGCAAAGCCACTGAACCAGTGAACACCAAACTGACCAGATTTGCTCGCCGCCGCCGGACTCTACCTCCTTCCTTCTCATTGGCAGTGGCTGCCATCAGACTGGGGTGCGATGCCTCAGCCGGGAGCTCCACGTCCTCCGTCCTCACCGGCGGTGGCTGGAGTCGAGGTGGGGTGCAATGCACGGTCGGCGAAGCCTGCTGTCAGGGTGAGGTGCGATGTAGGTCAACGTTCTAGGAAAACGCATCTGACGATGAAAATTTGATGGATATATATGATTGATGGTGAAGAACCTCTCACTTCGCGTGAGAGGATGCACGTTTAATTCCTTCACCAGCTCCTTAGGCTGTAGGAGCGGGCATGGTTAAGGGGTGGTAATCCGTCGGGATCGGATCGGACCCTACCCCTACGCCTAGCTACCCATACCCATTCGGGTATAAGAGGGTCCATACCTGATCCATACCCCAAATTTTGGGTTTGGGTTTCGGGTATAATTTTTTTTCTCTTTTTCTTCATCATATATGTCATTACTTGAGAAAAAAAAAATCAAGGAACCACAATGCAATATGTTAAGAAGCTTTTTTGGTTCCTATTTTAGTGGTTAGAGTAGAGCATTAATTTGGGTATGGATATGAGTTCAGTTAGGGATCAGGGTACATGACAATGAGTTTAGAGTCCAACTATATTATCTATACACAAGTTAGAGGGGCAATTGGGTTTCCGATATGGCTATTGAGGTATCCATATCGATCCATACATGAAATTTAATCAGGTATAGGTATAGTTCATATACCCATAACTTACCCAAACATGTCTCGAGTAAAAATTTGTACCCATACCTGATGTTTCGGGTCAGATTTGGCACGGGTTTCAGAGTCCATTGCCACCCCTATCACTTTTGCTATGGAGCAGATTTAAATTCGGGTGGGGCTATATGCAACCCTCAATTTATTCTAGGTAGTCATTTAGCCATTAAAATTTATACCGGTTTTATCCATGATTCTAGGCAGCTAGCTTCCAGTCTGACTGAAAGCAGCCCTGAAATGAAATAAAAATAACTTGAGATATGAAAAGATCTAAATCTTCTTTCCTGTATCCTCGAAATACTAATTAAAGGCAGCTCGCATCTAAAGGCAACACACATTTTTTTTCCCTCCCGTCGTGCCCGTGCCGCCCCTCCACCCACCCCCGCCCGCCACCACCCATCCAGCCCGTCATCGTCATCTCCTCCTCCTCCCCTCCCCTTCTTCTTCTTCCGCCTCCCTCCTCCTTTTTCTTCCCCTTCTTCCACCTCCTCTTTCCCCCCTCGTCCTCCCTGAAATCATTGCATTTGGCCCTATTAGTCCAATTGCACCTTCTGTGCATTCGGTCACCTCGATACAAGTCATAGGAGGGGCATTTGGACTTGGTGGTCGAATGTCTCTCCTGTGCATTCTATTGGGGCAATTGAATGCACAGAGATGCATTCGGACTAGTATGGCCAAATGCTACGATTTCAGAGAGGTTGAGGGGGAAAAGAGGAGGAAGAAGGGAAAGAAAAATGAGGTGGGAGGAAGGAGGAGGAGGAGGAATAAGAAGAATAAGGGGAGGAGGAGACGATGACGATGGGTTGGAAGGGTGGCGACTAGCGGGAGTAGGTGGTAGACGACGAATAACAAAAGCATGATAGAGGGAATTAAAAGAGGAGAAAGAAGGGGAAGAAAAATGATGAAGAAGAGGGAGGAGAGAGGAGGAAATACGATGAGGGGGAAGAAGAGGGAGGAAGAAGTAGGGGTAAAATCATCCATACAGATGGACTGTAAACAGATTATAACGCATGCTAATAGCAGGTGAGCTGTAAACAATAACCTGTAATAGGTTATAGGTTGTATACAAGTATATGAGGCCTAGAACAAATTGAGGGATGTATATAGCCCCACCCTAAAATTCAGACAAGCCCAGGATGGGAAGCGTCCACAAGTTTCGAACCCTAGTGGGAGGTTGGGATCCGGGTTGTAAGTGTTTCTAGTATGTTGTAACTGATTACGAAAAAAAAGAGCTTTGACTAGCAATTATAGAGAGCATTTTTTGTATCTGATTGATTTACTGCACTTCCTTACGTCCCAATTGTGCTTTGGCACGTTGTCCATTAGGTATGTGGTTAGCTCGACATGCATTGCTAGAGAGCAATCTCTTTGGCACACATTGTTACCATTTGCAAGGTCTCATCCTTATTTGTCTTCATTTGTAGTCGAACCAATCTATGAGAGATTATAGGTAAACCCTTTACTGTTGAGTCGTTCCAGTACTTGTGTGCATGCATCACAGTGGTTTAAGATCGTCTGAAGACTCAGCAGTCTATCTTACAACTTTAGTTGCTTATCTGAGAGTCATACGATGAGTGGTTTATTGAGGTAGATTGGATTTCTCGATCATATCGTTTTGCATGCATTTTAATCGTTTATGACTTTTCTATTTTTCGAGGTATTCGACGTGATTTTAATTGACTTTTATGTTAGGGCTAGCCGAGACATACTATATATCTTGGATGGAACCAACATGCGCTTGTGATTTCATGTTAGGTTTTGATCTTGCATGATTTTATCTATTTTGCATGCATCGGTTTTATTAACCATATATTTTATCGTGTTTTGTGCATATCAGATTTTATCTTTGTTGGAGTATAGGTTGAAAGGATCGAACACTTAGAATTTTTCTAAGTGTTGGCAGTCCATTCTAGGCGTCCAAACAGCTGTTCGGACTCCTTATATTATGGTCCGAACAATCGCAGTCACACTGTTCCTTACTGGTCCAGATTGTTAAGGTCTTTTTGGTATAGGAGGTCCAAACAACTGTTCGGACCATCTACTCCTATTCCAATGTTGGCTGGGTCTTATGTCATATCATCTATTCGGATCGGAACCAAATCAGTCCGAACAGTTGTTCGGGTGGCTAGTACCCAGGATCTAGTCCACCAAGGTTGACTTGGTTTCTGAGCCGTTAGATCTTGATTCAAGGACTGACTTTTTCCTAGGATATATCTATGGTATAAGTACCCCATTCCGCTTTTGGGTTGGTGTGGAAAATCAGGAGAGAAATCCATTTTACTTGGAATTTTGGTGGAGAACCACTTGAATAATCTTCTCCCCTTCCTCCTCCCTACAAGCCCTACCACCAAGGTAAGATCCATATTGGCTTGTAAGTTATCTCCCACACCATGTATACTTTGATTTATCACATCAAAGCTTTGTTTTTACCATGTTGGATTACTTATTGAATCCATTTGCTTAGGTTTAAGTGGGTTTGTTTTGGTTTCTCTCTATCTTACTCTTGCAAATCCCATGTGTTGGGTTCTTTCCCTACGAAACGGGAGAGGGTCAGATCTTGCACATGTGAAATGGTAAGAAAAATCCTAATTTTCCTTAGTAGGGCATCAAGGTGTACCCATATAATTCTTTGAGATTCAGCACCGAATGGATTACTCTGATGAAGTACTCTATTAATTAAAGGGTGTTACCACCAATAGTGGGGTGTGATACATCTTTGAGCACGTTCAGGTCTTGCAAGGACGAGTGTTAGTGTCTTCGCGTGAGCGACTTACGGAAGTCCGAGCAGTGCGCGACTTGGTTGAGCATCTACAGCCACGGTGTTGGAGCACTGTGTAGATAGCCGGGCAGGGAACTTGCAAAAAGCTGGAAGGAGCAAGACAAAAACTACGAGGTGTGAAGGGTGTACTCCTAGTAGGGCCCGTGTGTTTTTTTATCCATGTCTGTAACCGGACCTTTGAAGGTTATTGGATTTCTCTCCCCTTCCGGTACAAAGCCGGTGATGTTTTTTCCCGCGAATGATTTCCTATTGAAAACATTTGTGCTTATTGTAGTTAATATTTTAAATGCAAACCTTGTATGCTTATGAACAACATTTAACAGAAACCTCTAAACTGATTATCTTCTGCAAGTGAGGGAGAGAGAGAACAACCTAACATCTAATCACCATAGCATGTAAAATAATATTCCGCGGTGAGGTGAGAACTTCGCAAAACTAAATTTAATCTACCAGAGTCTAGCATAGTGCCTACTGATCAGGGTGATTATAGGAGGTATAATTTTGTAAAGACTGTCGCGTTCTGGTCGTACTTCCCACTGGTTCTTCAACGAGGGATCTACCCATGGTTAAAGTAATTTTACACACATGCCAGACAATGATTGATACACATGTTCTTTATTATAAGGGGAGATTGCATTAGGTCCATTTAATAACAGTATATTAACTATTGGCCCTAACACAACTAATATATCATAAAAGATACATAGTAAAAGATGCAATTGCAATAGTTCCAGCAACTTATAAAATGACACATACCGGTTTCACAAAACGAAAAAAATGTTTCAGAATTCCGAAGCGTTTTTGTCTTGTTGTGAAACCCTAACCCTACTTCTATACCGGTACTCTAAATATCGAATCCTAAGCTTGACCTTAAACTTAACCCTAATTCTATATCCTAAATAGTGAACCCAAACCCTAATTCTACAACCCTAACAGTGAATCATAACCCTAAACCTAACCCAAATCAATGTAGCAGTTCAAAAATACTGTAGCTGTCCGAAATTATTGTAACAGCCTAAAAATTATTGTTGTAACAATGATGATAGTAAGTGCGGTGAT
>OX393552.1:19688850-19714605 GCA_947650365.1 Chamaelirium japonicum
ATCAAAGAGAGGTGAAGGATGGGAAGTTAGAAAATTCCAGAGCTCTGGTTTCTGAAAATCAGATCTCAGAACTGGAAAATCCCCCCCCCCTTACATTTGAAGGGTCTGCTATTCATAGAGAAATCTTGGAGTAGATGGCGGTTTCTGGTTGCTTCTGAAAGAGACTCCAGATAGGGCTGGTGGGTCCCGTGGCTGTCTCCTGGGGATTCCACAGGCAGGACCGGTGGATCCCGCGGCAGTCTTTGTGGGCCCACTAGGCAGGGCCGGTGGGTCCCGTGGCAGTCTTCGTGGGCCCACCAGACAGGGCCGGTGGGTCCCGTGGTAGTCTTCGGGGGCCCACCAGACAGGGCCGGTGGGTCCCGTGGTAGTCTTCGGGGGCCCACCAGGCAGGGCTGGTGGGTCCCGTGGTAGTCTTCGGGGGTCCACCAAGCAAAGCCGGTGGGTCCCGCTGCTTGCAGACTTCTTGCCAAAATTTGCACTCACAGTTGCCCCCTCCAAGTTAGCTAAGAGGCCACTTTGGCTGACTTGGATTTTTGGTGCAAAGCTAACGACCCCCTGTCACAAGTGCAAAAAGGAGCTTGTCGAGTGTTAGCATCAAAAAAGGTCGATCGGTCAATTTCTGACTGATCGGTCAAAATTGACCGATTGGTCAATTTTGACCGATCTGTTGAATTGACCGATCGGTCAAATTCAACCGGTCGAGGCTGAAGTGATCGGTCAGAAAACACAGTTTTCTGACCGATCCACTAGAAATTTGACCGATAGGTTGATTTTGACCGATCGGTCAAATCTGATCGATCGGTTAAATTCAACCGGTCGAGGTTGGTGGGATCGGGCAAAAGGCCAAGTTTTTTGCCCGATCCAGTAGAAAATCGATCGATCGGTTGAATTTGACCGATCGGTCAAGTCTGACCGATCGGTTAAATTCAACCGGTCGAGGTTGGTGGGATCGGGCAAAAGGCCAAGTTTTTTGCCCGATCCAGTAGAAAATCAATCGAACGGTTGAATTTAACGGATCGGTCAAGTATGACCGATTGGTTAAATTCAATCGATCGAGGTTGGTGGGATCAGGCAAAATGCTAAGTTTTTTGCTCGATCCAGTAGAAAATCGACCGATCGGTTGAATTTGACCGATCGGTCAAGTCTGACCGATCGGTTAAATTCAACCGGTCGAGGTTGGTGGGATCGGGCAAAAGGCCAAGTTTTTTGCCCGATCCAGTAGAAAATCGACCGATCGGTTGAATTTGACCGATCGATCAAGTCTGACCGATCGGTTAAATTCAACCGATTGAGGTTGGTGGGATCGAGCAAAAGGCCAAGTTTTTTGTCCGATCCAATAGAAAATCGATCGATCAGTTGAATTTGACCGATCGGTCAAGTCTGACCGATCGGTTAAATTCAACCGGTTGAGGTTGGTGGGATCGGGCAAAAGACCAAGTTTTTTGCCCAATCCAGTAGAAAATCGACCGATAGGTTGAATTTGATCGATCGATTAAATTCAACCGGTCGAGGTTGGTGGGATCGGGCAAAAGGCCAAGTTTTTTGCCCGATCCAGTAGAAAATCGACCGATCGGTTGAATTTGATCGATCGGTCAAGTCTGACCGATCGGTTAAATTCAACCGAAAGGTTAAGTTTTGAACCTGTCGAGTTGAAGCGGCAGAAGAGCCTGTTTTCTGCACGATCTTTTGGTAAATTACTCGATCGTCTGCCTACCGATCGGGTAAAGTCGTCGAGCGGCGATGGAGTTTGATTTTTCTGCTTGAATCTTCGGTCCATCTGGATAGGGGAGTCTTCTTGAACCGGCGGTTCGGTTGGACCGGCGATTCAAATGGTTCGACGTTTCATCTGGTCCGACGGTTCGCCTGATTTTGCGCTTGCTACGGATTGACGCCACGTGTCTTTGCAAAAACACGGGATTTGACTTGGTGACGACACGTGTCTTTTCGATTTGCGCGCCAGTTTCCTCTGGGTATATATGCTTTCTCCGGATTCATTTTTGCCTTGCGCTTCCAGAATTTTTTGAAGTCCAGAACTCTTGCTCTTGATTCTTTGTTCTTTGCCATCTTCCGATCGGTCGAAATGGCCTCTTCTTCTGCCCCGATCAAGATCAAGAACGTGGTTCCCTCGAAGAGGAAGGGAAAGGAAAGGGCTGAAGTGTCGCCCGTGCAGCAGAAAGGCAGGGGTAAAGGTAAGGCTGAACTCGGGGAGTTGGGCAAGAGGCACCAGGGTGTAGGGTTTGCATCAGCACCTTCGAGGCCAGAGCGGATTCCGAAGGCGAGTTTTGTTCTGGTGCCCCTCATGTCGCTGACGGAGGAGCCTGCTTATGAGTACAACGTTGGTGGAAAGCTCACCGATGTAAAGAGGGCGAAGTGGCAAAAGCTGCTTGCTTGTTTCACAGAGGGGAAGGTTCGACCGTCGCTTCCGGGAGTTCAGTCTGCCTTCGGCATCGACAAGCGGACGGCCTTCACAAACTTCGCCAGCAAGGAGCAAGTAATGGGGACTGTGGTCACCATAGGCCAGCTGAATTGTGGGCTGCACCTTCCACTGCTACCCTTCGCCGTGAGGTTGCTGAATACCTCAGGCCTCTGTCCCGAGCAGATCTTCGGGAATGCTTGGAGGATCATCTACGCCTTCTGCCGCGTAGAATCTGACTTCCAGGATGAGCTCAGGGAGTGCTACTCCAGCATCTCTGATGGTGAAGAGGTCCGGATCGAGTTGGGGTACTTCTTTTATCACTACAAATGGGCGTCGAGGAAAGACATCCCGTTCTTCAACTTGACTGGCGTGTCTGCCCTGCGCCCGATCGTCGACACCGTCGCCTCCAATAAGCTCTACACCGATTGGTCGCTCTTGGTTTCCGGTGCATGGACGCCTCTATCAGTGCCCGAGACCTCCCGAAACCAGGTGCACAAGGAGGTCAACATCTACTGTGCGGGAGGTGCTCTTGCTTGGTCTTCGGAGCGGGTAGGATCCCTCGACAATCTTTTCCTCGAGCTGACGTGCGGCACACGTTCGTGGAAGCAGTTTTCGAACTGCCCCGTTCGTTACGGCAACGCCAACCTCCTGCACCGACTGCGGGCCCGGTACGAGGACAATGAAGTCTTGTACTCCGATTATGAGGAGGATCCTCAATCGGGCAAGATTGTTAGAAGAATCCGGGCCGAGAAGAAGGCTTATGGAGCAAGGCGCCGCCCCACTGAAGAGAAGCTGGTGATCACCCGCAAGGGCCAGGTGAAGAAGAGGAAAGTCTTCATCGAGGAGAAGGAGGAAGAAGAAGATAAAGAAGAAGAAGAAGAAGAAGAAGAAGAAAAGAAGAAAGATGAAGAAGAAGAAGGTGGAGATGGAGATGAAGATGGAAATGGTGACAACAGGGAGGACGGCGACGGTGATGGAGATGAAGACGATGATGGCGATGATGGTGGGATCGGTGGAGGTGAGGAGATCCCTCCTACCCCTACCGGAGGTGATGAAAGAAAAGGGGGTGGTGAGGAAGAAATTCCTCCTACCCCCACTGGTGGTGGTGATGAAGAAGGGGGTGGTGAGGAAGAAATTCCTCCCACCCCCACTGGTGGAGACGAAGATTCGCAGCCCATCCCCATAGACGAGGCTAAGGCCCGTCGTATGGAGGATGTGATGGATGCAGTGGGTGATGGCAAGAAGGTGCAACCTACTTATCGCTTCGAGGAGCTGAAGCGCCCAGTGCGCATTAGGATCAGATTTTCGGGGAGTGATGGGGTTGCAAGCAACCCCGCACCCCTTGATCAACTACCTCCCAGCCCCCTTCGCCTTGAAGGGGCTATGACAAGTGGGGGCTTGGAGGTTGAACAACCTCCGCCCTTGTCACGCTCTTCGGCTGCTCAGGTAGCTGAGGAGAGGGTTGCCATCATGGCTAGCCTCGAGCAGCCTGGTGGGCAGCAGGAAGAAGGGGAGATCACTCCTCTTCGGGGTATCCCTTCCCCCGCACAAATGGAGGGAGGGAGCCGCATCGAGGCTGGGACTCCCCAACCTCCTCCAGAGATAACCCCCGCCAAGGAGAAATCGGCCCCCAAGGGTAAGAGCTCCGACCGTGGGAAGGGGAAAGCTCGTCAAGTCGATGCCACAGGTATTCCCTTGTTCACTTCTTTCGAACTGTATTGCGCTTCTGGTTTTGGGAAATAATCTAACTCTTTGAACTTTTGTATTGATTGCAGATACTCCTGCTGGCACGACTCAAAAGTTGAGAAATTTGGGTGAGGTTGATATCAACCACCCAACGAGTGTAATCCGAAAGCTCTGCAACCTTCCGAATGCTACTCTGGAAGAAGCCTACGACAGGCTTGAAGTAGTGGTAAGTGCATCAGCTTGACTTGATTCTTGAATTGTATCTTCAGAAATGTTTCTAACTCTTTTTGTTTACTTGCAGAACTCAGCAGTCCTGAAGTTCTCTAGCAAGCTCTTCAAGAAGGCCGGAGAGCGGGGAGCTTCGTTTGAGGTCGCTCGCTTAACTGCTGAATTGGAGGCTGCTAATGAGCAGAGGGATAAGCTGAGGGAAGTTTTGTCTTCAAAGAAGGAGTCCCTGAAGGCCAAGATCGAGGCTCTTCGCAAAAAGAAGCTCGAAAGCAAGGGCTGGCAAGATGGTTATGTTGCTCGAGGCCATGAGCTTGAAGAGTTGAAGAACCGCTTCTACAAGGTCGAGACTTTATCCATCGAGTGCGCAATTGAAATAAAAGAGCTGAAGGATCGACTCGCTGCAAAGGAAGCTGCCCTTGCTGCAAAGGAAGCTGCCCTTGCTGCCAAGGAAGCTGCTTTCGCTGCCAAGGAAGAGGCCTTCAAAAAGGAGTTGGAGCATACCCGAGCCGAATGTGAGAGCTTTAGGACGACAGCAGAGAAGGCAGTGGAGGCACTCAGGGTTCTTGCCAGTGCTGTCCAATCTTCGAAGGCGTCTGCAGCGAGCAAGGCTCGTGGTGGATCCGAAGGAGAGAGGTCACGAGCACCTAGTGTGGCGAAACCCTGATGCATTCTATCTTTCTCAGTTGTTGTACTTATAAACTCTTACATATAAAAACCCACTCCTGTATTTGGCAATTTTTTGATGAATAAAGATGTCTTTTTGGTGTTAGAAACTCTCTCTTGTGTTGAATATCTTTGTGTTGTGTTCTGAATGGTATTGGAATATTTGAATGTGTATAAATACTTGAATGTAAGAGGCCGAGTCGCAACTCGATCACCCAAACTTGTTGAGTAACTTGAAAGTTGAAGGTTGTGTTATAGCACAACTTGAAATCGTTAACATTTGAATGTGAGGGGTTGAGTCGCAACTCAAGCACCCAAACCTGTTAGACGATATTGAAATCGAAGATCATTAACATTTGTAAGTAAGGGATAGTGTCGCAACACAAGCTCCCAAACAAGTTAAATTGACCTAGTGACTTGAAGGTTGTTTTGTGTCACAACCCGAAACCGTTTAACATCTTCCTGTAAGGGGTTGAGTCTCAACTCAAGCACCCAAACTTGTTAAATGACCTTGTATTTGAATACAGATAATTTTGAACTTGAACATAGATAACTTGAAACTGCTCCAGAATTTGAATTGAGAAGTGATCATTTGAACATTCGAAAGGGATCTTTATTCATCATGGAATTTGTTGGAATTGGGTTCCGCTAATCAGAGTCACAGCGGAAGCAAAAGAAAGATCCGAAGATCATACGGTGTATGTTTTATTACAATTCGTGATACAAAACAATCTACATGCAAATCTATGATCTTAGCATATGTGCGAACACCCTAGAGGCATACTACGATCTACGGAAGACATGCATGCATCTACTTAGGTGTTTAGATTCATCATACCTTATGGATCTATGATCCGAAGATTACGGAATGATGAAGAACCGCACTTGAATCGCAAGGGAAACTGTCGGATAGCACCTTGTCCTTTGCGAATTGAATAATCCTCGAAATCTCGTCTCTGAGTGCAAGGATTTCGAGCCGACGAAAGAATCCGTTGCGAAGACGATGGCGAGCCTCGAGATTTTCTCCTCCTCTTTCTCCTTTCTTCCTTCTCCTTCCTTCCTCTTCCTTCTCCCTTCTTCTTCCTCTCTTTTCCTTGGCCGAAACCACAAAGGAGGAGGACTAGGGGTCGGATTTTTGGAGGGGAGGGAGTAGAACCATTAAGGCCGGCCCTCCCCTCCCTATTTCCTTTATAGGGCCGGTCTCCCATGGCTCCAAGGAGCCTAGAGCCGGCCCCTAGGTGGATAGGGATGAGGGGGGGTCGGATTTAGGTCTCCTGGGTGTCTATCGTGAAGCCCGGACGAAAACGCTCTTCACGAAAAGCGGAAAACTGAAAGTGAGACTGAGTGAGGTGCGCTACTCGGAATCGAGTTCCGTCAGCGCCTGTGAGCTCCTGGAATTATTCCGCTCAATCTAAGATCCATATTCAATATGTTCTGAGCCATATTTTAGTATTTATCAAAATACCCCTACGGCCCGTAACATATATGAATTAGGTTCTTTGGCTCCGGGCTTGCGCTCCATCGCGCTACTTTGCATCCAACGTATCCAACTAGGTCGGGGAACAATTTCTATACGCAATAACAGGGTGGAACCTTCAGGGTTCGGGATCTCTAGCTGCAACCGGATCCCTGATTAACTATTCCGGTGACACACCGAAAGTTCCGTTAATCAGCCCTAATCCGATTAACCCGCGTAGCCACCCAGAGTGCGACGCGAGTTAAACTCTAGTGATCCTAAACTTATGTTACTCCCTTGTAACCCTGTTCTCTACTATACTCCGATAATCTTTAGTCCCTCCTATTACTGGTGCCATGATACGACTCGGGCGGTGGGGAGCACCATCAGATCCCGATCGATCATCTGACTAGGGTTTGATGACTTGTCATCTATAACACCACACACCTTCCGGTGCTATGCCTAGCAACCGAAACATCATCAATCATACTGACAACCACCGGGCATGGGTTAACTGTGTGGACAGATTAACTCATCAAACCGCACCCATCCAACACTGGACGTCGGATAACCTGTAGGGATTATATTTCACTCAAGCGCCAGCCGGGTAACCCAACGTACCGTGGTATTGGACTATGGAAGGTCCGCACACGTTGGCACATCAAAGCACCACACAACTGGTTGGCCCAGTGAGCATGGTCCCTCAGGGTTAAGGACATATTATCTATAGTAGTAAGACGGTTTATGCACCAGTGTCTGAATCACTGAACTGTGCACCGTCTTGGTTCTTGTTCAACACGATCATTATGCTTGGTCAGGTGAATGGGAATCCCATGTTCCCGTGGTGGAGACTTCATCACATCCTCTACCTGCCAACAGCTTATTGTCGGTGAAGCGACCGGCATCACCTAAGCTATGAACTAGTTCTAGGTCTACACAGAACTGGTCCACTGGGTCTCCCAAGCATGGATCCTCCATGCGCCTCAGTGGCCTACTGTGTTCCCTAGGGTCCTTTTATTATATGAGTATTATCATATACCAGAGTAGTATTCTAATTAAAGCAATAACCAAAGTCATCTTTATTAATGTTAATACAGAAAATCCACGCTAAGGACACACGAGCTACAACAATCTTCCACTTGGCCTAGCGGGGAACAACAGTCTTAACTCCCATGGCATCCACGTGCTTCTCAAAAGCCTTGGTCGGTAACACCTTTGTGAAAGGGTCCGCCATGTTATCTGCAGACGCCACCTGAGTCACTGCTACCTCCCCTCGCTTCTGCAAGTCCCGGATTATGTAGTATTAATTTCCGCTCGATATGCTTGCTCTTCTGGTGATATCTTGGCTCCTTGGATTATGCTACCGCTCCACTATTGTCACAGTAAAGGACAATAGGATCTTGAGCTCCCGGTATGCATCCTAAGTCCGTGAGGAACTTCTTGAGCCACACCGCCTCCTTAGCTGCTTCGTACGCCGCAACGTACTCAGCCTCTATCGTCGAATCCGTGATGCATCCCTGCTTCACGCTCCTCCAACTGACAGCTCCTCTTCCTAATGAAAATACAAAAACCTGACGTCGATCTCCTGAATTCCGGATCTGACGCAAAGTCAGAATCTGTATATCCAATCGGCATCAGTTCCTGTGAAGAGTAAACTAACTCATAATCTCTCATCCTACGGAGATACTTGAGTATACTTTTCACAGTAGTCCAGTGCCCTGGACCCGAATTTGACTGATACCTGCCCATCATGCCTACTGCATAGCATATATCTGGTCTTGTGCACTGCATGCCATACATCAGACTCCCTACAGCCAAAGCATAAGGTATCTTCTGCATCTCTGCCCTCTCCTCAGGAGTCTTAGGACCCTGATCCTTGGACAATTTCATTCCATGACTAAATGGAACCAGTCCCTTCTTGGAGTTGTGCATACTGAATCTGACCAAGATAGTATCTATATAGGCTGACTGTGACAGCGAGAGAATCTTGTTCTGGCGATCTCGAGTTACCTTGATCCCCAGAACATAACTCGCTTCACCCAGGTCTTTCATGTCAAATTGAGAGGATAACCACACCTTCACTGTAGACAACGTTCCAACATTGTTTCCGATAAGCAGGATATCGTCTACGTAAAGCACTAGAAAAACTACTGCAGTCTTATCGCTCCTTTTATAAACACATGGTTCATCCATGTTTTGTTCAAATCCATAAGACTGGATAGCCTGATCAAAACGCATGTTCCAACTTCTGGATGCTTGCTTCAGTCCATAAATGGACCTTTGCAACTTGCAAACCAGACCTTCCTGACCTTTTGCGACAAAGCCTGGAGGCTGAGACATATAGATGTCTTCTTCCAAATCCCCGTTGAGGAATGCGGTCTTGACGTCCATTTGCCAGATCTCCCAATCATAATGGGCTGCAATGGACAAGAGGATCCGGATAGACTTAAGCATAGCCACTGGCGAAAAGGTTTCGTCATAGTCGATCCCTTCTCGCTGGGTATAACCCTTAGCGACTAGTCTAGCTTTGTAAGTCTCAACGGTACCATCCGGACCTCTTTTCCTTTTGTACACCCACTTACATCCAACAGGTTTAATGTTGTGAGGTGGTGTTACAAGTGTCCAGACCGAGTTTTGGGACATCGATGTCAGTTCTGCCTCCATGGCTTCCTGCCATGCTGCATTGTCAGTGGATACCATCGCTTCATCATAGTTCAGAGGATCATTCTCTTGAAACTCTGGATCAACCATAAAGTCTTCTCCAATGTATCTATCAGGAGTACTTGTGGTCCTCCCACTGCGACGAACCTACGGTGGTTCCATAGGAGTCGATTCTATAGTACTGTTAATCTTAGTGGTATCGGCTCCCACTACGTTTTCTGTCTGTGTACTCCCATCAGTACCAAGCAATTCTTCAAGAACTACTTTACTGGTGGGCTTATGGTCTATTAAATAATCCTGCTCCAGGAATATGGCGTTCGTCGAGATGATAACCTTTTTATCCTCAGGATCATAAAATAAACTACCCTTTGTCCCTTTTGGATACCCAACGAACAAACATACCTTTGTTTTTTACTCCATCTTATCTCGCTTGTCCTTCCGCACATGTGCTGGACAACCCCAAATCCTAAAGTGCTGTAGGCTTGGCTTTCGCTTCAACCACAGCTCCCAAGGAGTTAGGGGTACTGACTTTGATGGAACAAAGTTCAAAGTATATGCTGCCGTCTCTAGGGCATATCCCCAAAAACTAGGTGGCAATATTGCATAACTCATCATAGTCCGAACCATGTCTAACAAAGTTCGGTATCTCCTCTCAGATACACCGTTCTGTTGTGGTGTCCCTGGTGCAGTCAACTGGGATACAATCCCATGCTCACGCAGGTACCCAATAAATTCATCTGATAGTTATTCGCCTCCTCGATCCGATCGAAGAGACTTGATACTTCTACCCGTCTGCTTTTCTGCTTCAGCTCTGAACTCCTTGAACTTATCAAAGGATTCAGACTTCCGTCGCATTAGGTATATATATCCAAATCTCGAGTGATCATCCGTGAAGGTGTTGAAATACTCGAAGCCTCCTATGGCACGGACACTTATGGGCCCACATACATCAGTGTGTACCAACTCCAATATCTCCTTAGATCTGCTACCTTTGGCTCGGAAAGACCTTTTAGTCATCTTGCCTTCCAGGCAAGAGTCACACGTCGGTAGGCTTTCTGAAACATTTGGACTTAAGAGTCCTACCTTAACCAACCTGTGAATCATGTCTGAGGCTATGTGTCCAAGCCTTAGCTGCCAAAGGAGTGTTGGATTATCTGAGAGATTTTTCCTTTTAGATGAATTAATCACACAAGCTTCAGTTATATTATCCTACTTATGATTGGAGTTAATTATATAGAGACCATTATGTATCTTTCCCTTACAAACAAAGGAACCATTCAATTTAATTGACACACCAGAAGCATCAAATAAAACTAAAAAACCTTCATTATTCAATAAGGAAACAGAAATTAAATTACGTCTCAAGGACGGTACATAAAGTATGTCTCTAAGTAATAAACTTCTTCCATCAAGGAACTGCAAGATGACATCTCCAACTGCTTCAGCCTCTGCCACGGCCTCAGTTCCCATGCTTAGGATTATCTCCCCATCACCCAATTTTCTTGTCTCCTTGAACCCCTGCAAATTATTGCAAGCATGGTTAGTGGAACCAGAATCCACAATCCATGAAACTGGAGAACAACTGGATGCTACAAGGGATTCCACTATGTGGATTTTAGATATACCTGTCTCAGCCTTCTTGGGAGCCGCACGGCAGTCGCCCTTCCAGTGCCCCTTCTTGCCGCATCGGAAACATTTTCCTTTGGGCTTCGCCGGACCATTCTGCTTGGGAACCTGCAACTGCACCTGGCCCATCTTTACGGGATTCTTAGACTTTCTTTTCTGAAACTTGCCCTTGGCTTTCCGAGAAAAATTCCGCTCCATGTTTAGGGATTGGGCTCCTGCCTTCATCCCATCCTCTGCCGCCTGGAGCGCCGCTAGGAGCTCTGCGTTAGACATCTCCAACCGGTTAAGGTTGAAGTTGGTAACGAAGCCCTCAAACGCTCCTGACAGAAACACGAGGAAAATGTCGGTCTGGATCTCTGCATCCAAGATGACATCGAAGGAACCAAGCTCGTTCACATAGCCAAACAACTTCAGCATATGATCCTAAACTAAAGTCCCCTCTGCCATCTTCGTGGACACCAATTTCTTGATGGTTAGGTAACGAGTTACCCGACTACGACCCTCGAATATTTCCTTCAGGTAGAGCATCATGTCTGAAGCAAAGGTCATGTCTTCGACTTGCTTCTGAAGGACGGTCTGCAAGGATGCCATAATGTAGCACTTGCACACCTCATCAGCATCTAGCCAGTCTTTCCATTCGTTTAACTGGGCCTCAGTTGCACTTGGTCCCGGCATGGCCGGTTGAGGGATACTTAGGGCAATTGTGTGTTTGCCAACCCTTAGGATGAGCATTAGGTTATGCTTCCAGTCCTCGTAGTTTGGTCCCGTAAGTTTGTTATCATTAAGTATGGAGGCAAGGGGGTCGAGCTTGATCATGATTTCTATAAACAATGGTTTAAAGCAATAGTTAGGGTCTACTACAATCTATTTCATGGAATTTAGAAATAGATAATGTCTATTCCAGCCGCTATGTCTTCACCACCTCAAGTGGAGACATCTAGGAATCTTAATTTCCTGGGCTCGAGCACTGAGACTATCGGCCCTGAATTGGAGACAGCATCTCGGTGAGAGCATGCAACCGCTTCTGCCAACGGGGTTTTTATGACCCAGTCTTTATCAGAATTACCTATGGTAAACTGAAAGACCTCCCAGTCTCCTTTTGGCCAGCTTTTTGTGACCCGCGTGTGCAGCAACAGCGACTTCACACAAGCTTTCGGATACTTCCCACAAATCTAGGTGGTGTCGGCAGGGGGGTTCATAGGCTCCTGCGGTGCAGGAAAAAACCGTCACCCACTGCCACCGGCATCCTCCATGTCCCGAAGGAAACCACTAGGAGAACCAGCATGGAAGGAAACACAGCTCTCACCCGGTGGGAATATCGAACTGCGTACCTCCTACCCAGACCCTTAGCCGGTTGATTGTGGAGGCCAGGGGCTCCCATTTGGAGAGAACCTCTTACACATCCCTTCTTTATAAGGTTTTATGCATATCTAGAAAGGTCACGACCTCCTAGACTTAGACCCTGGTCTACCGTGCTCCCACTAGGATTATAAACCCTCCCGCAAAGCATTAGTATCCTCGGAAAATATCATAGTCCCTACCTTGAATACTTAGCTTTTGCCTTTCTTGCAAGGATCACATTACATAGATTCCAAGGATCCTGATACTTCACTAGTTTGCCCATAATCCTAAGATCTGGAGCCTAGCCTAAGGTCAACGTGGAAAGGACTCCCACTACGATGACGTCTCGTTCACAATTTGATGCCTGATGTTATAGTAGACCTCATCTTATTACAGGTTTCGATGCTGGCCAAATAGGGACATCCGATAACCTCCGCCGGACCTCAACCTAATGGTGGCATAACCAAATCGTGATGAGTTCATACTACCATCAAACGTCATCTAGAAACGGGTATCACACAGTGAAATCCTAACCTAACTTGGTCGCTAGGACCACGTGGGGAAAGGGCATCCCACTAGGGTTATCATACTTCTTATGGAGACATTAGTTAATTATCTCTAAATAAATCTAACACTATGTCTATCTCGGTGCACAGTACTTGGCTACCTGAACTACCATGAGGGCGGTTACTGCCTTTCCTTTTAGCTAGCCACCGGATTCGCACGTGTTAGAAGCATATAGAGACACCGATGAATCCATAATTTTATAGTACGAACCCTAAGCCTGATCTAGAGACAAACTCACAAGCAAGAATGATAATCACATTATCATCGGGGTTCTCTAAATACTGAATAAAGAGAAACAATAGAGAAAGCATCCAAACTGAATCAAGTCCAGGGTCCGGCCCCTGAACCTGAATAGCACAGCCAATATATCTTGCTCTTCCGTTCTGCACGATCTCTGACGACGACCCCCTTCATCGCCAACGTGCACGCTTTCGCCGGGTCTTTGCACGCCATGGTACCGCTTGCCCGAACCGTGAATGTAGCATCATCTCCTTCTTCCTGTGACCGAAAAACTAACACGCTCCGAGCAAGTGCTCGCTCGTGTATAATTTCGCTAGAAAGTAAAGAAGACAATCCTAGAAACATGGACAGGGAACCGAGGATGGTCAACCCCCACCCTCGCCCATCTAAAGCCTTACAATCCACAATAATAATCAATGCAAAAATAAATCCGAGGTCCGACCCCCGGATGCATGCAATCACAGATTACTATTCAGCGTGGCACCTGCAAAAAGACGATACATAGCACAATCCATATGCATGATCTACGCCAGACCCCGACGAAAACATATGCCATCATATATTCACATGATGTTTTCACGAATTCATGCATGAAACATACACCCAAGCGTGCTCTGATACTAATTGTTGAAATTGGGTTCCGCTAATCAGAGTCACAGTGGAAGCAAAAGAAAGATCCGAAGATCATACGGTGTATGTTTCATTACAATTCGTGATACAAAACAATCTACATGCAAATATATGATCTTAGCATATGTGCGAACACCCTAGAGGCATACTACGATCTACGGAAGACATGCATGCATCTACTTAGGTGTTTAGATTCATCATACCTTATGGATCTATGATCCGGAGATTACAGAATGATGAAGAACCGCACTTGAATCGCAAGGGAAACTGTCGGATAGCACCTTGTCCTTTGCGAATTGAAGAATCCTCGAAATCCCGTCTCTGAGTGCAAGGATTTCGAGCCGACGGAAGAATCCGTTGCGAAGACGATGGCGAGCCTCGAGACTTTCTCCTCCTCTTTCTCCTTTCTTTCTCTTCCTTCTCCCTTCTTCTTCCTCTCTTTTCCTTGGCTGAAACCACAAAGGAGGAGAACTAGGGGTCGGATTTTTGAAGGGGAGGGAGTAGAACCATTAGGGTCGGCCCTCCCCTCCCTATTTCCTTTATAGGGCCGGTCTCCTATGGCTCTAAGGAGCCTAGGGCCGGCCCCTAGGTGGATAGGGATAAGGGGGGGGGTCGGATTTAGGTCTCCTGGGTGTCTATCGTGAAGCCCGGACGAAAACGCCCTTCACGAAAAGCGGAAAACAGAAAGTGAGACTGAGTGAGGTGCGCTACTCGGAATCGAGTTCCGTCAGCGCCTGTGAGCTCCTGGAATTATTCCGCTCAATCTAAGATCCATATTCAATATGTTCTGAGCCATATTTCAGTATTTACCAAAATACCCCTACGGCCCGTAATACATGTGAATTAGGTACTTTGGCTCCGGGCTTGCGCTCTATCGCGCTACTTCGCATCGCATCCAACGTATCCAACTAGGTCGGGGAACAATTCCTATATGCAACGACAGGGTGGAACCTTCAGGGTTCGAGATCTCTAGCTGCAACCGGATCCCTGATTAACTGTTCCGGTGACACACCGAAAGTTCCGTTAATCAGCCCTAATCCGATTAACCCGCGTAGCCATCCAGAGTGCGATGCGAGTTGAACTCTAGTGATCCTAAACTTATGTTACTCCCTCGTAACCCTGTTCTCTACTATACTCCGATAATCCTTAGTCCCTTCTATTACTGGTGCCATGATACGACTCGGGCAGTGGGGAGCACCGTCAGATCCCGATCGATCATCTGACTAGGGTTTGATGACTTATCATCTATAACACCACACACCTTCCGGTGCTATGCCTAGCAACCGAAACATTGTCAGTCATACTGACAACCACCAGACCTGGGTTAATTGTGTGGACAGATTGACTCATCAAACCGCACCCATCCAACACTGGATGTTGGATAACCTGTAGGGATTACATGTCACTCAAGCGCCAGCCGGGTAACCCAACGTACCGTGGTATTGGACTATGGAAGGTCCGCACACGTTGGCACATCAAAGCACCACACAACTGGTTGGCCCAGTGAGCATGGTCCCTCAGGGTTAAGGACATATTATCTATAGTAGTAAGACGGTTTATGCACCAGTGTCTGAATCACTGAACTGTGCACCGTCTTGGTTCCTGTTCAACACGATCATCGTGCCTGGTCAGGTGAATGGGAATCCCATGTTCCCGTGGTGGAGACTTCATCACATCCTCTACCTGCCAACAGCTTGTTCTCGGTGAAGCGACCGGCATCACCTAAGCTGTGAACTAGTTCTAGGTCTACACAGAACTGGTCCACTGGGTCTCCCAAGCATGGATCCTCCATGCGCCTCAGTGGCCTACTGTGTTCCCTAGGGTCCTTTTATTATATGAGTATTATCATATACCAGAGTAGTATTCTAATTAAAGCAATAACCAAAGTCATCTTTATTAATGTTAATACAGAAAATCCACGCTAAGGACACACGAGCTACAACAGAATTTACATCATGGATAGTACATTTTGAGGTGTTTAGCATTCCAAGCTCGTGGTAGTCTGTCTCCTTCTGGTGAAATCAGTCGGTAAGACCCTTTGCCTCCTACTGATTCGACGATGTAAGGACCTTCCCAGTTGGGAGCTAGTTTTTTACTGCTGTGTTCTCTGGTGTTGTAGAAAACTGCTCTGAGGACCAGGCTACCAATTGGGAACTGTCTCTTGTAGACTTTTCGATCGTAGGCTTGTTTGATCTTCTGTTGATACTTGGCGATACGAAGGGATGCTCGGTCTCGCAGTTCTTCAGAGAAATCTAGATCATTGACTCGAAGCTCCTCATTAATGCCTTTTTCGACTGCCCTGGTCTTCAAAGTACTCGATATGTTCTCTGTTGGGAGTACTGCTTCTGACCCGTATGTCAGACGGAAGGGTGAGAACCCAGTTGACCTTCTTGGAGTTGTTCGATAGCCCTATAGAACTTCTGGTAGGACTTGCTCCCACAATCCTTTTTTGTTATCAAGTTTCTTCTTGAGTACACCCAGAATAGCTCTATTTGAGGCTTCAGCTTGACCATTGCACTGAGGGTATCTTGGAGTTGAGTAGAAAAGCTTGATTCCGTTGTTCAGGCAGAACTCCCGGAACTTGTCGGAGTCGAATTGGGCTCCATTGTCAGCAACTAGGACTTGTGGCGTGCCAAACCTCGAGAAGATATTGTGTATGATGAACTTGATTACTTCATCGACGGTCTCCCGGAAGAGTGGCACTGCTTCAACCCACTTGGTGAAGTAATCTGTGGCCAGCAGCAGATACTTCTTTTTGCTTGGAGTTGGTGGGAAGGGACCTAAGAAGGCCAACCCCCATTGATGGAAAGGCCATGGGCTTGTCAATTGATGGAGGTCATCTGCTGGGAGATGGATAACCCGAGCATGTCTTTGGCAAGGTTCGCATCGTTGAACCACTTGGTGAGCTTCTCTTGCCATAGTGGGCTAGTAGTAACCTTGTAGCTTCGTCTTGGCCTCTAGAGATCTTCCTCCCGAATGATTCCCACAGGCTCCGGAGTGGATGTCAACCAGAATTGCCTTTGCTTGCTCAGGGCCAATGCATTTGAGCATCATCCCGTTGTGAGACTTGAAATATAGATCTTCACCTTGAAAGTTATAGAATAAAAGCTTTCTTTGTAGTCTTCGGGCTTGATTTGGGTCTTTGGGCACCTTGCCATGTTTGAAGAAATCGAAGATTGGCTGTCTCCAATCATCGAGTTCATTTGAGGTGGTAAGGTTCGAGGCCAATTGTTCTTCACCCCCAGATCTTTCTGTAGTGGCGAAGATCTGTTGCTCGGGGGTGGTCTTGGGTGCTTCTTGGTAATTGATTTGTATTTGTCTTCCTCCAAGCGAATCTCCAAGAACTGAGGCAGCATTGGCTAAAGCATCTGCTTCTCGATTTTCTGCCCTAGGGATTTGAATTAATTCGGTGCTAGTAAAACGTTGTTGAAGACGTTGTACTAGGGCCAAGTAATTCTGCATTCTTTCTTCTCATGCTATGTAATCCCCGTTGATTTGCTTTATGATTAGCTGGGAGTCGCTGTAGACGATGATTCGATCGACCTCCAGGGATTCAGCCATTTCGAGCCCGAAGATGAGCGCTTCGTATTCGGTTTCATTGTTGGTGGCATTGAATCCGTGGAGAGTGGCCTTCTGAAGATGATCTTGTTCGGGGGATATCAAGACTATCCCAGTTTCCGAACCGATCGCACTTGAAGCTCCATCAGTATAAAGCTTCCATGGAGTTGCTGTGGCAGGAGCCTCAAGGCTCGGATTGATTTTTGCAGCAGTATCGAATGAAGGTTTGTCTTCGTCTTCAAGTCGCATATCAACATCTTCTTCCCAAGTTATGGGATCTTCAACTGGAAAGTCAGCTAGAAAATCAGCAATTGCTTGCCCTTTGATTGAGGTGCGAGATTCGAATTGGATCCCCAGAGCGCTCATCTCGATTACCCATTTGGTCATTCGGCCTGCTCGACCCGCCTTGTCAATGATGTCTTTGAGTGGGTGTTCTGAGATGACTGTGATCTGATGAGAAACAAAATAAGGTTGGAGACGACGCGATGCAGTGAGCAAGGCCAGTATGACCTTCTCCGTCTTTGAATAACGGGTCTCAGCTGGAAGAAGCGTGTGGCTGATGTAGTAGACTGGATGTTCGACGCTTTCTCTTTTGCTGACTAGAACCGCACTGATTGCTTGATCGGTAACGGCGAGATAGAGCCAGAGATCTTCTTTTGGAAGTGGAGCTGTTAGGATGGGAGCTCGCACGAGGTATATCTTGACGTCTTGAAAGGCTTGTTCGCAGGTTGGACTCCAGCCAGACGTATCCGCCTTTCGTAGCTTGTCGAAGAGTGGTTTGCACTGTTCAGAAGACTTCGAGATGAATCGATTGAGGGCAGCAAGTCTTCCAGTGAGGCGTTGCACTTCCTTTCGATTAGTTGGTGACGGCATGTCAAGGATTGCTCGAATTTGATCACGATTGGCTTTGATGCCCCTCCTGGTCACAAGGTGGCCCAGGAATTTGCCCGATTGAACCCCGAAAGCGTATTTGGCTGGATTGAGCTTCATGCGATATTTTCGAAGGACTTGAAAGGTTTCCACCAGATCGGATTGATGGCTCTTTCGAGTAGAGCTCTTGGTGAGAAGGTCGTCGATGTAGACTTCAACGTTACGCCCGATCTGATCTTCGAACATCTTTGTGACTAACCTTTGATAGGTAGCTCCCACGTTCTTGAGGCCGAAGGGCATTACGTTGTAGCAGTAAAGTCCCCGGTCAGTCACAAAGCATGTCTTCTCTTGATCGTCCGAGTGAAGCAGAATTTGATTATACCCAGAGTATCCATCCATGAAAGATAATAGCTTGTGGCCAGCGGTAGCGTCGACGAGCCTATCTATCCTTGGCATGGGAAATGGATCTTTGGGACAAGCCTTGTTGAGGTTGGTGAAGTCGATGCATACTCTGACCTTCCCGTTCTTCTTTGGGACAGCAACTATATTGGAGATCCAAGTAGGATACTCTAGTTCACGGATGAAGCCTACTGCGAGTAGCTTACTGATCTCTTCTCGAACTGCAACTTGTAGTTCTGGTCGGATTATGCGTGGCTTTTGCTTGATAGGCTTCACTTCTTCTTTGATTGCGAGCCGATGGCAGGCGTCATCTGGATTAATCCCAGGCTTATCTTCGAAGCACCAAGCGAAGATGTTGATGTTGGACTGGAGGAAGGATACCATGTCTCACGCTTCTGCATCGCTGAGACCGATACCGATGAACGTTTCTTGAGGGAGATCTCCACTGCTGATATTGATTGGAATGATTTCTTCGATTGAAGGTAAAGTCACCCACTCGATTGGTGAGGGCTCGGCCAGCGGGATCTCCTTTGATTGATATGTTGTAGAAGGACCGGCTTCATCTCTGGATCGTTTTGGGGGAGCAATGTTGATCTTGCGATCTGTTTTTGCCGCAACTGCTTCACAAGATCGCCCAGCTTGTTGATCGCCTCGTATGTAGACAATGCCTTTTCCCGTTGCAAACTTGAGGAGTTTATGATAAGAAGAGGAGATGGCATTAATCTGGTGGAGGAATGGTCACCCGAGAATGGCGTTGTAGCTGGACGTTCCTTCGACGATAGCAAATCTTACCGAGACTCGAGTCTCTCGGCTGAGGTCGAGAGTGAATCTTGATTCGCCCATCGTGATGCTTTGTTCGCCGTTGAAGCCAGTGATCACCGTTGGGACGACGTCAAGGCTTGAATATTTATATCCCAGACGTTTGAAGTAGTCTGAGAACATAATGTCGATGGAGCTCCCGGTGTCGATGAGGATTCGATTGACAGTGCTCCCGTCGATGAGGAGCTTCAAGACCAGGGGGTCTCGATGTGGAGTATGAACTCCTTGCAGATCAGTATCATTGAAAACGATGGAAGGCCAAGCCAAACCCTTGATAGGCTTCTCGATCTAGGTATCCTCCTTGTTCGCCGCAGAATGAACGTGGAAGATGCGTCGAACTTGTCGATCTACTTCCTTCTCGGTCAGCGCTTGATTGTGCAATGTTCCATGAATGCCAAAGACTGCCAAAGACATTGGCATTCACGGTGATAGGTGATATGTTGGAGGAGATTTGATGGACCCAGCAAGCTTCTTTCCCCTTTGCAGAGGTTCAGCGCTGATCTTGTCCGCCCTTGACGAACTCTTGAAGGTGGCCTTCACGTAGTAAGTCTTCGAGATGAAATCTCAACCGATAGCACCGATCGGTGGAATGGTCGTGACTTCGATGGAAGTCGCAATAGACCGTTTTATCAGCCGTGACTTTAGTGTCAGGCTGAAAAGGATTGGGCCTTCGAAGGAATTCTTCGTGTTGGATGCGGTCGAGGATCTGCTCGATCGGTAAATTTCACTCGGTGAAAATAGTCTTCGTCGGGGATCGACGTCCGTCGTTCCTTGACCGTTTGTTGGCAGGAGGGACTACTGTCTCAGCGTTGTGAGCTTTGGCAGCATACTTCGGAGCTTCCCTCTCGGCGGGTCGCCTCTTCGTCTCTCGCCCTTTTCGGGCAACTTGATCGTCTTCAACTTCAATTTCTCTCTGGATTCGATCGAATATTGAACCCAGAGAAGGAGGAGGATTGCGAATGAAGTCGTTGTAGATGTGCAGGTCGAAGCGGAGTGCATTCTGGAAGGCCAACATGATAGCTTCATCATCCAAATGCCTCCCCGAGAGAGCAGCGTGCTCGTTGCGGAATCTCCTTGTGAAGCTTCGAAGACTCTCGTCAGCGTCCATCCTCAGTCGATAGAGGGAATCAAGTTTTTTCTCTGGCTTCAAGTTCAGCTGGTAGTGCTGCACGAAGTGATTGGCCAAAACACTGAACTGGGTGATGGACCCAGCTCAGAGATTATGGTACCAATCGAGGGATGGCTCGTCAAGGCTCCCTGCGAAGGTGCGACGGAGCACGTTGTTTTCTTCTTCATGCGGCGTCAGAGCTTGCTTGAAGGCGAGTACGTGGAGAGTTGGATCTCCTTTGATGCAATTGAATTTGGGGATAGTGGGAGTTCTCCATCGCCTTGGAAATGTTGACTCGAACAGGCTCCGATGGAGAGGTCCGGCGGAGGAGTATCCCTCCCTACGACTATGCCCTCGACCTGGATGCAGGTCAAGAGGTAAGATCGCAAGGTCTTGCTCCGGCATTTGAGTGTTTACCGGTTGTAGTCGGTGATGAAGGTCCGATCCGAGTCCACATTGAAGCGGAATGGACGGAGAAACTCTGCTCTTTGAGGGAGCCCCTTTCATCTGGTGTCTTCTTGATATGTCGGGCTTTGAAGGCGCCCTCTTGTCACAGTTGCGACCGGAAGAGGATTGAGAGGATTCATCGTCGATGCGATCCCAAACACTCTGCTTCCATGGGGCAGCAGAGGGAGTTGGATCGCGACGAATCCTCTCAGAGGCATCAGTGCCCATTGACCTCCGTTGCTCGGAGTGGATCGATTGTCGTGGCAGATCGACCCTCTCGTTGGTTGAAGGAATAGGGAGAGCGATCCCGGCTTCAGAGGCTGCCCTCTTGAGAGCATCCCTCTCAGCAGTGAGGGTGGCATTTTGTTTTACCAACTGAAGTAGTTGAAAGTCGATTGCAGAAATTTGATAGGTGGATAGAGGGTCTTCAGCAGGAGCATGGGTTGTATGCCCTATTGATTGATGGAGAGGAGGGGCGATCGGTCGATCGACTGACCTCCCGCTTCCTGAGTGAACCCCCATGTCGGGGACAGCAAGGGGCTGTCCGAAATTGAGCCTTTGACTCATTGAACGAGTCTCAGGATGAGGTTGACGAGCGTTACTTCCTTCTGCTTGACCCTGATGCTTCGTCCTCGCCATTGAGAGAGCGAAGGGTGCAACGAGAGTGCCGATGTCCTAACAGTTGTTTGTTCAACCGAAGGGGCTAGGAAGTCTGATCGGTTCTCTGCTCAACCGATCTGTCTTGTTGTAAGGCGAACTCGGCTTTTCGTTCGATCCCACAGACGGCGCCAAACTGTGGGGGAAAATCTTTGTGCCGACCCGAAGACTTCGCCGCACCAGTCAATTGAGGTTCGAGTCAAAGATTGTTGTTCGATCTGTTGATTAGAGTTGATGTTCTCAATACACAAGCAGAGAGAGATGCAATCAGAGAATAGACACGAGATGTGATCTCGGAGTTCAGCCGAAGCCTACGTCTCCGTGCTATAGGGAGCAACCCAAATTCACTAAAACTGTTTTCTCGAAGTGACCTCTACAGGCAGAGTGTCATTGATGCCTCTCCGATCTCTTCGAAGATAAGAAGAAGAAGATCAAAGAGAGGTGAAGGATGGGAAGTTAGAAAATTCCAGAGCTCTGGTTTCTGAAAATCAGATCTCGGAACTGGAAAATCCCCCCCCCCCCCCTTACATTTGAAGGGTATGCTATTTATAGAGAAATCTTGGAGTAGATGGCGGTTTCTGGTTTCTTCTAGAAGAGACTCCAGACAGGGCTAGTGGGTCCCGTGGCTGTCTCCTGGGGATTCCACAGGCAGGGCCGGTGGGTCCCGCGACAGTCTTCGTGGGCCCACTAGGCAGGGCCGGTGGGTCTTGTGGCAGTCTTCGGGGACCCACCAGGCAGGGCCGGTGGGTCCCGTGGTAGTCTTCGGGGATCCACCAGGCAGAGCCGGTGGGTCCCGCTGCTTGCAGACTTCTTACCAAAATTTGCACCCACAATCACTAAGTTTCTAAAGGAACTGGATAGCAGAGGCGCGACATAAACAATCTAATACTACAGATCGGGTCATATATATGTTTTCTAGTACAAGATGATCTAGATGGATTTCAAAATTTAAAGTACATGCAAACAACCTAATGATTATGAATATCCACATGTGATGTCAAACTAGGACTCCTACTAAATAGATCGTATATAAGGCTAATATTAGGAAACATAATCTCATCAAGAAACCAAAATAGTTATACACCTAATCTAGTTAACCATAAGAGTTCTAGTCACCATGGATAGGCCCCACAACTAGGAATCTTACTTACCCTAGGATTAGGGTTTTATTGTCAATAGAAGTGAATAATGTTTGGAATCTTTTGGGACACTGGTGACTTTGGGTTCAATTAGAGAATGATTATGTCATCTCATGACTTAGTCATTCCTTTAATTAACTATTTCTTAACCACCACCAAACCATTGTTGTGCTCCAAAGTCACATAAAATACGAGAGTGTCATTCCACCTGCCTCTCTGCTCTGCCACCACTCCACCACCCCTCTTTATACCGACCCAAACCATCTAGACCACCCCTCCTCTAATTTACATGTTTGTTATATCCTGAAAATTAGTTGTCCACTTAAGAATACACTTAGATACTTTGGTAGACACCAAGGAAATATTTGTCTAGGATCACACAAGTATATGTTGTGCCTAGTCATAGATCATTCCAAACACCTAAGCGCCTAAGTGGCTACCCATGATAACTCTATTTCATTTATATATGCATATTGTTTAGTTAATAGTTTGCATCTCATAAGCATCAATTTGACTTGTTACTTATGGAATCAATCGATCTTTATTATTTAATCATACTAGATTTGAATTATTATATTTTATTTGAAATTGTAGCATTCATTCGGATCTATCATATTTAATTAAGGATGCTTGAATTATGAAGAAGAGAGTGGATCATTTTTGTTTCTATTGACGTAGCGGAATAAATGGATCTCGATCTTCCTCAAGTACAATTGAATATGAACTAATTAAACATGCTCTAGCATCATATTATCAATATAATTTGATTTTGGAAAACATGTGCAATAGCATCCATCATCCAGCTATAGAAGTAATACGGATTACGTATATATTCGTGTCCGGATCTCTTAAGTATCGCATGACGAGTTTGGCTTGTACACGGACACAACTTAGGTCGGCCTACCTACAGGATTCCCTAAAGATGTGGGCTACAGAGGCTGCCCTCCCTCTATAAGAAGAATTAGGATGGGACGGGGTGTGACTAATTAAGAAGTTGGTGTATTTCCAAATCCTCTTTGGGTAGGGTCTGTTCTTTTATCAAGTAAAATAGGTTGGGAATTAATTTACTCAGGCAATCTCACTTTGCACCATGTTCTTTTGTCAATGTCTCAGGTAAATGAATTTTCAAGATTTTTTTTTCTTCTAGTTTGATGGCACATTAGAGTCCCACCAAAATTGATCGGATATTAATTGTCAACTACGGGCTAGACATTATTTTTCCGAGCTATCCATTCGATACACCGAATATCCTGATTTGCCCAGGAAAAGAACAAAGGACATTTGACATCATTATCCTTAACCCATGAATATCTCAAATAAAACAATTTTCCATCCCATTTATGTCTCGCCAAAAGAACAGACCCAAGGGGGCTCCACGAGGCCTTAGATGTACACTCATCGGAACAATATGCTTTCAATAGCATCATGTTGGAGCATCTAGCTGAAGGGGAACAACATAATTTGCAGCAATAAATCCTCTTCCAAATCTCTTCTCTATGCAATCCTCTTGTAGTTTCCTCCCATTCTCTTCTTGATCTTGTTTCTTTTTGGTCTACTACCAATGCAGGCCAATTTAGAAACTGTGTTATGCTATTATATGCAAAGTGTTTAGTTATAATGTCCAAGTGTCTTGTGACATCACTAGGTTCTACGTCATAATTTCTAATCCTATTTAGTTCTTAGGTGCTTTGTATTATACATGAGAGCCACCGTGACTTTTTCTAGTGGGTTCACCGTCCAAAGGGTTTTGGGACACCCGCCGATTTCACACACACACACACACAAAACAAAAAATCAGGACATGTAAATGTTTGATGTAATATCGCAGGCATTCTACCCACCAGGGGATAGGGGAGTTGGCAAAGCAACAAATGCGTAGGTGAGGAGGTTTTGGGTTCCATTTCTTCCCCCTTAGAGTTACATAGGAGTGTGTAAATAAACTTCTGAGTGGATTGATGCGTATTTCCAAAGGGATTAGTTTGAGCCCGAAGTGGGTCCATTGCCCGAAAGGTTTCGTGACACCCACCGATCTCAAAAAAATAAAAAAATATAATTAAATCAAAGGCATACCAATCTTAAATTAAAAGAGTTTCAAAGGTCCTTATGGTCCATGAAAGAATCTAGGTCACGGACCACCTCCCTTAAAAGAGTACTTGGATTCGTAATATGACTCAACTATGGTGGGATTTGTAGCGTTCATTCGGATGGCTCAACATGTAAGGCAGACACCTACGGGCTCTTGGACTGGTGGTACTTCCTCTCTCGCATGTTGGGGAGGTTCCCAGTTCGACTTCCGATATGGACACTGTGGAGTGAACTTTTCCTCAAGACAGTTGTGCCTTGTTTGCGCATGTGAATCCTGGACATTGATGTCATGCTCAAGAGATTATGGAATTAATAAATAGTAGTTGATGTCTTCCCCGTTTCGATCACCGAACCTCTTTGAGCCCTTGCTCTAGAGCCCTGCCCTCTAACCGCCTGGCTGGTCCAGCAAAAAAAAAACATGTAAGATTGACAAGTTATATAAAGCATGATTTGTTCTCTTGTCGAATGATTGGGATAATGACCTCACCCCAAGTTTTAGATAGCTTATTACTCTTGGACTGGTGGTACTTCCTCTCTCGCATGTTGGGGAGGTTCCCAGTTCGACTTCCGATATGGACACTGTGGAGTGAACTTTTCCTCAAGACAGTTGTGCCTTGTTTGCGCATGTGAATCCTGGACATTGATGTCATGCTCAAGAGATTATGGAATTAATAAATAGTAGTTGATGTCTTCCCCGTTTCGATCACCGAACCTCTTTGAGCCCTTGCTCTAGAGCCCTGCCCTCTAACCGCCTGGCTGGTCCAGCAAAAAAAAAACATGTAAGATTGACAAGTTATATAAAGCATGATTTGTTCTCTTGTCGAATGATTGGGATAATGACCTCACCCCAAGTTTTAGATAGCTTATTAGGCTTATGACCTGGTAGATAATTACCTAAATTATTTATGGCTAGTATGAAACTTGGGAAGCCATCGTTGTCATCATCGTCATCCATCACCACTGGCACTACCACCACTGTCGTTGCCCGTTGTCACCACAACCCTTAGCCAATGTCTCCATTGCCGCGACAACCGTCACCACCATTGTGGAGAGAGAGAGAGAGAGAGAGAGAGAGAGAGAGAGAGAGAGAGAGAGAGAGAGAGAGAGAGAGAGAGATAAGGACCCTCTGAGGGACACGATCCAACACGCGATCTAGTGT
>OX393552.1:20315105-20474144 GCA_947650365.1 Chamaelirium japonicum
TGAATATATTGTGGTATTATTGTGAATCACAGGAATTAAATAAATTATAGCAATTTTTAAAAAAAAATTATGTGTTTTTACCGATAGAACGTATAATTTCCGTCGGCAATAAACTATTTTATTTTTTAAAATTATTTATATATTACCGATGGAAATTATTTGTTCGTCGGTAATATATAAACTATTACCGACAGTAAGTATGTCCATTGTCGGTAATAAGCCTATATATTACCGACGGAAGATAAATTATTGTCGGTAATAATTTATTATATTTTGAATTAAATATAAATATATTACCGACGGCAACGTACTAACCGTCGGTATTAATAAGTAATACCGATGAAATTTTATTTTCCGTCGCTGATTTTTCCCGACACCTTTTTTTTCCGACAGGCCAGCGACGAAAATGAATTACGTCGGAAAATAGCTTTGCTGACGAAAAATCAAATTTACTGACAGATATTTTTCGTCGGTAAAAACTATTTTTTTTGTAGTGTGGTCAACCTAGAAGGAACTGAGTCATATGAACACTCGAGTCTGACGGTGATCTCTACCACTCGAGTTACATCATGGCACCAAATGGAGTGACACCAGGTTTAATTTACCATACTAAGCGGAGAGCAGAGATATGCGAGAGAATATTAAGTCTGGGGGAATTGGAGTGTAGCCTATGTCGCATTCTGAGTGGCTACGTAGGTTAACTCAAACTCAGAGGGTCGATAGTACACTCGGGTAGTATGTCGATTGAGTCCAAGTTGGAAGCCATAAACCTTGGTCTCTGAAGGTTTAACCTTATCCATATAATGAATTGTCCTTTAACCATCTCCTCCATTCATAGGACACAATTAGAGGAAGTAAGTAATCCAACCCTAATGACCCTACACACCGTGTGTGCATTGCACTAGTGCACGATAGATGTGTAGGTGCGTATATGTACTAGGGGAAATCCTGGAGTACTACAGAGACACACGTAGTTATCCCCTTACCTTAGCCGGCTTCGCTACACGGGTGCAATGCACCGATTCGTGTTGCGAGTTGACTAGTTGACTTTACTAGGGGCACCCAAGGTATTTACTGAGGGCGCCCCGATAATAGTGGAATTACTAGTCATAACCCACGTAAGTGCACTATATGAGTTCCCAAGCGAGAGGGGCAACCAACTAGTAGCATGGGGGTATTTTGGGAAACCAAAATATCATCATGCACTAGGATGGCCTCCCCTAGCACATGGGGACACGCATGGGCCGTACACTCCTTAGCTTCTAGGAGTTGCTAGCAAGCTTATAAGGGAGAGGGGCTAATCTATAGAGGTTTGACTTTAGGGGGCCGACCCATTGCAATACACAGGAGGGAGAGAGTATAGGGGAGGGGCCAGCCACAACCCCCATACGCAAGGTATGGGGGGCAGGCCCCTACATATGGATGAGGAGAGAAGGGGGGCGGCCAAGTGATGAATCCCTAGCCGTCGTCTTCCCTCTCTTCTTCTCCTCTCTTCTTTCGAACCGATGCACACCCCTAACTATAGTAATTGAAAACAATATTAAAATAAAAAAGATAGTGAATAAAGTTCAAAAACTTGGTTCTCTTTAACATCTCACTTCATAGTTTTCATATTCATTTCTTACCAATGCTAGCTCCACTCCTACGTCTTACAAGTTGAAGAGACTATGTAGAGCATGGAAGGCATGCATGCATGCATGGTTACACCATGGCAGACATGCAGCATGGGCACAGCACTACTCTCATTCTCCAAACCAGCTCCCACATCACAGCAAGGAAAAGGACTCTCGCGATGGGGACGTCACCCCGGCCAGACTTCAAGCAAGGCGGGTGGACAAGTGCATCCGTTTCCCTCACGGATTCACGTGGCCTGCCCCCCTCCCCAATCAGAGGGCAGCACACGTGCGTGCTGATAATGAGGTTGTATGCCGAACACTCGTACGTGCCTTCCGAGTGGGGCCCATTTGTGGGACCCTAGCTAGACACAAGAGGCACCACACAGGTGCACAGCTACAGAATTAGCTAGCCATCAAAGAAAAGCCCACCGGAAGCCGCTACACCACGAGCAGGAGCACCACACCGAGCGAGGAGAGGTCCCACCTAGACCCAAAAGTACGTTGCCACACGAACGAGCGGAAGCGCTAGAAAGGCCCACCTGGCCATAGGAAGTCGCCGATCAATCACAATTATTTCTATTTGAACGGATTCCTCGAGATTGATCCGATGATTTGGGGCGGACGAAATTTCAAGATGCGGGTTTATAGCCGTTGATGCGAACAACGATCACGGGATGAATAGTCAGATTTAGTGCAGTTTAAATGGGCCGGGATTTTAGGGGGCTAATTGCAGTTTAAATGAGTCGGGATTTAAAGCCAAGGGGAGGGAGTTGGTTGACGGAAAAATAGAGATCGTGCGTTGATCTTTGAATGAATGGTTAGATATATTCGGTTTATTTTTGTCCAGTCAGCTTCCGTTTTGTCTAATCAGCACAAAACCGACGTGCTATGTTATATAGATATTTTATTTTATTACGTAAAATAACTTGAAGTAATTAAGTGGAAAAATCACGAATAATGTTCTTTGAGGTTTTGTAGAGGCTTTCAATCGCACGTGTGGCGTGTGAATTGTCGTTGTGATCCGAAACAGAGATAATTCTCGTCAGATTGCCGGAATAAATCTTGATAGGCTTGATGAATCTTTGAAGCTAGCTAGAACGAAACTAAGCAATATCTGTACAAAGAAACAATGGGATAAGCATGAGCCTCCTGGTCCACACAGACGCAGGAGTAGGGGAAGATATGGATGCCGTGCCATCTCCATCCCTCCAATTCAGCTGCTGTTCCTTTCAGGAGGACTCGTGCATGCATTGATTGGCAATGGCGACGACGGCGAGGTCGGCATGTTCGTTGGTCGACGGTCCCGGTCTGGAGGGCCGCTCGTGCACCCCTTCGATGTCCTGGCCTCGACGGCACTGTGTGTGGTCCCTCCCTGTTTATCTTCTCCTAGCTCTAGGCTGGCTGTGGTGCAAATTGAAACCATGTAGATCGAGATCCCCTTCAATAGTGTTGTGGTTGGGCATTCAATCAATGCGATTGAGGTCGCATCACAGTGGCAAGGCACCTGCACCCTCCCCATCCGGCAGGTCGTGTAATCGAATCCAATGGGATCCCTCCTGTCTGCATGGCGGGACTATTTGTGGCGGACCTATCTCTCGTCATTATGGCAGGTTTATCTATGCTCATGTGTGACAATATTACAGGCAAAGGTAAGTTTTGAGCTTTGGGATCTATCTCATGCTCTATGCACTAACATGCGAAGTACTGACCATGGGGTCCCTCCAAAAAATCAATAACTGAATGGATTGGAACGACGGTGGTACATTCATGACTTGATTTATGAGAGGGAGAAGGTAGGGCCGGCTCGATATAAGTTGAGGTCTAAGATGAAAACACTAAATAAGATATTTAATATTAATTAATCTATTATAATAAGGGTTTAGGAGTGCCGCTCAGATATATATAGCATATGCACAAAGCCGATTGTGATTCACTTAACTAAATTATCCTTTGAGGTTTTAATATGAAATTTGAATATCGATCATTTTGCTAATTGAGGAAGGGATTTATCTCCCTCCCATCCTCTCATGTACGCACGCCTACCACCAACCCATATATGCACAGTAATTCAATCCCTCCCACACATATATGCACGGTAATTACCTTCATTCGCCGAATATCGGCACGATAAGTCACTCCCTCCCTTTGATATATATACGATAATAACTTAGTCCCTCCCACCCATATATGCATCATAATTAATAAAGAAGACCGCTTATGG
Organism: Chamaelirium japonicum; assembly: GCA_947650365.1. NCBI lineage: Eukaryota > Viridiplantae > Streptophyta > Magnoliopsida > Liliales > Melanthiaceae > Chamaelirium > Chamaelirium japonicum. The sequence continues at coordinate 20,318,943 of OX393552.1, forward strand.
TTGTGATATAAGTGAGTTGATAAAAAAAATAATCTCCCAACCCTCCGATATATCAGTTGCATGAGTACAATGCACCTATAGATTAGAGAGAGAAATGAAATGATGAATGAAAAAAGATACCTTGCAAGCCTCTGATCTACCAGTTTGATGAGGAAATCTTACTCGCTTCGCCATCTCTCTTTCGTCAAATAAACCCCATGTTCAAAAAAAAAAATTTATTAAATGCCCAAAAACGAGTAGGATTCACATGGTGGTGGTTATGGCCATCGAGGGGCGGTAGTATAACATATGCCCGAAACACTCAAGAAATTATCCGCTTTGTTTGTGCCCGCATGAGGACTTCCTAGGAGATCACCCATCCTAGTACTACTCTCGCCCGAGCATGCTTAACTATATAGTTCTTTTGAAATTCATAGTGATGTATGGTTTAACGCGCCTTCTATGTTCGGCAGGAGAAATTATATAAGTAGTTTAGAATCTCCTTCTCTCCAAGCGATATGAGACTAACTCGTGGCCTTAGACACCTCATCTTATCCATCTTGACATGCATCATAGCCTCAAGAGTCTTACTTATTAGCTATTGGCTATGGAAACTTGATCGTCATAGGGGGAGTGCCGCCAAAGACTGCTATAGGATTCACGTGGCGGTGGTTATGGCCACTTAATGGGTGGGGGAGTGCTTCCGAAGATGATCGTGGCTGCCAAAGGTGGCAGTGTACCGACAGGCACACAAGCATTACTAATTTTTTTTATATAGTATAAAGTTTCATTTTAAGTGAGATTGTATCTTTATATTTTACTAGTAAGAAACCCGGGCAATGCCCGGATGACCATGATGCACGCCACTTATCACATACGACATCACAGCAGTCCGAAGAAGTGTGCACTATGGATTGAGTGATTCACTCGTCATGGTTTTTTTTTTTGATGAACTCGTAAGGGTCTGATTCACTTGTTAGAAAGAGAGAGATAGTACTAAGGATTTTTTTAATTAACATCAATTGACACTTAAATGCCATTGAATAGGTATTTATCATATTTATAGTAGAGTTTTGAATTTTTAATATGATTTATGAGAGAGAGTCGCGTTCATACACGGAAGGATTCTAACTCTTCAAAAAATGTCCACGTGTCACAACGCGGGAGAGATGGCTCTATTTTAGTATTAGACTACTATTAAAATGTGACGACCAAGATCCAATAGCCAAGAGCCAAGACTCCTGAGGCTGGGATGCTAAGATGAAAGAGGTGAGGTGAGGTGAGGTGTACAAGGCCATGAGTTAGCCTCACATCGCCTGGAGAGAATGAGATCCTGAGCTACTTATATAATTTCTCCTCCCAAACATAGAAGACACGTTTTAAAACCGTGCGCCGCTACGGATTTCGTAAGAACTCCGTAGTTAAGCGTGCTCGGACGAGAGTAGTAGCAGGATGGGTGACCCCTTGGGAAGTTCTCGTGCGGGCACGGACAAAGCGGATAATATCTTGTGTGTTTGGGGCGGATGTTATAAAATGGTATCAAAGCTGGTTCTTCTCGGGATGGATGGGCCTAACCCTACACGAGGACGTGTAGCTCTTAAAGGGGTGGATTGTGACGACCAAGATCCAACAGCCAAGAGCCAAGACTCCTGAGGCTGGGATGCCAAGATGGATGAGGTGAGGTGTACAAGGCCATGAGTTAGCCCCACATCACCTGGAGAGAAGGAGACCCTGAGCTACTTATATAATTTCTCCTCCCAAACATAGAAGACGCGTTTTAAAACCGTGTGCCGCTACGGATTTCGTAAGAACTCCGTAGTTAAGCATGCTCGAGCAAGAGTAGTACCAGGATGGGTGCCCCCCTGGGAAGTTCTAGTGCGAGCACGGGCAAAGCGGACAATATCTTGTGTGTTTGGGGTAGATGTTACATAAAAACCCGGGCAAATAGAACTTGATGCACGTTACTTGGCACATACGACATCATATCCGTCTGAAGAAGTGTGCAATCTGGAGTGAATGTGATTCACTCCTCGGGTTTTGATTTCACTTGTTAGGGAGAGATAGTACTAATGATTTTCCTAACATCAAATGACCATTAAATGTCTTTGGATGGGTATTTATTATCTTTATAGTAGGTTTTAATATAATTTATGAGAGATAGAGAGTCTCGTTTACATGGGAGAAGGATTCTGGCTCTTCAAAAGAGATCCACATGTCATAGCACAGAAGAGAGACTTCTATTTTAAACTTATGTTATTAGATATGGGGTTTTGGACTATTTAAGTGAGTTGGGGTCTTATTTATATATTGCGCCAGAGGCTATTTAAATTGGTATGGACTATGAAGGTCTCCTTTTCACATGGAGCCTTAGGCAACCTCCCCAAGGGCCCTATGGTTGAGTCAGCTGTGGAAGATGGGGATGTCATTGAAGGATGTCGACATTGCCATGGCTTTTTGGGTTAAATGTCTTTCTCATAAGTCGGAGTTTTTGTTTGCATGAGTTGGCACTAATTTGTTTTTGTGTATACATGCATGTAGGACCCGTAGACTAAATCATACACGCATGTATGCATACATTCGTATGGATGTGGTAGGATGATAGTACACGGTTTCATGGACTATTGTGACTAGTTATTTCTGTATGCAAGGTTCAAAATTTTTTATTTTGCCTATTATTTCGACACTGCGAAATATGAAAATGTTGTGTGAAAATATTTTGACAGTATGAAAACATTACCTTTTTATATAAATTATAAAAATATTATTTAATGTTGAAATTTTTTAATGAGACTCTTGACAATATAAATAAAGCATATACACATATTTTAGAATACTTAAATTATATTTTTACACTATCTAGGGGTATATATTTTTATGCATGTTGTATAGATATATAACAACTAGGATCTAAAACATAACTAAGATTCAAGCAACTAGGATATTACTTTTTTAACCAATTGACATGTTTCATCATTTGCAATTGACACATATCTAGTTACTATTATGAATCGACACAACCCATTAGGTGCTTTGAAACTGTATGACTAATTAAGTTCACACTGTGTGATTCTCCGCCCATTGTCATTAAAGTGTGGATTCTCTCAGGTTATAACCTCAGGTTACAGTGATCGGTGAAAGCCACAGCTATTCATTGCATGTCGGTCAGAGCTAAGTGTGATTCAATGTTTGGGGCTGGGCATAATGAACGGTTGTGATTCGGTATTGGCATTCACCTATATGATCGTTTGAGGTTATAACCTAACAAGATCCAGTACATTTTCGTTAACATATCATGACAAGCATGAATCCCGAGCCATCAACATGAGGTGCACCCATCCATATTTGCTGCTTGCGCTTCAAAGAAGTTTGGATTCTCAAATGCAATCTCGTGGGGATCAGCAAGTGGGCATTCTAAAGGAGTGTTAGTTGAAATCTAAGATGCTTATTGTTGGTTAGTAGGCACATAATTAGGAACACATTTCGTCTGCCCCCGTCCTCTGCCCCATAGTATGCACCCCATGACATAGCCATCCTTGTATCTATATCAGATTGGTTCATCCCACTCAGTCCTGACTGGCAGGTAAAGGGACGACAGCGATCAGGTGCCAAGCTGGAGCCAATATCGTCGGATCAATCAAAGCCGGTCCTTTGCCTACCAAGTGGGGTTATGTGCAATGCACTGGTAGGGTATGGGTGCAACAGACGGCTAAGATAGTGTGGTGCAGACGACTGATCAGAAATCAAAAGGGGGCAGAGGATTTGGGCTCCATATGCTTAGATTCTAGCAATGATTACATCAATATTGTAAGAATTGAGAAGAATCTATTGAAACTACCAAATCAATAATTAAATCATGAAAATTGCAACCTATAACATTGTGATGGTGCCGTTAAGAAAACCTCGATTACAACCGACCCTGATTCTATTAAGAGTGACATTATCAAAATGGGTTTAGGCAGAGACCAACAAAATTTTAATCTAATTAACACATTCATTAACATATATGACCCAAAAATCATTGGAAAATCCCAAGGTATCCCTTAGTCGCCTCGAACCATGGTATCTCATCGATCCCTGTTATTTTCGTTTCTTTGGACGGTTCCAGATTGTTGACATCTACAGACCACCGAGAGAATCCCAAGGGACTCCCATCATAAGGACCCTGTGATCAAATGGGTGGGGACATGTGTCGACAGCTGAGCCCAACGATTCCGTGGTTCCGAGGCGACTATTTTAAATCATTGGTTTGAAAATTATAACCAGACAACCTTACAGAATCCAAAGGGCTAATTAGAGACTAAACCAGTTCTTTAATCGGGTCGCTTTCTTCAATGGAAAGTTCAAATTCTCATGATATATTGCTCCGATATGATAAGCATATACTAGAGAGAGAGAGAGAGAGAGAGAGAGAGGTTTGTTCAATTTCTGGTGAGAGTTTTTCAATGGAAAGTTCAAATTCTCATGATATTTTGCTCGGATATGATAAGCAAATCTAGAGAGAGGGAGGGAGGTTGAGAGAGAGAGAGTTTGTTCAATTTCTCGTGAGAGTTTGTTCAATGGAAAGTACAAATTCTCATGATATTTTGCTCCGATATGATAAGCAAATACTATAGAGAGAGAGAGAGAGAGAGAGAGAGAGAGAGAGAGAGAGAGAGAGGTTTGTTGAATTTCTCGTGAGAGTTTTGGAGTGCCGACCGTCCCCTAACAGGCCATGTGCCCAACGACTGGAAATTCCAAAAAGGCGCGTTGAGCTCGGGCCCACATGGCAATAGATTCAAGGGCCGGGGCCCATGCACATGGGCTGCTCCCGATCCAACGAACCCGGTTCCCTCCCGGACCGGGCGCCAAGGAAGTCTACGCGCACCCGTTCCGGACCGAGCGTCCGAATGGTCGGCCGAGCTTGCCTCGGAATGAACCGGCACTCCCCTAGTGGATGTTCCCCATGGTACCGACCGGCCCAGTTGTCATGTCCCTCGGCCCAACCCACCCACCCCACCCCAATGCATTGATAGCAAGAGCTGCCCACAGCGTGCAAGCACACCATACATCTCCCCTTCACTACCTACAAGACTATAAAACAACCCCCAAAGAAGTCTCACCATCTCCACAACTCAACACCACCACACAAACCAACCTCCACCACCACCACCTCGCCGGAACCCTAACGACACACCACCCCCTCGATTGGAATATCGTGCCTAGTTGAGTGCATCACATTTGTAATGGAAGGCTACGATTGCGATCTCGACAATCTCAAGGCAACCGAGCTCCGGCTAGGGCTGCCGGGGACCGATACGCCGACGAAGCCGGGACCGGCGGCCGCAAGGGGGAGCAAGCGGGCACTCCCGGAGGCAAACGAGGAGTCCCGGCCCCGGACCAAGCCCACGTCGGAGTCGGACTTAACCGGGAGCGGCCGAGATGCCGAGCCGGTGGCTAAGTAAGTATTAGGGCATGGTAATTCATAATGGCTTTCAATGGTGTAGCATGGATTTTGTATTGATGGATGCATGGTTGGATGATATGGCAGGGCGCAGGTTGTCGGGTGGCCACCGATCCGATCCTACCGGAGGAACAGCTTTCAGGCGAGGAAGGCGGAGGCCGAGGCCGCCGGAATTTACGTGAAGGTGAGCATGGATGGAGCTCCATACTTGAGAAAGATAGACCTCAATGTGTACAAGGGGTACAAGGAGCTCAGAGAGGCCTTGGAGGGCATGTTCAAATGTTTTTCATTGGGTAAGTAATATAATCATGACCTAATTGTATGAAATATTGATATTCCATGATATTTTATGAATTGAAATAAAATATTTTGTATTTTTTTTTTCAAGTAGAAGGAGAATTTTGTAAATTAAAATATAAAATATTTTCAAGTAGAAGGAGAATTTTGTAAATATTTTTGATATGTTGGAAAGTATTGTGAATCGGTTTCGATCGTTTTTTATCGATATCAGGCGAGCTTTCGGGGATCGAAGGGTGCAATGGGTCAGAGCATGCAGTGACTTATGAGGATAAAGATGGGGACTGGATGTTGGTGGGCGATGTTCCATGGGAGTAAGTCATCATCACTCTCTTTGTTGTAGTGTTTCAGTTTTTTTTTTTTTTTCTCATGCCACCTTGGGATTTTTATTTATATTTTCTCTCTCCTTGTGTTGCTTTGCAGGATGTTCATCTCCTCTTGCAAGAGGCTGAGGATAATGAGAGGTGATGAAGCAAGAGGGTTGGGTTCAAACCAATGAAGAGAAAATGCAGAGATGCATGGATGGATGAATGGCTTGTCATCTAATGAGTATTATCATTCATCCCTCAACCCATCAAAAATAAAGGAAGAAGAAAAGAAGAAAAAGAAGGAAAAAAAGAAAGAAAGAGATCTAGAGAGAGAGAGAGAAGTTGTGATCAATTGAGAGGCTTACTAGTTTTCATGCTACAAGTTATGTGATATATATGATGTCATCCAAAACCAAACACTGCATACAGAGATAGAGTCCTTTTCCATGCAACTGTACAAAGAATCTTGTTTGTTCAACTTATTTTCCTTGTGTGATTTGGTTAGCTTGTGTTATTAGAGAAAGTCTGAGATGAAATGCATGCCCTACATCTCACAATGCATGTTTGCTTCATGGAATTCTCGATTGAACACCATGAACGAATTCTTTGGTGGGTCATCTCTCTCTCTCTCTCTCTCTCTCTCTCTAAAGATAAGAAGAATCTTTATATCTGTTTCTTTAAAGATGTGTACACCCAGAACTGTTTCCTTTGATGAAAGCCAAGGGAATCATTCCTCCAGCCCAAATTTATTTTTTTGGGAGAGAGAGAGAGAGAGAGAGAGAGAGAGAGAGAGAGAGAGAGAGAGAGAGAGAGAAGAAATCACCATTTCTTTCCATTCTTCCCATGTGCATCTAATCCTGGTACTGGCTTGTATAAAATATATAATTAATTTAAAAAAAAAAAAAAGCAAAGACAAGATATCAGACACCCAGCATGTGATGCACATGAATGAATGGGAGAATATATCAGCTGCTGACGTGAACCCAACTCCCATCAATGGCTATGCTGGGATCATCCGCAAGCCATGCATCAGCGGCCATGAGTGCCCTAGGATAACGTGGGCCCCACATGACATATGCAGGTAGGTGGGGCCCATGGGATAAGGACGCTCCAAATGCACAGTGGGCGTATCTGGACCGTTCCCCAATGTGCACGGAGAAAGCTAGGGAGCAATTTGATGATATGCTCTGGTTGAGGTTGGGTGTAAACTACAGATCCAACGGCTCTCTATTCTTCTGTGAAAATAGAGTATAGGTGTAAAGTGGAGATCCACCCATCAATGAATGGCTATTTAGTTGAGGGAAAATTTTTTGCTGCAACAAGGGAAAGTTTCAGATGCTCAATGATGCATCTGGACCATCCCCTAATGTTCAAGGACAAAGGAAGCAATTTGATGATGTGTAAAACTGGTATGGATGAGTTGCACGGGTCGTGATTGGGTGTAAAGTTTAGATCGGATGGCTCCTACTCTTCAATGAATGGTATAGACGCATCATTGAGCATCTGGAGCAATAGTCCGCTGGACCAAAAAATTTTCCCTAGTTGAGTTATATCAGCTCCTTACTGTGTGATTTTTATGTTCTTCAATTGCGGGGGAAGAAACCTTAGATCTTTTAAAAATACTATGCTCTTCTCCTTTCAATTTTTTTTTTGTAGTTCAAAGGGGGGGGGGGGGGGGGGGGGGGGGGGGGGGGGTTCACAACCAGATCCCTAGGAGGCGCCATAGCTCGGCGCCAGCGACAGACACCGCCACACTAGCTAGAGACAAACGCCACCCAACAAACCAAACCAACACACTCCACCACATCGACGGGATCACCAATAACACCGCCACCCGGCAGACCAAAAGACATGGAAAACAAGCTCCTGAGAGAAAAGGTAATAAAAACATCGAAACCTCCGCCGCTTCCACGGGAGAAAAACCTCACCACCCACAACATCGGCAACAGAAAGTGGATGAGCCGCCATCGAACCCCGATCTGCCGCTGATCCCACCGCACCGCGCCACAGGGATCCGCTCCGCCGTGCAGAGGGGGGGATCTAGATACCCAAAGTCGGAACTTCCGCAGCCGGCGGGCCGAGGTCCAAATCAGCCACTCCAGCTGCAAGCGACAAGAGACCAGTACCCCGAGGCCGAGCCGTGCAGGGGGTCCTCACAACCCATTAGTGACGAGAACAAAACGCCGACGTCGGTGGTGAACCCATGCCAAAAACACCCCCTATCTACAAGGGACGGGAAGGGGGAAATCAGATCCGACCCTCATGAACAGCTCCACCAATCTCTTGGCCTCTCTAGAGCAGCTGGCGGCATCCGAGGAGGCCAAGAGGGAGAATGTCGAAACCCTAGATACGGGGGAAAAGGGGAGTGGGAAAAGTGCTCCCTTGTGGGGTCCAATCAAGAAATTCTCAACAGAGGCACCCAACATGAACTCGCACTAACACACAATCTTGACTATGATGTCCCAGCCTTTCCTCCAAGGTTTAGGAATCTCTTGATCCTCCACTTTGTCCATAAAGAGCACAAAAGGGATCTGCCTTTTGCAAAGGGGTCTGCCATTGATAAAAAGCTTTGTCCCACAAAAAATTCCAGATACTACTAGAGAAAAGGGGATTGAGGAATAGGTGGTGCTCATTTTCCTTAGGGTGACCACATAGCACCCAAGAAAGGTTGCGAGATTAGGTTGCTTCCTCCTCCTCGGAATATTGCACATACCACCGGAGTTAATAAAGCTATAAAAGGACTTCACCGTGAACATACCTGTAGATCTTCATCGTCAACTAGCCTTCGGGTCTCCAGTCTGAATGATTGTTCAGATTGTGATCAAGCCAGTCCGAACGATTGTTCAGACGGCTAGCACCCAGGAAAAGACTGACCAAATCAAACTTGGTTTTCCAGCCCTTAGATAATATGATCATATGGCTGGTTTCGACCGAGGATTGATCTATTTTATAAAATCACTAGTGCATGTCCGTGCCTGTCGGCACTGCAGTGGGCCGCCTTCGGCAGCAACACACCTGAACGCTTTCGACAACAAAACACTTTCGACGATAACACCGGTATTCGTAAGGACACCTATTTCCTCGTCCGTATCGATTGGCACGAAGCAGGCGCCTTCGGTGCAACCAACTCCCCCTCCCCCTATAATCAATCAATCACAGCTATCTCTATTCGAATGAATTCCTTGAGATGGATCCAATGGTTTGAGGCGTCCGAAATTTCAGCAGGTGAGTTTATAGCCGTTGATACGAACAACGATTACGAGATGAATGGTTAGGTTTAGTGTAGTTTAAATGGACCGGGATTTTAGGGGTTTGTGCAATTTAAATAGGTCAGGATTTGAAACCAATGAGAGAGGGGGGGAAGTTGGTTGACTGGAAAATAGAGATCGTGAATTGATTTTTGAACGAATGATTAGATCTATTCAGTTCATTTTTGTCTAGTCAGCTTGTCATAGTCAGCTTCCGTTTTGTCTAGTCAACACAAAATCGACGTTCCATGTTATATTGTTGTCCGAACTGTCATTGATTAAGATGAGGTATAGAGTAGCATGGGCTCTTGAAGTTGATCTAAAAGGTGTAGAGGGACTGCCACCTAAAACTTTAGGTTTCAAACCATGGAGTCTTTCAATTGGGAGCACTAATTGCAAACTAAAGCTAGGGAGTACTTTCAGCAGTATGCTCTCCCCAATCAAACTACCTTTCCTAAAGTTAATGTTAATCAGCTTATTCTCACATTTACATAAAATGTCGATCTTTTACTATATATACCTCTTCAAGAATGGTAGATTTTATCCATTCCTACGACGGACATGGAATGCTGAAAAATCATGAGCAACCACACTCCAATGAAGATACTCCACATGTTGAGTGTGGTCGGACTTAATGTTCTAAAAAGCAGCCTCAGTGCTAGAATGCCCAACACTGCCCAACCTAGCCCCTAGGTGGTGCAGAAAAACAACTCAAACCATTAGGTGGTGCTAGGCGGCCACCTAAGTGGGCTTAGATGGAGTTATTCTATTGTTGACAATCTTAAATTTGTGATTTGGATTGTACTAAAATCATGAATATTATGATATTATCTCATAAGATTTAGATTGTACTAAAATTATGAATATTATGATATTATCTCATAATGTCATGCTTACTTTTATTCTTGTTAATTTTGAGTTTATGGTTTATAAATGATAAATGCTCTTTAAAATAATGGTTGGGATAATCCTAACTAATAATAATTTTAAAACATATATATTATTCATAATATCAAAATAATAATTAAAATAATAAAAAAATACAAAACACATAAGCGCTAGAAGGCCCCCACACCCGACATTGGTCAGGCTTCACTCCCGAAGGGATATTTATAGGGGCAATATAAGAAAAAAATTAATAAAACCCTAATAATATAAAAATTTTAATCATAAATCATTATTTATTATTTGTAATAATTACAAATCATACTAATTATCCTAACCCCCTGCCTGGTATCTACCTATCGCAACGTCGGAAATACCTGTGCTGCATCTCTTGAAGACTAGAAGTAAAGAACAAGATAATGGCTGTTTTATTTCATTCAACTCACAAAATACCTGAACCAAAAATTAAAAAAAAAAAACCTCACAAAATACCAATAAGAATGTAATGAAATGAAATGAACTGATGAATGTTTATTTTGGAACTAAATGAATGTAATGAAATGAAATGAACACATGTTTCCTTCTACAGTCATGTAGAATGGGAGCCCATCAACTACCTCATGTTTGTTCAACACTGATTGAGTGCCAAATTATGGGGCCCACTCTCATAGTGTTGTCACCTGTATGAGCTGTTCACCAAGCTGGGATGTTTTAGGGCAATCAGACAACCCACACAATTGCTTGTAGGCCTTCATGACAGGGCAAGATAGACATGTTATCTCTTTTCAAAATCAATGCCTCAACTTTTGGTGATCAATGAAGAAACCATCTGCCAACTCTCCAAGTGCTTTAGAGAGAGAATGCCGCGAAATCAAGGATACAGCTGGTCCCTCGTTGAATCGGATCATTCGATGCTGCAAAGCCTTCTCTCCTGGCTAGTAGTTTGTTCACCAGATGGAGTAGATAGCTAACCTTATCTCAGCCTGATTGCACCTCCGGTTGAACCGACACCTTCCGCATTCTCTTTGTCTGTGAGATGACCAACCGTTTCCGAATCCTGGCTCGATTCCTTGACGACGCTGCTGCCCGTCTCATCAGCAGCCATTGAATACTTCATATGGGAACTAGACATCACGACAACAGAATGCCTTTGAGGGTGATTTGTAGTCTCTTTGTGAACTTTCTTCATGTCCTCAAAATACGATATGCCGAACTTCTGCCCATGCGTCAATCCGGGGCAGGTTCCCTGGGGAAAAAAACAGCAGAAGAGGTGATAACAGAACACCGAGTATTGCTGTCTTCGCATAATATCACCTATTGTACTCGAGGAATCAAATTTCGGATTTCGAATATACATTGGAATCCTGAAAAACCGAGATTTCGGTAAACTTTTGCAAATTTTCATGGGGTTTTCAGTACAGCCCTATAAAAAATTAAAACTTCGGCATATTACGTTATGTTTTTGTATAAGCGGTTTCATTTCGATATCCTAGAAAAACAAGATATCTTGCCAAAATTTACCAAATATCTCGATTTTTCATTCCTCAGTTTTACTAAGGTTGCTTCTAATTACAGACAAAAACTACATCCTCTCGAAGTGCCGGAGGCCCCTGGGGTAAGGGGGCGGACCCCCCGTGAGGTTCGGAATATATATAGATGGTTAGCTGCCAGGCCCTATAATTTCCAGTAGGCCTTTTACTTTTTGTCTCGGAGCATAGTAGAACTGGCCGTAAAGAGAGGATGTATGCAAATTGCCGAACCTTTTTAAGTTTTTGTGTTTTTTCTGGTTATGTGATTACATCTTGTTCTTTCGTTTATTCCTAACAAACTATTGAGCACAGCTAATAGCATGTTTGGTTTTGTGCAGGTGCAAATGCAATTGGGATGGAAAGCATACAGTTGTAATTCTGTGCACATTTGAGCAGTGAAAACAGAACTTCTATCTGGTTGTTGAGGTGGCCAGCGACAATGGGCAATGGTATGTGGTTGCAAGTGGTGGTGGTCGGCGGCAGCAGTGGCAACAGTGTTGCTGGCGGGTGGGCAGAGGCTGGCTGAGTGGTGACTAATGGCCAGCAGTGGTGGGTGGAGACAGCGGTGGTTGTTGGCGGCAGTGGAGATAGGTGCAGTGGTCTGAAGTGGTGGGCAGAACGCAACAGAATTTGGGAGTTGGGTAGTACTAACTACACAACCAGCCGAAATTGTCTCAAAAACATGCAGTTGAAACTCATGATTTCCAACCTACACAACCAAACAAGTTGTAAGAAGGAAAGCTCCACAAGCAATTGAGCAAACCTGTCACACAACCTACACACAGGTAGGGCTTTAGAGGAGCGGGAGAGCAGAATGCAATGAAGGCAGGATTTAATATGCATCAGGAATCAGAAATAGCCAAGTCGAAGTGGGTGAGATGTTGGGTGGAAACTAAGGATGTGTGAAAATGGGCAGCCTTAATGGGCTGAAATTATGTGGAACCCTAGACAAGAAAATAAAGAAAAACTACACACATATCATATTTTCCGGTATTCAAATGGTAGCATGCATACCTTAATGAAACCCGAGGACGGAAAGGGATCCTGTAGTTTGAGAGAGGGGACTGAGGGACCCCAAATGCTTTGGGTATCATTTGTATCTTGATGTTCAAATGATATATCATTAGTTCCATAAGCCTGCTGTTCACCCTTACAAAATGCTCCAAGATAAGAGCAGTGCTCACTTGCTAACGATATTTCAGGAGAAGCAGGGAACAAGTGACCTTCCGTGCTAAAGATATACCTGCACACATAGGATTTTCCATGGAATTTTTCCGGTTGAAAAATGATGCTCTGCTAGTTATCAAAACAGCATAGACCCAAATAGTTGTTCAACACTTACTTATAAGGCCCATTCTCGATAATGTTATTGGGGCCCACAGCCAAATCGAAGAGAAGCCAAAGGTATTTAACCTGGAATGAACTTGTTAGGTGTATGATCAAAATGAGACAGTTGACACATGCCAAGTGGCAAAACTAATTTTGCAATTTAGTTTGCAAGCCACAATAAGAGTGGAAGTGGAGTAGTTATCCATCACGGTCATCAGATGAAAAATCTGACGGCTGTTGAAGCATACAAGCCTAGAACTAGTTTCTCACGTAGATCATACGACACAAAGAACAAAATCTTATGTGGAAGAATATGTGCCATATTATAATCGCCACTTACGGTTTCAGCAAGAAAAAAGCTCTCCATGTGGTCATCCTGTTTGTGAGACTCCACATCTGCTATATGGCAGTATCCACAAGGGCACCGGGCACCGTATTGAAGGCTTGTGACCATGTCTCGTCCGGCATCAAGATACCTGAATAGAAAAATGTTTTATGAGGTCATAATGACGTAGAAATAAGGATAGATTCCCTTTCTAAAAAAGATAGAGGGTGGTAAAATTAAGGTATACATCCATTGAGTCGCAGCATGAAATCCATTGGAAATGGTTCAACTTCGTCACACAACAGAGAAGGTTCAATGATCTAAGATGTCAGCTATCCTGCACTGAACCCCTATGTTTAATTAAGGAGTGGAGCTATACAGCCCACGAAATACCAAAGGCAGCTCTAACTTAAATTTGAAAAGTAGCCAGCATGTCCATGTTTCATCATGTTCTTTTGTTATGGGCAACCCGTGCCCGGTACCGCCGTCGCTGGCCATGTGTAGGTCGCCGCAGGCAACCCACCACCGCTTCCATCAACCCGCCTCAGCCGCTTCCTCCTCTTTCCTCCTCCCCTTCTTCCTCATTTCCCTACTCTTCCTGGAAATCCTGAGACTTGGCCATGCCAAGCTAAATGCACCTTCTATGCATTCGGCCACCCCGGCAGAATGCACAAAAGGTTCATTCGGACATGGAGGCCAAATGCATCTACAATACATTTGGCCATTAGAGGTCGATGTATTCCAACGGCTGAATGTTCTATAGATGCATTCGGCCTCCATGACCGTTAGCATTGCATGACCAGTAACGAATTAACCTCCATAGCATGATCCAACCATTCGGCATCCATGAGCATCCATACACACGCACATACATGTGATTGTAATGTTTGTAAAAGTTCAACATTTTTCTAGAAAAAAAATTTGTTCTGGGCCCTCAAAGTCAAATATTTCATCTGAAATGGAAAATATAATAGAAAATGCATGATTATCACAATGGATAGAGCACTACCAAAGACTGTTTTTGCTTAAACATGCCTATTTGACATGGGGATCTATGACAGATGTTAGTGCCCAAAATGGATCAGTCATAATATTTCCCTAGGGCAATGTATCCTACCTATTTTTCCTTTGCATAGCAAATGGCAATGAACCTGTGTTAAATAACAACTGAGACCAAAGCCAAGTTCCATGCAAGAACTGAAATCTTAAAGGAATACCATGAATTACGATCTTTTAATCCAAGAAACAAAATAGAGGAATATCGCACCAATGATGATTCAAAAAAGAGGCTCACCTTGGATCTCTAGTAGCTTTGAATAGCCAATATGTGCTTTCCATCAACTCCGGGCGCAGTGGGTAACTTCTCTGGCCATTCTGGAACAAACCCAAGTTCATGGACAATGTAATTAACAAAACTCATTTTATGCTAGCCTACTAGGAAGTGTGTGCTTTCTTCCTATTTAAAGTTTAAGGAGTTGAATTAGTATCGCTACCCGGCAAAAAAATCAACTGTCACAGAAAGGAGCTGATTGGGTACATCGGGACCATCAATTGTCCTTCGTACACTGCAACCATATGAGGAAGCAAATTCCTCAGATGACTGTTTACGGGGTAGCATAAATAGAACTTTCATCTTAATATGTTTGAATGGCACTTCAGATTTTTCATGGTACCTGAATGCTGTACGTAGCAAGATTAAATCCTTCTGGGGTGAAGCCATATTTCTTCCAGACGCTAAAGAAGGCAGCATGTGTCCGAACAGCAGGATCAATGTCCCCAGCTAAGACCTAACACAAAACAATATAGTCAATAAATCATTAACTAAATTAAGCATATGATTTTAAATAATTTATAAAAAATAAAACCTGAAGCCCAGGCCAGAATGCCTGCAAACTGTTAAACAATGGCCAAACTGTAGCTGCTGTGTTCATATTCACCTCTACATACCTGTACATCACATAATATTTCTAAGAAAACAAAAAAAAGGAACAACTAATCCATGAAATTGCAAAAGTTGTAGCCAATAACAAACTTTAACAAGGATCGTGGATCCATGATAATGTATTTGTAGAACAATAATAGAACCGCAAGCAAACTTTACCAGGGATCATGGTGAAGATAGTGCATGGCTGCCTTGTAAGCTTCCTGGAACATAAACAAATACTCCTCGTCCCCAAATAACAAATACGCCTGTTATCAAATAAGAAAAATTTCAAATCTATATATTTTGGGTAATCAACTAACCAGGAACTTTTATCAAATGAGTTGGAACTAACTCTATTTCAGTTAACAAACATGCATGAATCAAGGATATCCAGCAACAGCTTACACATTTTGACTATATTATTTCAAATTAAACAAAAGTAGGTTCTTCGAAGTTGATTTGGTGACAAGGGTGTCTGATAACTTGATCAGGTTCTCACACGAAAAAATCCAATTAGAACTTGTACCTTGCCCAATCAGAACTTAATATCAAATAGTCAATGATTAATATAGTTTAATCTGAATATTATTTGTAGATAATGAAAATATAATTTATATGTTAAATAAAGTCGTAAACCCAAATTCAGCTTCGAATCTGGGCTTGGAAACCATTTATGTTGCATATTTTGAATCTAGATTAAGATCCAAATCCTAAATGGATTCGAACTCATTTTAAGATTCCACAGTACTGCATTCAGATTGAAGTTGGTAAGTCAGCAAGTTTTAATGTAGGATGTCAAAAAGTGAGGAAACGATAGAAAATAGGTCAATTTTAAGCAACTGGCTTTGCACTATTACTGGAACTCATGTAAATAAATCTGTACCATGTGAGGTCACTGGACGAAGGATGGATAAAGATAATTTTGATGGATCTAAAGCAGCAGGTTATGTAGGTTACAGAGGAGTTCAACATTCCTATGGAAAATTACTAGCCACTTATAACCAAAGTTGTGAAGAGCAACATATTCATTTTGTCGAATTGAGATGGTTCCTTGCATGACTGCATCTTACTTCATCAAATATACAGTTCAATGCAGGTATGGGCGAATTGGACTCAACTATGCAAGGATTGGAGTACTATTGCTATCAAATTGAGCACTTTTGCTATAGTGATTTTCACTGAAGTAACATGTTTTTTAGCAGCCACGGTGAAATCACTATAGCTGCTACAGTATGAGTACTATTGCTACAGTGATTTTACTATAGTAAGTTGATTTGGTGACTAGGCCTCGAAACTGTATATTTCATAGGGATCAGGTGAAGTTATATAGACAATGATAATTTAATAAATTCGACAACTTAACTAAAGCTTTTGTAGTCTTTTATTAACCAAAAGAGCCGTTGCAATTAATATGTTGAAATGTTGACCTGGGCTTAGAGGAAAAGATTGTCAGGATCTGTCCTAAAATAAAACCCTTAAAAATGATTGTTTGCTATCCGCCCTTTTATTTTAAGCATATTTTGTATGACCATATGTTGGATATACTATATTTTTTCAGAAAATTATAATATCCAACTATTTCTGAGTTCATTAAGGAACTACATTCTGTCCATTGCCCCAACCGTCTCAGATCCTTTCACTAATCTATAAATACTTATAAAAGTGAGGCCTATGTAGCCAAGTGCCCTCCCTCCCTCTCTCATTTTTTTTTAATAATCCAACCCATTGCCCTCTTTCCTAACTCTTTCAACAATATTGGGAGCGAGATTCAATGCATCTAGCAGCCGGTCGTGCATTGCACGGGATTAGTACTAGTACACTTACAAAACCATGCTCCACGACAACTATGCTTTCCGACTGCCCATTTAATTTTTATTTCACGTGAATTCCTTTGCAGTCTCATACAAACAATCATTGCAGACACTACCCACAAATGTAAGCATTCAATTGGCACATTGTACTTACAATCTTAGACAGGCAAGTCAGCTATCTGATATAGCAAGATTGCACAATATTTCAGTTCTTCATAAGTGCATCCCAAAGCATAAAAATGAAAAACAATCCCTCAAATTTTTGCATGTTCCCATGATTATATATGGCATCTATCAACAATGTTACAAAGGTGCACAATGGACTTTCTCAAAATTGCCAAAGTGATAACTTGCCTTAAGAAGATATTCATAGAAGGAGTCGATACTTGTGCCAATTCCAGCATCCTGCAGTGAATCAATGTAGAGGGTAAATGTATAAATCAAAGGCAGTAACTTTCATGTAACATTATGAGAAGTGTGGATCAATCATTAAAATGGTATGCAGGGTTTGTGGTTCACATTCCACTGCTTCACATATCTTTGTCAAACAAATAACTACTTAAGCAGGCCTTACATGCAGTTTCAATTTAATACAAGATTCATGTATTCATAACCAGTTGTATTGCTGTGCAGATTGGAGCTTCATCATTTGGTAATCATCCTCTAAATGAAAATGCCCATGTCTATGAAAAACCTGAATATCAACGTGTACAACATCTCCCAAGGAAATGACAGTGATAGTGAGTGATTTTTGGTTCTGGTTCTGTTGAAATAAAAATAAGACAAAGAACTTGGACTACACAAAGGCAAGACCTTTTTACGAGCTTGAACAAAAAATGATAAAGGAGAAAATTGATGACAAAAGAGAATATGTTAGAATTTGTATTGTACCTGAACAAGTTGGACTGGATAAACATCACACCGAAATATTCATTCAAATGTGCCAATTCAATAATATTGGTCACCTATGGAAGAAAATTATCAGACCCTTGAACTTCACAGTTCACACCATCCTAAACCAATCAATCAAGTCTTCTTGCTTGAAACATCCTGATAGACTGTAGAATTTTGCCTTCTAACATACCTTTATATATTAGGGTTGAAAATGCTCACCTCTCTCGCAACACATACCTAACAATAAGTATATAACCACAATCTAAAACCAAAAGCATTTGGTCCATATGTGACACAGACCGATATCATAAGATCTTCAAGTTTTTTTTTATTATGCTGAAAACGATATATTTAGTGCTTCGTTTCAGTTTTTACAACCCTTTTATCCATGTTTTTTGCCATTTTCGGCATTATTATAAGTTTAGTTAATTTCCTTGTCGTGCGGGGCAAGGTTCTAAAAAGCGCTAGGCGCTAGTCGGGCGGTGGGGGGCCGCCTAGCGCCTAGGCGTTTTGGCTTTTTTTAATTCTTTTTAAAAAAAGGGGTGAGCCACCGTTGAGGAAGGCTAGATCCAATGTTTTAAAAAACGGAAGGCGAAAGGCGGACAAGTGGTTTCAAGGCGGACGACTAGACGAGCGCCCGGAGAAAAAGGCGGGCGCCCACTTATATAAAATATATTATATATATTATATATGTATGCATATATATAAATTCATAATTCTATATAAAAAAACAATAATAGAAAGTTTTACAAATACAAATATCAAAACAACCGATCTGAATATAAAAGTTTTATGAAAAGGGAGGAGGGGATCGGGGTTGATTGCGAGGCAGGGAAAAGAGAGCAGCTTTTGAGCCTTTGGGATATCTAGGATATCTAGTTATGTATTGAAAAGGGAGGAGGGGATCGGGTGGGGTCGGAGTTTTATGAAAAATTATTATTAATTTGCCCGTCTAAAGCCCGCCTGCCTGGAGCCCGCTTGGAGCCCGCCTAGGCGCCCGTCTTTACCCGTCTAGGCGCTCGCCTTTGTTCAACCCCTCTGCAGTGTCGCTTAATGCTAAAGCGAAGAGGCCAACCCCCTAAAACGCCTAACAGTGCCTGGATCCAACAGAGGGACTGCCGCTGAGGAAGGCCGGATCAAGAGAGTGACTACCGCTGAGGAGCGTCTAAGGCCGCCCAGTCCGTCTGGACAGCCTGAGCCCGCCTAGCCTGCCTAGCCCGCCTAGGCGGCCGCCTTGCCCTACCTAGCTCCGCCTGGAAGCTTGGCCGCTTTTCTGGAGCTCCTAAGGCCTAGGCTGGGCGGTGCGGGGCCGCCTAGGCTGCTTTTTAGAACACTGGCACGGGGATGTCCACAACCTCATTAGGGAGTTTTTGGACATTTGGGGCTCTGTTGGATGTGTTTCCAACGTTATATTCAATAAAATCCGGATTAACATGTTCTGCAGGACGCCAACGGTCGAGATTAAAACCCAAACCGACGGTTAGATGGTCATTTAAACAAGGTGACATGGCATGTAATTGGGATTTGATTTAGGGTCTTTATGCGTCATTGGCCCCGTTTCTTTTCAATGCTTTACACTCCCCTCCTATTGACTGTAATAGCCCCGTACGACCCCCCCCCCCCCCCCTCTTTATTCATGTGTAAGGTGTGCGGGGCGTCTTCCCCTCCTCCCTTTTCATGTGTCATACCGCCGCCCCTCTTCTCTGTCTAATTTCTCTCTTTATCCTTTCCATACCTGACCCCTGATCCACACCCTTAGTTCCCAAATTCTCTTCGATCTGAACCCCTTATTCACAAGCCCTAGATATATAAGAAGGAGAAACAAAGAAAGAGGGCATATCTGATTTGCTTTTGAGAAGAACTCTTCGGGAGAGGCTCTTGCCCCCAAATTGTTGCCGTCATCCTTGACTTCGCCTCAAGAAGGCCTTAGCTTCACGTTTCTGAACGATCCGGCGCCTCTTGATGTCCAGCCTTGCAATGTATGCAGGATCATTGGTACATCCTTGCTCGACCCACGGCGGATACCCGAGGTCCAAGCAGTATCTATCCTTTCCTTTTTTATTTCCTTCCACCATCGCTTCATCTTCCATTGTTTTTTACTGCTTCTGCATCCCTTTCAGCTGCCCATAACCGTTATTATCATCTATTTGAAGCCCTTGAAGTGTCGTTATCATCATCATATTTAAATCGACTGACTTGTGGCCTTTGCAGACGTGTTAGTCTCTTTTAATATAGAAACCTACTACGTATATCTGTTTTAAAACTAAAATTGTTGTTGTGATAAATGTTATTATATGCTAAAATTCATATTTTGTGGCAATTTTATATCTCTAGTTGTTAAAACTTGAATTGTGATATGGGCTCCTTGCATATCATATTAGGTATATGATTATTACTGCTGAATTGCTCTGTTTATTGTGGGTTTTCGTACTATATTGATAATAAAGCCTAATTCTTTGACCAAATTGAGTGTCATAGGGTTTGATTTGTGGTGTACCTCATTGCTGCCTACATCAATATGCAATCTCATGTTGAATATTTTAATACCACTTTAAAGGATAAAATTCAAATGTTTCCAGAAACCTAGAGGAAGTGCATCCAGAATATGTGACACAAATAAAGCCAAAGGGTTCACCTAAAACTATAAAAATGATAATTATGGAGAAGAAAACAACTAATGAGGCAAAAATAGCCACTCCCTCGACCATGGATAAAAATTACCAAATATTTCACTAAATTTTGAGAAATATTCATTTTTTTCCCCTCAAAACGAAATCAAGAGGTAAGAAATAGTCGAAGTGGAAATTGGAAAAAAAATTCGTTAATTTTGATTAGAATATATGAAGCATTGGGCCGAAATTTTGGAAATTTCCATAAATTTTAGTTGAAATTTCCCAAATTTTCCTGAGATCATAAGCCCTAACACGAAAACTAAACCATAAATATTTTTACTTTTTTAATCCCTCATAGATGGAGGGGAGTTCGGTTTTGACCCCTACCAGTTTGTTGGAAAGAATAAATACTATAGATGATTAAAAGAAAACCCAAAAAAACATACAGATTATATCACTAAGGACTTTCTCTTCATCCTTGCAAGGCAACTTTCTAGTATTCCAACTGAGTACCTATAAGCTTGAAAACCACTTATTTATCAGTCGATTTGTTAGCATAAATTTTGTTATTCCTCTTGTTCCAAGAACCCCAGCATATCAAGATGACAAACATGTCCCAAGCATATCTCTAGATACTCCATAGGGAAACTAGGCTACCTGGCCAACCTTTTATACTAAGCATATCTTTTTATCTTTTACAGATCCAATTTGAATAGGAGCAATGAATGAATATATAATCACCATCCTCTCAATGTGCGCCACTGAGTACACAAGAAGGCTCAGAACTTCAAATTGCAACAAGGAAGAATTTTGTCATCAATCACAACTCACAAGACACAAAAAGATCCTTGTTTTGAGACAAGCTTTTACTTTCCACAAAGCATAAATGATAGGGAAAACCATATGACATTGGTAAATTCATAGAAAGATTAGAATGAAAATATCCATATAGAACTCCATCTCCAGGTAGCCTTGTCTCGTTGATTCGAAATTAAAACTTAACTTAGAATATCCATCAATTCCTATAGTTGATCGAGCAGCCCGTTCGACTCCAGAGCAATTTTTTTTTCCAAAAATTGTTCTGGGGTTTTACATCTGCCATCTAACACAAATCCGGGAAGATCGAATCAATGAAAAACACATTGAATTGTTCGTTTGATCTGATCAAAGCATTCTTCCCCAAAAAATTAAAAATAATATATGGTAGATTTAGTTTAGTTAATGTGTTTCTAATTGATCAAATTATAACACGATGGTGTAAGAACATCAAATCTATTAAGATTGGATATTCTCACACCAAAGTTGGGGATCAGACATGGAATTTATCAGATCTACCTTTCTAAAATTAGGGTGGTTTGAAAATTTGGAAAACCAGGTCTCGATATTGATGAGATCACTTGAAGTTTGGATATGTTGCAGAGCATAGCATGCGTAGAATTCCACACACCCTAGCAGATGGTGTAGAAATATTATTTAATAATTATGAAATGTGTATTAATGTTTGATTTGCAATTATGCAAAGTTTCGTCGCAAAATTTGATCCCTTAATCAAAAGGTTCATTATATCTATGTTTAGACTGGTATGCATATGCACAACATATACAGAAATATACGCTATATAGATCTCTACGCCACTAGACAGTATAGATATGTGATTTAAGTGGTCCAAACTGTATATATGCTTAATTTATGATTGTTCGAAATTTCGGTGAAAATTTTCACTGTTTACCATAAAGTTGCAACATTTCCATACAGTTGAAATATTACCATGCAATATTTCCACATCCGGTAGTATCAATATTACTCAAAATCAGATTTTCGAGTCTTGCACCCAACCAAAGGAGAAAGAAATATCCAAGAAATAGATGGACTTCAAATGTGCTTTGACTTCACATTTCTTCCAGTGAGAAATACAAGGCTTGAAAATGGCTATGATATCAAAAATGAAATATTTTTTAATTTAAACTAATTGAGCCAGTCAAAATAAACCAATATCTATTCTAATATATTTCCCTTGAAAACCCTCCTTATTATTTGAATGTCTTATTTATGTGAAAGAGTACTAGGTAATCATATTAGGTATGAATATGCATCTTATCATAATTATTTGATTTCAAATTTACACAAGTACTTCCACAAAAAAAAATTGAAGCGAATAAATAATTTCATTAATCTTGACAGCCATACAAGTTATATAAAAGTTACCTTTTGGGTCCATTCACCAGTAAAAACATTAATATGAGCGCCAAGAAGATTAATTTTTGATCGCCGAGCCCATATTCCATGAACTGCATTCTTTGTAACTTGTTCAAAAGCTGCAAAAGCAGCAAAACCATAAGATAGCAACATTTCGTTCATCGCATATAAAATATCAAGATACTGAGGAGAACACACTTGATTCAGGAAACATCAGATGTTATCATAATTTTGTAGGAAAAGAGCTCGACGAGACATTTTTCTAGATGCGGTGAGAAAAGGAGAGCCTTTGAGAGAGGGATTGATGCAGGACAGCCGTCGATCGTCGTCGCAAGAGATAGGAAGAAAGAAGAAGATAAAAGGGGGGGCCTCACACCCTTGGCCTCTCGCCAAATCCGATCTCACATCGGCATTGAGCCTCTCGCTCGCTCTCCTCTCACAGGGGAACTCGTGGCAAATGCACACAATTTTTTTTTTCATTCAATCATTCAGTGCCTTACAAGAGGAGACTAGGTCTCCTTAAATAACCAAAATAGAATAAATGTAGTCCCTTATAATTTGGGCTCACAATCTTTCAAATCTCAACTTCCCATCATAATTTAAATTACCTAATATTATCTAATTAACTTCCTAATATAAAAGATTTGAATCTATTCAAATCTTACCTAAAAATCAGGTTTTAAAATAACCATAACTAATAAATCCGAAATATGCTATTTTCGGATTAAAATAATATTTTCGGAATGAAATATTTATTTTATTCCGAAATTAATATTTTATTCCGAAAATACTAATTGCATGGATTATTAATCCGAAAATGATTATTTATTCCTATTCAAGTTTCAAGATGCGTGCAAGTCTCGAAACGTGTGCTCGTTGAATCTGCTCCCGCATCAAACTTCTCAGCTACGAAAGAACTCGACCTCGAGTTCTGTGAGGCCCAGGCAGGAGGCAAAGTTAGTAGCTGATGGTGAAGACCCTGTAGTGGATGTCGTGCCATCAAACAATTGCTTCTCGGATCCCATACAAGCAGCATGTTGGAGTAGTGGCTGAAGTAGTCCGGTCCGGAGGAAGGCACATACAAGTGAAACTGGAGGAGTACCCGAGCCGAGGGTGGAAGGTCTAACCCGAGGAAGTCAACTGTCGGGACTAGTGTGTTGAAGTCGACACCCGATAACGGCTCTGCAGGAAATGAATGCTCCACTGGAGGCAAAAGCAGAGATAGCAGATCCACTGAAGATGCTGTAGAAAGTGGAGACTCGACCGGCGGTACTGTAGCAGGCAGAAGATCATCGACTGCCGAACTCGGAAACTCATCCGGATGTGGAATATCCTCAGGAATCTCCATTGGTGGTACTGCTGGAGGTGGTACCACTGGTGCGGGTGGAGCCGTCGGTGCAGGAAACACAACTGATGGAGGTCCGACTGAGGCTCGGACTTTGCGCCGTTGTATGATCGTAGTCTCTTGCTCAATCTCGCTAATCAGTTGCATCACATCATCAAATCGCTCTTCAGCCGATCCTCCTTGGTGTAGAAACCATTGGACAAAGGGGTCGGTTGACATACTCAGCTCTCGGGCTCGATCCGTGATGCGCCAAACATAAATAAAATCACTGGATGTGGAAGGGTATAGTATAAGACCCAATGACTTTACCCAATCCATAAGTTGTGCAAAGAGGGCGGTCTGATGGAACATGACGATCAGGGGCAGAGTCGTAATTCTGTAGTGTTGGGATGACTGGATGGAGGCACAGAGGGCACGACTGGATCGGTTTCGCAAAATCGTTAAAGTTTGGTATTTTGTCCGACCAATTCCGACAACCGGTTTAAAAGTTATGGCCCAACGAAGTTGTCGGGTCTGAATTGACTATTCGGGTTGGATCCGAATTCAAACGGGTTCAACAATTAAAGTGAAGGGGCTGTTTTTGGTTTGTCTAACAATGGGATTAATTGACACCTTTGGATGGGTATCTAAGGGTGTGGGTGAGGGGTAAAGTGGTCAAAGAAATGGATTAAAGGTGTGATGATTTAGGGTTATTTTGGGTTCAGCCGTTCAAGTATTTGGGGAACCAAGTACTGGTAGGTGCAAGGAGGGGAGGTGGCGTCCAACACATGGAAGGCAAGCAAAGGTAGCAACAGCATAAGGTAAGATTTCTTTCCCTTTTTTTTTTCTAACTTTCCTTTTTCTTTTCTTCTTTCTTTCCCCTTTTTTTTTCTTTCCTTTTCTGATTCCCTCACAGATCTGACAAGAACCTTTTTTTTTTTTTTTTCACAGATTAGCAAAAACGGGTAAAAACATACTAGTGACGGGCTGAGGTGGGGCTGATCGCGGGGACGACGGAGTTGCGCGGGAGGCCGGATCAGATCCGGGAGGAGCCGGTCGGTGGTTGACGGTGACGGACTGGGGTTGCAAGAGGTTGACCCGGAGGTCGAGCAGCGGCGGATCTCAACTTGACGAGGCTCGAACGACGGCGGCAGCGACTGGGCTGCACGACGAGGGTCGGGCCGAGCGAGTCGGGGCCACAGGGCTTGTGAATCGGGGCTGATGGTGATGTCGATGTTGATGGTTGCCGGTGATGACGAGCCTCGAATGACACCGCGGATCGTCCGACGGAAGCGGAATCCGTCGAAACCCGCTCTGATACCAAATTTGATGCAGGACAGCCGTCGATCGTCGTCGCAAGAGATAGGAAGAAAGAATAAGATAAAAGGGGGGGCCTCACACCCTTGGCCTCTCGCCAAATCCGATCTCACATCGGCATTGAGCCTCTCGCTCGCTCTCCTCTCACAGGGGAACTCGTGGCAAATGCACACAATTTTTTTTTTCATTCAATCATTCAGTGCCTTACAAGAGGAGACTAGGTCTCCTTAAATAACCAAAATAGAATAAATGTAGTCCCTTATAATTTGGGCTCACAATCTTTCAAATCTCAACTTCCCATCATAATTTAAATTACCTAATATTATCTAATTAACTTCCTAATATAAAAGATTTGAATCTATTCAAATCTTACCTAAAAATCAGGTTTTAAAATAACCATAACTAATAAATCCGAAATATGCTATTTTCGGATTAAAATAATATTTTCGGAATGAAATATTTATTTTATTCCGAAATTAATATTTTATTCCGAAAATACTAATTGCATGGATTATTAATCCGAAAATGATTATTTATTCCTATTCAAGTTTCGAGATGCGTGCAAGTCTCGAAACGTGTGCTCGTTGAATCTGCTCCCGCATCAGGGATGGTAGATAGAAAAGTAGATGAGTAAAGAAAAAGGTGCCACTTCATAAAGCCTCAGAGAAAGACATCAAAATTTTGATAACCAAGGAAAAAATGAAGACCGATCAATTCAAGTAATGCATTGTTATCAAGGTTCGAAATCTCCATTTCGGTCGAAATTTCAACCCTCTGGATATGGAAATATTTCGACAGTGTGGAAATATTGTGATTTCATAGAAATGGTGGAAATATTGATTTTCTAATAAAATTTTTCAGTGAACTCTGGATAGTCATAAATCAAGTGTATATACACACTTTGGAACACTCAGATAGTATTTGTACCTTATCTAGGGGTGTAGAGTTTCACATAGCATGTATTCTATGTATTTGAGTCTGTGAGTCTTGTCACTTGTGCGGTTTTCTTTGGTCCTGTTTTAATCTAAGTTTTTCTAATGGTTTTTAATCTATTTTGTGGATAAAAATGTTTTCAAAATAAAGATTAGTTGATTGTTAAAATAATGCTTCAAACGATTTTGAAAACGGATTTAAAACAAGAAAGTTATGCAAGTTTGAAATCGCGCAAAAATTATGCTGAAATGTGAAACACTGTTTTTTACGAAGTCTGGAAAAAAGGATTTATATAGGAAAGTTTTTATTCATTTAAAATTTCCTTTAACGAACCATGGTTTTCTAGATGTACTTGTAATTCTACATCTTGTGGAATTTTTTGAGCTAAAAATGAGTTGATTTAACCACTTTTCTCGACATGAAAATTTTATAAAAACCTGAAAAAACTGTATTCTCCTACTAAAACTGAAAGTATACTTTTTTATTCCTTTGGTTTTTGATTTTTTTGATATTTTTATTGAAAACAAATGGGGGGGGGGGGGTTATTTGCTTATTTACATATAATAAGTTAAAGTAAATGGATCGAATTTTACAACGAAACTTTTGACTAAGGGATCGAATTTTGCGACGAAACTCTACATAATTCCAAATAAGTTGCTGAGAACCAGAATAGACAACTTTGCATAATTGCAAATCAAACATTGATACACGTAATGAAACTCTACATAATTGCAAAAAAAGCTATGGATCGCTTAGGAAACACTGCCCGTCTAGGGGGGCGCCTAGACGCTAGGGGCTCCAAAACGCCTAGGCGCTTGCCTAGCGGCACAAAGGTAACACCTTTACACTAGTTATGTCTAATGAAGCTTTAATTAACATTAATTTGAGGAAACTCTTTAAAATGGTACATCATGCATTAGACAACCAGACTGCTCCAATTCTTGTGAGTCAACCACCTAGGAAACTCTACATTCATCAGACAACAAAATTGCAAAAAAAGCTGCGGACCGACTAGAAAACTCTACATAATTGCAAAAAAGCTGCAGACCGCCTAGGAAACACTGCCTGCCCAGGGGGGCGCCTAGGTGCTAGGGGCTTCAAAACACCTAGGCGCTTGCCTAGGCGGTGCAAAGGCAACACCTTTACACTGGTTATGTCTAATGAAGCTTTAATTAACATTAATTTGAGGAAGCTATTTAAAATGGTACTTCATGCATCAGACAACCAGACTGCTCCAATTCTTGTGAGTCAACCACCTATACAAAGTCTGAGAAATAGGAAAAATCCCGAGTTTTTGTCATAAGGAGGTTTATATCGTCACTCATGATTGTGATGAGATTGCTCGTTGCACTTATAAGGAGGCAATGGCAGAATCTGACCAGTCAAGGTGGATTGAGGCTATTGGATCCAAGATGGGCTTGATGAAACTCAAAGTCTAGAATCCAATCGAAGGCATAATACTGATAGGGTGTAAATGGATATAGGAGGGAGAAAGGTGCAAATGGTAGTGTTGAGACCATTAACTCGACTGGTGAGCAAGGGTTATACTTAAATTAAAGGCATTGATTATAAGGAAACCTTATAACCAATTGCCATGTTGAAGTCAATTAGTTTTTTTTGTCTATCGCTACTTACCATGGTTATCAAATTTTGGCAAAAATGTGAAGAGTGATTTCCATAATAGGTTATTGCAATGAGAATTTCCATGAGTTAGTCTATGGTAATTGTAGCTACAGGGTTAGAACATATGTTTTCAAGCTTCACAAATCTATAATCGGTCTCAAGCAATTAATACAAATCCCTATACGGGGGCGGCTGTGAGGCCATCTATAAATAAAAAAATAAATAAAACCTAGAAATTAATACAAATTAATTTTTAAGCTATTAGAATATATAAATATAGATTAATTTATAAGTTTTTGTACCTGGCGATAAGATCCAATGAATCGGACGGCAAGATTCAGCAAATCCGGGGAATACGGCGATGTCCGATGACAATTTTTGGCAAATCCGGTGAACTCCGATGTTGAAATCCGGTGAACTCCGATGTCGAAATCCGGCGAAATCTGATGACTCCGGTGTCAGATTTCGACAAGCTCCGACAAGGTTTGGTTGGTTTCGATCAAAATCTAGCAAGAGTTTGTCGGTTTCAGTTGAAATCCAGTGAAGTCTGTTGATTTCGACCGAAACCAAATGACTTTGATCGAAACCAGCTCCCTCCATTTAAAGACCTGGAGACTTCAAAACCAGCCCACGTTTTCGCGAAATCTGTGGGTTGGGTTTGGTCGAAATGTCCCTACCTCGAAATTATTGCATGAAAATGCATCGAAATTCATCAGAATTCACTTAAATGTACTGAAATGCATCGAAATTCACCAAAATGCACCATGGGTTGGTTTCACAAAGGCATTTCGTATCAGTGGCTGCCGAAACCGAAACTTCACGATTTCGGACGAAATCTCAAACCATGTTCTAGAAGAAGACGAGGAAGCCAACCATCCAAAGGGCCCAAACAAGGAGGTTAGCCCCGCCCTTTTATATTATGACAAGAATAACACATGTGTAGAATTCTAAAAGGAATCTAGGACGGTGTTTTGGCTTTAGGATAGCTGATGCTTTGGATCTTTGGATGCAACCTAGACTTGGTATGGTAGACAGAAGTAGTGAATCGAAGTCCTCACTCCTAATACTGAAGCCTCTGGCACGGAGAATGATGGAACAAGCACCATTTAATGACCAAATACAATTTACAACCTTTTTCAAAACGTAGAGTTATGTTTCGGTTTTTTAAAATTTTCATGTTAATAATTCTTTGCCGGTACCAGCTTAGAGAATGCTATGAGGAATTAAGGTGATATATAACCTATGATATGTCGACACGGACACAGCAACATCATAAAAGATGGATATGGAGACACGTTGATATATATATATATATATATATATATATATATATATATATATATATATATATATATATATATATATATATATATATATATATATATAACAAAATTATGAAATTGATATAAATTGAAAATTAATACCCCTTTGGAATTCGACTCCTACAAGGTCTACCATTTCCCTCTATTCACCCAATTGGAGAATGGAGAGACTCACAATATTCAGTTTAATAACATGGAGTGATGGTATCATGCCGTGTCGACACGGGAATCCATGTTGACACGGGTTGACACGGCTCCGAGGGCTAATTTAGAGGTGTCCCCCATATCATAGTATATAACCATCATGAAGTATACTATACTAGGTAAATAAGAAAGCTGAGATGTAAAACTGGTGATAACTTCCGCCCTTACCTCTAATGCAGTTACAACAATTCTAATCCTAATATAGTTATCTTTACAGTAGGAGAAAAATTAATTTTTTGAGGTTCAACATATTATCACAATAACTGCTATTAAGCACAGCTCAGGAAAATCATAATTTAAGACACTGAAATTAGAAATGAATCACATTACAAATACAAATGTAAAAATAGAAAATATTTAGTACAAAGGTAATGAGTATGACACAAACATACTAGGTTACTGGTGCACTCAGTGGCCAGCCAAATGCCAGAAAACTACACAATGCCTACCAAAACAGTTCAAAAAGTGATAAAAGGAACTCTTTTGACAACGTATCAAGAAAAATTGATGAACTAAACACAGAAATAAGCTATTGTACCAAATAATTGTCTGCTTTGCTGATAATTCACCAATTCTGCTAGTGGAAATGAGTTCACAATAGTTTGTATTCACCATGTCAGTAAAATAATATGAGACATGTCATCTTAAATTGCAGGATAAGTAGACCAAAATTTGTTATGAAGCTATTTATGAATGGAAAAGACAAAAGTGGTACTGATACTTACTTGGGTTATTAGTCAAACGACTCAGCACCCCAAATTCTAAAGTCAAAGTACCACCACCAGCCGTTGATGTTATCTAACACCATATTTTCAAACAATCAAAAGCACTTAAAGGATGCAGTCACTAGCAAACGAAATAGGGCATTCAACGGAACGATAATTATAGAAAACTATAGCCCTAGACAAATATAAATCCACTCTAACCAGTTTATGCAAAAGATACTTATAAATAACACACTCTCACCATAAGAAAGATAAACATTACTTGTGTTACCTTTAAGAAAATCCAAAATAAACAAGAAAAACAACACATTGTAACCTCATTAGAAAATCTGAAATTATTGTAGTTCATAGACAAGTAGAGATGCGAGTTTCGGGTTAATTAAAAATGGTGCATGTTGACGCATCCAACCACACAAATGCACATTTTGCCAAACCAATCAATGAGGTAATAAAACAAAATGAGTCACAAAAAGTAACTTGTTTGTTGTTTTACAACATCAGTAATTCACCCTTAGATAAATTAGGAGTGTCATCTACTAAATATAGCTGAATCCAAAATGATAAGTTGTATGAGAATGCAAACAGACCATTCAGTCATGCAACAGATGGTCTAAGTAAGGAGCAAGTATCATATGAGATAGTACATGGGTTGACTAATACAGGCTGTAGAGTGTCTGCAATAGGATTCGATGACACATCTTTGTGTGTGCCTACGTGTGCTAATATATGCGTGCATATGCATGCATGTGTGTCTTCATATTTTGAGTTTTATTTTACTAATAAAGTAGTTCAATTTTGAAAATCTTCTTATTTCTATAACAAATCACATTAGTCTATCAAAAACTTAACATTGAAGTATTGAACATGCTAAAAAACAAAGTGATTAATCCATAGAAGTATGACTTGTAGCACATCTGATTCATCAAAACATCAATGCATATAAATAAGACCCATAAGTCAAAGCAATGAATGTCACATAACTGCATTGTTATTATCACTTGAATATGTTTTATCTTTTATGTTTTAGGTAACCTGTCTACGTAGAAGAATACGGTAACATTTATCACTAGTATGTGGGAAAGTTCGAGAAAAGAATAATATTTTCACTACAAGCATGTCTGAGTGTATAATGAAGTAGAACTTTACAATAAATAGCAATTAGACCTAAGCAACTTGATGCAGGAACATCCATAGGGCACTTCAATCGACAAATAAACTAAAAAAATTAGTCAAAGAGTCTTGATTGAGTCCTTTAGGTGTAATTTTTGTTGGTTATTTCTTTGTTTTCTGTGGGTTCTAGACGTTATATTTATGTTTAGAGATTTTTCGAATAACAGAAAAAAGATGTTTTCAGCAAGTCGGGACTTTATTTAATTTTAGCAAAAAAGAGGCCGATATTTGCAAAACTTCAACAAAAACTTGGCCAGCTTTTGATAGTCTAGATGACCACATACCTATATTTTTGGAGTTAATCTAATCCATATACTTCAGGGTCGAGTACCAATAGGAAAGAACAAAAAGAGGTTAACAAATCCCTACTTTAAGAAGATGTGACAGGGCTGGACTCAGCGGTCTAGATTAAGATAAGGTGCCAATATATCTTCGGGAAATTAAGGTCCAAAACCATAAAGGCACCTATTAAGTGTTATTTTGTCCTATTTTGTAAGAACTGTGCATGTAAAATATAACACAAAAATAATACAGAAAGAAGGAAATTAGAAAATAGTATAGAAAATACAAGAAATGAAGAAAACTTCCAAAAACCAGTAGGAATCCTAGCACAGTTCATGTAGTCCTACATTTTGGTCAATTTAGTCCTATTACACTTGAATCTAGGGGTTGTAATCTATATAAGCGCAAGGGTTTTAAATGCTGAACATAGTTTATTGGCCAGTAACTAGAGCGTTAGAATTGTTGTGTTTTGAAAATTCTAGCACTTTGCTGACTTCGTTTATGAAGAGCCTAGATTTGGCCATCTAGATCTCTTTTCCCTCTCTAATCCCTTTTGTGTGGCTTCTGATCTAGTTCGTCATTGGTCAGTAACACTTTATACCAAATCCCCCTTGTGATTTGGTATCAAAGCATAACAATACCCTCAACCAATTGGCATCAGATAGGTTAACTTCTTCTATCAAGTAGTCCTGATGGAGACGATGGCTGCAACACGAAGATGAATGCTAAGGATTGAGAAGAGGAAACACATGGATCTCGCCGAACAAAAGGAGATGACATAAATGTGAAATTAGCTGGACACATAGGGGATTGAATTACTCGATCTCCAGTAGGGATGGCAGCGGATCGGGTTTGGGAAGGGTCGGTCCTATCCCGAGCCCATCCTGTTAAGTAGTAACTTGTCCCAAACCCGTCCCAAATCCAACTAGGGGTTTGGAAGGAAAATCCCAAACCCGTCCCATTTGTATTAGCCAAAATACAATCCCGTCCCATCCCGATTATATTTAGACGAGACGAATCGATGTGAGCCGGGTTGGGTTTGAGTTAAAAGAGATGGGACAGGACGGGATATATTCGTCAGACTCCTCCACTGGCATATATTCGTCAGACTCAAATGGATTGAAGTTTGCCTTCCCTCTTAAATGAAGAAACCAAAGAGATGCCAGTGGAGGAGTCTGAAGAAAAAAATCCGTGTAGAAAGTTCAAGAGAATTCGAAGAGGAACCGGTGGAAGAATTTAAGGGCACCATCGAGTTGCCCGAGAAAGAGCCCATGGTAAAACCTAATGATGCACCTGAGAAAGAGATTGCAGTTAAATCTGAGATGCCAGTGGGGAAGCCCGACGTGCTCGTAATGAAAGTCGTAGATTTGCACTGAAAATTTATTCGAGCATGAATCCTCAACAAGTGAAGACCCTTTTATCTTTGATATTTTAATATTAAAACAGAGGAATAGAACTTGAAGATCCAAATGGCAAGTGATGACAACCATCCAGAGCCGAAGACCTAATTCTTACTCAGTTTTAGGATTCCTTCAATTGCAAAACAGAAGAAAAGAAAAAAAAAAAAGAGTTTTTGAGAAATAATTAAGCGATGGTTACAACTCTGAAAGCCCGGAGATGCTAGGTCAATGTTTAACATTAACAAAAGACCAAATCAAGCGAACCTTCAATATTGGCTTAGGGCACTTCCAATACACAAATAAGCTAGAAATTTTAAAAAAAAACTTGAGTCCAAATTGAATCCTTTATGTGAAATTTTCAGTTGGTTCCAGATTCTTATAGTATTCCTTGTTTTCATTTTTATTGATTTAAAAATAAATATAGATTTTTTATAGCAGGTACGAACTTGGTTTTAAATTTGGCCAAAAGCAGGACTTGTTGCAAAACCTCAAGTTGGATATTTTTGTAAAAATTAGATAACGGATAATGTCCAACGAATCATATCCCTAAACTTTAGGGTCTAGAATCCTAATTTTTTATGGTTAATCAAATCTCTATATTTTAGAGGTGGATCCCCAATATGAGAGAACAAAAAGAGGATAACAAATCCTTATTTTGAAGGAGATGAGAAAGAGTTGGACTATGGAATGTTACCTATAGTATAATATCTAAGAGCTGGCATACACCGATATTTCGAAACAGGTGTCGTACCCGTATCGGATACTTCCCGATACTCCAATACGGCCCGATACGGCAGGATACGTATCCGATACGACTAGAAAGTATCGGGGTTTAAAAAAATAAAAAAAAAGATCCGATACGTCGGGGATACGGGGCCGATACGCCGGGATACTGAACCGATACGTCAGGGAAACGGGGCCGATACGTCGGAGATACGGGGCAGATACGCTTGGGATACGAGGCCGATACGTCGGGGATACGAGGCCGATACGACGGGATACGTATGGATGCTAATGTAGTTCAAAATCCAAAAATCCGACCCGAATCCGATCGAAACTCAACCGAAACTTCGGATATGGGTCTAAATTCTATACGCAACCATTTGCTTAATGATATCATTTATATGTTTTGTTTGTTGGATGATGCATGTGACACTTTGTATTTTGTAATGGATGATCAATATTAGCGTTTTTGCTCGTGTTTTGTAATGGACGATGAATGTGACACTTGCATAATATTGTTAGCGTTAATTTTTTGTAATGGATGAATATGACACTTGCTTTGTATTTTTTGGTTGTATTGGATGTAAATCATGTAATGAATGATGAGCATGGTCATATTTAATTTTCAAACTATTCACTATTTATATTCTAGCACAAAATATTATATTTAATTGTATATATATATATATATATATAATGGCGATATATTGCGGTCGCTTAACGTGAGGCCGCCCCACTCGGGGGCTTTTTTGGAAAAAAAAATTTTGAGGTTGATCACCTACCCCTTTATAGCACACACAAAATATTTCAGCTCAATCCAAGTCCTATAGGCCGTTCAAATGTGATCGGCTTTTACCGGTCGTTCATTTTTACCGTCATTTTGCTAAACACATTTGAATGGCCTATAGGTATTGGAATGGGCTGAAATTTTTTGTGTGTGCTATTCAAGGGAAGGCGATCAATCCCCAAACAAAAAAATTTCAAAAAAAACCCCGGAAGGGGGTGCCGCACGTTAAACGTCCCGTTAAGCAGCCGAACAGTATCACGACCCTCTCTCTCTCTCTCTCTCTCTCTCTCTCTCTCTCTATATATATATATATATATATATATATATATATATATATATATATATATATATAATGCGACATGCGGTAAGTGCGGCATCGCACTGCAGCCGTCTGATGCACCGCTATGTGCATCGCATGCACGCAGCGCGTGCATCAGACAGCTGTTGTGCGCAATGTTTAAAAAGGCGTTTGAGGCTTACGCCTTGAGGCGAGGTGGTCCTGTGCTGCCTCGAGGCGTACGCTTCAACAACCACATATAAAAAGCCTACACCTCTACATCAAGAGGCGTATGCCTTTGTTCGAGACGCGCCTCAAGGCGTTCGAAGCGTACGCCTCTTGCACCAGGTGTGGAACTTAGGGTGGTGAGGGGTTAAAACAAATGTTTGGTGTTGGGGAAACTAAGGGTTTGATATGTAAATCGTCCCCACCCATTGAAACCTCCTACCACCCTTTTAGATCTCCTTAGGTTTTGAAACCCCCTTATCTCCAAAAACCCAAAATCAAAATCCAGTGTTCATTTTTTTTCCATTTTGATTCCAAAGTTATATTCTTCTTTGTGGATTGTCTACCAACTACAAGTGAGAGATAAAGATTTGTTTCAAGTTTAGAGGTATGGATCATGATCTTGTATCTTCTACTACGTTTTTCTATGTTTTTTTCTTTGTATTTTACCATTCTTATGTATTTGTATAATTGTATCATTGTTTTTTTTTTTTGAATCTTGACAATGTTAGTTCTATATTTGTATTTTATTGTTTGTTATTACTTATTAGTTGTTACTTTAATTATTATCTTGAATATTAAAGAATTAAGCATGTTTGAGCAATTTGACTTTCTATTTTGTTGTTAGATTACTCGATGGAGTCCTCAATCGTATCATATAAGATATTTTCTAACACATTGTGATTTATTATGCATATCTAGTTCAATTATTATTACACATTCAACAATAGTATTTATTCTGATTTTTTTTCTTTTTTTAACTTTTTTTTTACCAAAACGCCTCGAAAATATTCGAGACTTACGCCCTCAGTGCGCCTTGAGGTTTGCGCCTCGCCTCTCCAAAGGAAAAACGCCTCGGTACACCTTTTGCATTTTTAAACATTGGTTGTGCGATGTCGCACGTACCGCATGCCACATTATAGCTTGCCCATATATATATATATATATATATATATATATATATATATATATATATATATATATATATATATATATATCAAGGAACAAAAAATCGATATATTTCGCGAAATATCGCGAAATATATCGGAAAAATGAAAGCCCGATACGAAATACTACCTGCAATCTCGAGCAGAACTAAAAATGTCAAAATATCGAGCGATTTCGCGAAATATCGCGATATTTCCATGAAATATTTCCATTTCCATGAAATATCGCGAGATTTTGTCGAAATTTCGCTAAAATTTCGAAAACTTTTGCAAAATTTATCCGAAATTCTGTGACTGACTGGTCATAAAAGGGGACTGGGGGGGCTGGTTCTCAGCAGCTTATTTACATATAATAACATTTAATTTCGAAAACTTTTGCGAAATTTATCCGAATTCTGTGACTGACTGGTCATAAAAGGGGACTGAGGGGGCTGGTTCTCAGCAGCTTATTTACATATAATAACTTTTTTCTCCATTTACTTTAAGTTATTATATGTAAATAAGCAAATACCTCCCCATTTGATTTCAATAAAAATATCAAAAAAATCAAAAAAACAAAGGAATCAAAAAGTAAACTTTCAATTTTAGTAGGAGAAAACAGTTTTTATGGATTTTTATAAAATTTACATGGTGAGAAAAGTGATTAAATCAACTCCTTTTTAGCTCAAAAAATTCCACAAGATGTAGAAGTACGAGTACATCTAGAAAACCATGGTCCGTCTTAGGAAATTTTGAATGTATAAAAACTTTTATATATAAAAACTCTTTTTTTCAGACTTGGTAAAAAAACAGTGTTTCACATTTCAGCATAATTTTTGCATAATTTCAAATTTGCATAACTTTCTTGTTTTAAGTCCGCTTTCAAAATCGTTTGAAACATTATTTTAACAATCAACTAATCTATATTTCAAAAATATTTTTATCCAAAAAAAAGATTAAAAAACATTTGAAAAATATATATCAAAACTGAACTAAATAAGATTGCACAGGACTCACAGACTCAATACATTTAATACATGTTATATGAAGCTCTACACCCCTAGATAGGGTACACATATTATTTGAGTGTTCCAAAGTGTATCTATACTTGGTTTATGACTATCTGGAGTTTCACTAAAAAATTCCATCAAAAAATCAATATTTCCACCATTTCAACAAAATTGCAATATTTCCACACTGTCGAAATATTTCCACGAAATATTTCCATATCCAAAAGGTTGAAATTTCCACCGAAATGGAGATTTCAAACCTTTATATATATATATATATATATATATATATATATATATATATATATATATATATATATATATATATATATATATATATAGGGGCATGCTATGCTGCGGCATGCGGTACGTGCGGCACCGCACTGCAGCCGTCTGATGCACGATGCACGCACGCAGCAGTGCATCAGACGGCATGCGGTAGGCGCCACACTTACCGCATGCCGCATTATAGCATTTCTCTCTCTCTCTCTCTCTCTCTCTATATATATATATATATATATATATACAAACCTATCCCTGCCGTACCGTGTATCCTAGTTTTTTAAAAATCCACGTATCGTCGTATCCATATCTGTATCCTCGTATCCGTATCCCCGTATCCGTATCGGTGCTTCCTGGTTTAAGAGCATCCCCATCCCTTACTCAAATTTTACTCAAATCTGGCTAAAAATTTGAGTAAAAACTCAATCTGATACGGAGCACTCCAGTACTCGCTCAAATTTGAATAAAAAGTAAATTTGGTATGAGACAAAGTAAGGGATGGAGCAGATTTTGGAGCTTTTACTCAGATTTGAGTAAAAACTCAACCATTGGATGGAAATGTTGTAAATAGGAAAGCCTCAGAGATGACTATTGGGAATTTGGTATCAGATTTGAGTCTCCCTCGATTTGGTGAAAAATCTGAGTAAAACTCAATTTGGTATGAGCTTGAGTAAAAGACTGGAACTGATTGTGGGGCTTATTTACTCAGATTCAAATCTGAGCAAAGGTTTGAGTAAGGACGGGAGACGCCCTAATAAACCCCGAGTATTGTAGCGCTACAATAACCTATGTGAACTTGAGTTGGATTGTCTGATCAACGGAATCTAACCAATAGTCCCTCCAATTTAATGCAGACCTGGTTTAGACCGTCACATCTGCATAACTAACAGTTCATCCCAGTGACTCTTCGCGAACCACGGGAATTGGCTCTAGACTACCCAATTTCCCTCTAGATCTCTCTTGCTCACTTCTTAGGCATTGTTTGTGGTTCGTACGTGGTTAATCTAATCTTAGGTAGAGTCCCAATAGGAGAGAAGAAAAAGAGGATAGGAAATCCTTATTTTGAAGGAAGATTTATCTTGTAGAAATAAGTGTCAAAAGCCATTAAGGCACCTGAGGAAGTGTTATTTTGTCCTATTTTGCTCGAATTTTGCATGCATAAAATAAGGCAGAAAGTATTCCTAAATTATGAAATACAAAATAGCCTTGAAAATCATCTGAAAATCAAAAAAAAAAAAAAGTAGCTCAGAAGTAAATACCAGGAAATGCAGAAAGCTTTCAGAAACTGATAGAAATCTTATCCTAGTTTGTTTTTAATCCTATATTTTTTTTAGGTTTATCGCACTATATTTTCTGGAAGTAATTATCTATATAAGGATTAAGGAAAAGGGTCGAACATACTAAACTTTGTTTTTCTATTAGTAATATTATATATCAAGCATATTATAATTGCTATTTTTGTAGAACTTTCAGCACTTA
This sequence comes from Chamaelirium japonicum, assembly GCA_947650365.1. Classification (NCBI taxonomy): domain Eukaryota; kingdom Viridiplantae; phylum Streptophyta; class Magnoliopsida; order Liliales; family Melanthiaceae; genus Chamaelirium; species Chamaelirium japonicum. Next base: position 20,357,729 of record OX393552.1, read on the forward strand.
GCTGAATTTATTTTAGAAGAGCCCGATTTTGGCCTTCAAGATATCTTTTCCCCTCTCTATACCCTTTGTGGTTGGTTACTTTGGGATCCATATCAAATGGATGCAGTCCGGTATTGATGGCTATCAGAGCAAAGAAAATCCCATTCATCAATTGGTATCAGAGCATACTAATCCCCTTCATCACAAGATTCACAACCACAGCTAATTCTTATCATGAAAGTAAACAATATAAAGTTGATCATTCTATTAATTAAGACTTCCAGGTGTGAAAATACCATCAATAATGTTCTACTAGAATTTATAGGAAGGATTTGAAACTGCTTGCCTTGCTTTCATTTTCATCCACGCCATGCAATAGATTGACAGATCCATACGGGATTCCTATGAAATACAATAAGACTAAAATGTAATAGGACAATATATAATGATTCATCTAAAACACCTAACATAATGAGAATGCTGCATATATAAACGAAAATAGCAAGTCAGATAATATGTCAAGAATATTTCTTGAATCACAATTGCAGAAGAAGGCAAATTACAGCAATAAGAGGAGCATGCAATGATGCAAAAATGTTTTAGAACTGTTACGAATGGGAAAATGAACCAGAAACATATTATAAGTACTAAACTGCTTGGAAAGAATTTGTAAGTACTGTAGTGTACCTCACCATACGATACATAGTGCAGCATGACCTCATCTACACGGTATAAACTTATGCATCTTGGGAGGTTAGGTACAACCGTACAAGTATGTATCGAACGAGTACTTGGTAATAGGTATCACTATGAATCAAAGAATACTTGGAAAGATCTTGTTAGGTACTAAAGTGTCCATCTTCATGGATAAGCATGGCATCAATGACATCAAACAGACCTCTATCATACGATTAATTAAATAATGAGTAACCTAGTATCTAGTAATAAAAATCTGGGGTGTATCTTTTGTACTGTGGAATCAATGATCTTTGTATAGGGAAAGGACATAATTGGATATGAGTCAACGCAGTGTCCATTAATATCAATGTCTGGTAGCGTAACGATATGCACACTATAATACAACAATGCATAGTGATAGAAATTGTTACAACTGAAACTTAAACTAGCCCCAGCTTTTTGGAATTCTGTTATGTGGAGTTTCCTTTCTAGTTATTCTGGTGTTTGTTTGCAATTAGCAAATTAATCAAATGGTCAAATGGTACATATGTAAACTTAGGATGCTCTTAATCACAAGTACAGTGCTCTGATAGATAAAATCCTGCAAATTAATGACCTATAATATTAATATCAACTAATTTTTGAGAAACCACGTTAGTTAATGGGAGGATAATAAATGCTATAATACATACAGATTAAAAACTTTCTTCGGATGTCTAAGTCTAGCATTCGTGATTAGAATATGTACGCATGTACTTAACTAAGCATTAATCTAATCCTGTATTTCCCGAAATTGAGGATGGTATTAGATGGTGTAAAGATCTAGGTAAAGATCTCAGGATTTTAGAACTTTCTGTATAAGATATTGTACAGCGAACGAAAGATGATATATCCTATATGGTCTTCTTGAAGAAGATATAGTGAAGAGAGTTAAAGACAAAATTAAAACAGTACTCTTTGCCTAAGATAATTATATTGTACAAGAATTTTTTCACATGACAAGACAAAATTTACAAATAGCTTTTTGTAAATGGCATAGTGGATGGAACTACGAAGCTTGCAGATAGGTGCTAATATTTTGCGATAGCATTGTAAGAATTTTTTATTTTTTTCGGGTGAAGTTTTTTGCCAAGATATTGTAGTGAGTGCAATGGAGCTGCCTACCCTTTACTCTTTATTGAAATGTCTTAATTTACAACCATTACATGATAACTCCATGATATTGCAAGGATAAATTTTTATTTTGTTTAAACAACTATGTGAGTCTTATACAACCTCAAATGCCAATTTTTTTCTTTCAAATATGATTATAATTTATCAGAAAATATAGCGTATTCACAACAATCAAACATGAAATATATAAGTTCAAAAAAGGTATGATCAAAATTATAGAACATCCTAAAAAAAGCTTTTCAATATATTTTTATATATCCTCAAAGTATGACATTGTTGCTTATCTATCCAGGCAGATGCATGAACAATAAGGAGACTACAAATGTTCCAAAATAAAACATAAAATGAAACATATAGTATTAATAGAGTTAATTATGTGCCGAGTATAAAGTAACTTGTGTAAGTCCTTATTCTTGTTTTGTTAGAAAGCTTTACATGAGTGTTCCTTTGGAAGAAAAAGGCAATTACATTTCTAACGGGAAGGAGCTTCATAAAGGATGGGAAACCTCGAATCTATGGAGGATCACGCAGATGTGGATCCTGAATCATCAGAGTTTGGAGCAGAAGCTAATCCTACTCCAGTGACCGAGGACTTTTCACAATGAACTTTACCTCCTTCAAATGAATTGTCAATTCTAATGGCCAAACACCTCTAGATGAAGGGGAGCAACTTGATATAGTGAGCACAAAACTAGCCACTGATGCAAGGTCGCCAGGCAAGTAATAAGTATGTGCCACTTTATGAAGATGTACGACGGCAAGGACCCCTCCATGCACAAGTTTTTGAAGTCACAATTGCAAGCTATTGAAGAAGGTAGAGAACTTTCACTACCTCTTAACTATCTGGAAGATGAAACTATTTTGGATATAGTCAATGAATGGGGATTCAAGACTGCCACTGATGCTGAAGGAGTAGAGGTATATTTTCCTCAATCAGTTATCTGAAGCCAATGTTACCAAGTCGGAAGTCGGGAAAAAGTCGGCAAAGAAAAAAAACGAAAAAAAAATTTTAAAAATCGAAAAAAATCGGTAAATTAGGTAATAATTAGATATATGTATTCTATTTTTTTTTTTTAGCAAAAATTGAGAAAAAAACAGGAAAAAAAGGGGGGAAATGCGTAATTCGCGATTTTTTGACTTTTTAAAAAATCGTGACTTATTCGAATAGCAAACTTTTAGGGAATAAGTCGCGATTAAAACACGACTTTTTCAAAAAGTCGGTGATTTTGGTAACACTGTCTGGAGCGTAATAGAGAAAAGTTCAACTTTATCATGCCTATTGTTTTGTTAAAACAAAAATCTGCTTATTGTTTTTATAAAAATTGCACACTGTTTGGATCATAACTTTCGATCTAGCAACTCGATCATCCTGAAATTTAAATCAATCATTCCTCACATAAAGCTCATCCTTCCCCAAAATTTCGTCAAGATCGGACCACCGGATCACCCAAAAAGACAAAAATACCCCTTGTGTTGTTTTCCAGATTTCCTCAGTTCTCCCCAAAAACCTAGTGTAGATCCGCCCTCGCCTACATCAAGTTGATATCAGAGCAATCTGACGTCATATCCCATCATAGTGTCTAATTCCCTTATTCGCTTGATCCACTAGACACCTGAGCCTATAAAGAATTTGTTAAACTATTCAAATCTTTTGGGCCATGTCCTACCCTTTTCCCAAGATCTCCGATAGAACATAGCTACTCCTCTTTGATTCGAGATCGAGCCCATGACCTAGATCTATCTTCCAAACCTTTTGTTCAATGGATTTTACGGAGTCCTTTGCATCTTTGAAAGCCAGATGTTGAAACCTAGCTCTTATTTGACGATATTGAGGATGAGTTTGCATGGCGAGAAAAGCGGAATAAGAGGCTTGCCAGACGTAGCAGGCCACCACCTCCAGTAGAGCCTCCACCTCCTGTGGAGCATCCGGTTCCACCAGTGACACCACTTGAGGAGCGTTCACCTTCAGGGGAGCTTTCTCCTCTAGTGCCTACAGATGAGTCACCTCCTCCTTCAGTGACTCCAAAGGAGTTCCTTCCGCTTTCAGCAGTGCCTACAGAGGAGCTGATGGGGAACCGTCACGGTTTTCCCAAGTTACAAGACCGGGGATCGTTCGGGGTGAAAACCTCCGAAGTTGGACAGGAAATACTAGATCTTAACTAGTAATCTAATTTGCACTTTAACAGGGTTTCAATGATTAAAACAGGTTCAACATGTGTATGCTTCAAGGGGCGCAGGCTCATGTAATATTCAGGGTTCTATTTGCAAACCAGCAATCACAATTGTAATGAAGAACAGGTGGATTCTATGTCTAATAATATTTAATGATAATAGGACAGGCTGAAATAATTAACAATAACAGGAATTGCCTATTATGAGTTCGGAATAAATGCACCTGGTTTCGGGCTTGCAGTAGTCAGCACAAAGAACCTTCTTGCAGGTGATTCTCGAGACTCCCAAATGAGAAGAGTGAGCAGCTGCCTTCAATACCCAATGAAGAGATAACATTTAAAATCCCATTCACAAAACCAAAGACCTCTGTTTTGGCCTCTTGTGACTCTTGTCACCATCAAATAGACAATGAAAGCACCAGAGAGTTTGTGACCCTCTTTTCTCTTGCTTCTCTCTCTCTGCCCTTCTCTTTCTTCTCTCTCTCGTTCTACTCTCAGACCGAACAGGGGTAGAAGATGAGCGGGTCGCGGGTCGCGGGTCGAGGTGGCACCGGTGAGGCTGAGCGACAGCCGGTGGCGAGTCGGACGGGCGGATCGGGACGACTACGTGACTCGACAAGGTCGACGGGGTCGGGCGGCACTGGTCGGAGCGACGGCGTAACGCGACAGGGTCGGCGGAGAGGATCCGGCCAGACGGACCTGCAGCCGGTTGGCGTATGACTGACAGGCCGCGGCGGGCTGTGGTTCGGGTCGGCTTCGTCGGCCTCGCAGCGATCACAGAAGGTAAGAGATGGAGAAGGGGGAGATCGGGTGGTGCTTCACGCACGGAAGAGGGTGTTGAGCGTGTCTCACGCAGGGACGAACAAGGGGAGGGAGAGGCAGAGGTAACCCATCACAGGTTTCCAACATACGAAATTCTTTTCTTAATTTTCTTCATCATCCCTAACAAAAGGAGAAAGATCTCCTTAAATAACCCAAAAAATTAACTGCAGAAATATCCTATCCGTTATAAAACGGGATTAACAATTATTCAAATCTAAAACCAGATTTAATTAACAGACGAAATTATCCAAGTCATAACAGTCCATGATCTTCTCGGATGACGGCTTCAACCATCATCCAATGACGGCGCCTCCAGCTGGCATCGTGTCGCGGGTCGGGCTGGTCGGGCGTCCTGCATCAGCTCTCCCGGGGTGATGAGAACTCGACTACGTCGAGTAAGGGGGTAGAAGACGTCATCAATCCTCTGAAGAGCTCGAACCGTGTACTGAGCAGTGTCCCGAAGAACCTCTAACACTCGCGAATTCGGGCGATCATGCCATGAGTAAAATATAGTAACCAGCTGCCGATCACTGTGTTTCCAACCTGCTCACCCGCAAAGAAGTATACCTGTATCCAAACTCGTGCAACAATAGGCAATGTGGGCTCAATAGGGTACCAAGAAAAGGGGATAATTGGAGCAGGCCTTTCGATCATAATATTGGGTTTCAGGGATGAGATTGCTGGACCTGTCAGTGCAAACAGATAACTAATATTGGGACCGTGGTATGCCCACTGACCAAAAACATGGTCACTTACAACCTCAGACAACCTACCCAACCTCGTACTTTGGGAAGACTCAGCTTCCAACTCCCTCTTAATCCTATTATCTATGCGTTTGTATAGGTCATCTTGCCAATGCGCAAACTCCTTTAGGGATTGTGGTACCTATTTTTGGAAATACAAAGTGATTTCCTCGCCGTTTTTCATAAAGACGTAGGTATTGTTCCTTCCATTGTGGATGGTACTGTTGTCATACTCCCAGGGTCTCCCCAGTAGGATATGACAACAGTCCATATCAAGGACGTAACACCAAATCTTATCAAAGTAATCATCCACGGCGAGTCGGACACGACATCGCGCGATGACACTAAGCGTGGGACCGCTTGTCACCCAACTAGTGCGCCAAGGTTTGGCGAGTGTCTCTATGACCAAGTGGTTTTCCTCGACATGCGAGCGAGCCACATAATTTTCCGAGCTACCACTATCGATATGTAGGACTCCTAGTTTTCCGGACACAGTGCACCAAGATGCAAAGGTATTGTTCCTTAGCCATGGTGAGTGACCAACACTAGTCGTTCTCAGAGGTTCACAGTCTTGTGATATGGTGGCCGTGACAATGCAACCTAGCCTATCGCATCCCGCGTCAAGTTCCTCACAGTCATCAAAGTTAGGGACATAGACCTCTTCTTCTAGATCATCCTCACATTGTCCCTCACCTGACTTAACCATCAAAGTTTTAGGAGGTGCCTTCGATGGGCATTGGTGGGCAAAGTGACCATACCCTTGACAGCGGTAACACTGCCCCTTACCTGGGTGTCCTTTGGGAGGTTCGCCCAGAATTCCTTTTCCTTTGTCTTCCCGACTTGGGGTTGACTCAGGGGCTTTTGAAGGCTGACTCCTAGCAGGGTAATCCTGAGGCTCAGCTCGCTTGTAAACGGACGGTTTGTGATACAATTCTAAGTCCTGAGCTACTTGGTAGGCGTGCTCTAAGGACACAACATCGCGCAAGTGGAGTTCCTTCTGATACTCCTCCCTCAAACCTAACCTAAAACGGGATAAAGTCATCTCGGGTTCTTTTTGCACATCACACCGCATTAGAAGATCATCGAAACGTGTGATATAGTCAGAAACCGACTTGGTACCTTGAGATATCTTTTGCCACTAGTCTATAAGACGGGGTCGGTAAGAGGTAGGGAGATACTTTTCAGACAGTTTCTCCTTCATTTCCTCCCATAACTCGATGGGAGGTTGGCGGTTCCTGGCCAATGCCCTTTCAGTGTTATGCCAGTAGAGTTTGGCAGTACTTATTAGTTTCATTCTGGCGAACCGGATTCTCTGGGCATCTGACATGTTGTACCACTGGAAATAGTGGTCCATGTCTGTCATCCAGTCTGAAAACATGGTCGGATCTAAACGACCATCAAAACTAGGGGCGTCCAGTTTGATACTGCGCATGGCGCGCTCATCAGGGGTTTCACGCGCCGGACGGTTGAATTGTGGTCGGGGCTCATTGCGCCTACCACACTCTCGATCGACTCCATCCACATAAGACTCATTGTCGGTATTGATAGAGGTCTCTACCCGGTCGAGTCGGGTGTTCAGGCGGGCCTCTATCCCATCTACCCTAGCAGTCATATCGGCCCTAAGGTCAGCTAAGGCCTTCAATATCTGTTCACTATGGTCCATTGTGATGGAATGGGTTTTACCGCTACGGGTTTGCATGCAATGGACGATTTCCTATCTAACCTGGCTCTGATACCAATTTGATGGGGAACCGTCACGGTTTTCCCAAATTACAAGACCGGGGATCGTTCGGGGTGAAAACCTCCGAAGTTGGACAGGAAATACTAGATCTTAACTAGTAATCTAATTTGCACTTTAACAGGGTTTCAATGATTAAAACAGGTTCAACAGGTGTATGCTTCAAGGGGCGCAGGCTCATGTAATATTCAGGGTTCTATTTCCAAACCAGCAATCACAATTGTAATGAAGAACGGGTGGATTCTATGTCTAATAATATTTAATGATAATAGGACAGGCTGAAATAATTAACAATAACAGGAATTGCCTATTATGAGTTCGGAACAAATGCACCTAGTTTCGGGCTTGCAGTAGTCAGCACAAAGAACCTTCTTGCAGGTGATTCTCGGGACTCCCAAATGAGAAGAGTGAGCAGCTGCCTTCAATAGCCAATGAAGAGATAACATTTAAAATCCCATTCACAAAACCAAAGACCTCTGTTTTGGCCTCTTGTGACTCTTGTCACCATTAAATAGACAATGAAAGCACTAGAGAGTCTGTGATCCTCTTTTCTCTTGCTTCTCTCTCTGCCCTTCTCTTTCTTCTCTCTCTCGTTCTACTCTCAGACCGAACAGGGGTAGAAGATGAGCGGGTCGCGGGTCGCGGGTCGAGGTGGCACCGGTGAGGCTGAGCGAAAGCCGGTGGCGAGTCGGACGGGCGGATCGGGACGACTACGTGACTCGACAAGGTCGGCGGGGTCGGGCGGCACTGGTCGGAGCGACGGCGTAACCTGTCGGGGTCGGCGGAGAGGATCCGGCCGGACGGAGCTGTAGCCGGTCAGCGTATGGCTGACAGGCCGCGGCGGGCTGTGGTTCGGGTCGGCTTCGTCGGCCTCGCAGCGATCACAGAAGGTAAGAGATGGAGAAGGGGGAGATCGGGTGGTGCTTCACACACGAAAGAGGGTATTGAGCGTGTCTCACGCAGGGACGAACAAGGGGAGGGAGAGGCAGAGGTAACCCATCACAGGTTTCCAACATACGAAATTCTTTTCTTAATTTTCTTCATCATCCCTAACAAGAGGAGAAAGATCTCCGTAAATAACCCAAAAAATTAACTGCAGAAATATCCTATCCCTTATAAAACGGGATTAACAATTATTCAAATCTAAAACCAGATTTAATTAACAGACGAAATTATCCAAGTCATAACAGTTCATGATCTTCTCGGATGACGGCTTCAACCGTCATCCAGTGACGACGACTCCAGCTGGCATCGTGTCGCGGGTCGGGCTGGTCGGGCGTCCTGCATCAGGAGCCACCCCCTCCGGCAGTGACTACAGACTCAGAGGGGCTTCTCTTACCTTCCACAGAGCTTACAAAGGAGACATCTCCTCCTGCAGTTTTTCTTACGGCAAAGAAACCCGTGGAGTCTCCGCCTTCCATGGAGCTTCCATCACCACTACAGTCAGATCCAGATGTGTAGTTTTAGTCAGTCGAGCCACTTGAGCACTTCAACTTCATCAGGACAGACCGACCATTTACAACTCACGTGCATCTGTTCCTGTACTTTAGTAGCTTCTGGCCCTCGCTCAACGCCAATACTTTCTTCGTGAGGGGCCCGGAGGTTGTTGACTACCCGAGGCATCACCTATTAGGGATTCGTCATTAGATCCAGAAACAGCGATGATCCTACGGTGGTGGTCTCCCTCCCGCTATAGGAGATGTCTTCCGGAGTATACTCGAGGACGAGTTTTTTCGCAGCGGAAGCGATTGATGTAGGTCTGATCTGCATCATCAAATCATAATTCGCACTTGCCTTTATTTTATTATGCTGAAAGACTTTATTAGTATTGTTGTTATGGATGTTTTGGGCCATTTTTGTTATGTTTTTTGACTATCTTATGCACTTTATTTTAGATTTGTTCTTGCCCTAGTCATGGGGGATGTCCATGATCTCATCCGCGGGCTTTTCAAATTAAATTTGGGCCCGTTTGAGCGAGTTTTCTGGATTATATTAATAAAATCTGGTTTATGTGTGTGTGTGTGCACTTGCGGGGTGCCGACAGTCGAGATTAGATCTCGAAACCCAACGGTTAGATCAATATAACTTAAAGAATTAGATGACCTGGTACTAATGGGCTTTAATTAGACCTTAAGTGGCTTGCCTTAAGCCCAAAAGGGATTCCACCACCCCCTTTTCCCTCTCCCGCACACGCTACCGCGGCCCCCTCTCGTTTTCGTGATGCACCCGCACGGACACCCTCTCTCTTCTTTTGTCACTGCCAACCCTAGCCATAGCCCCCCATTTTTCTCTCTCTTTCTATTTCCTTTTATCTTTTTCTTTATTTGGCATTCACCCACACCATCCGCCCCCTGTATTTATTCGATCTAGGCCTTCCAATGCAAACCCTAGACCTATTAAAGAAGAAAATGAAGAAGAAAGTTCAGATTTGAAATTTGTGAGAAGAAAGCTTCATTCGAAGCGACTCGAGTTCCCGATCCTTGCCGACACCTCGACTTCGTCTCGAGAAGTTCTTCGACTTCATCTGGAGAAGGCCTCGCATCGTTTTCCGAAGGATCCAGCTTCGTTCGATGTCCGGCCTAGCATCATGAGCGGGATCACAAGCGCATCCTTTCACTTATGAAGCACGGGTACTCCGAACAGATACCGTACCAGTACCGGGTACGGGTACGGCATAATCCGTACCCGGTACGGCAGACAGTCTTCGGTATGGCTCCGGTACGGCAGACAGTCGTCGGTACGGCTTCGGTACGGCTCCGGTACGGCAAACAGGCTTTGGAGGGTGCCAATTTACTTGAAATTGCAAATCTATCACTTGATTAGCCCGATTTGGAGGTCGTGCTATTCGGAGATGATGATGGGAATGAACTTTGCTATGCATTTTGTTTTGTATTGCTACTTTGCTTGGTTTGGTTCTAATGTAATGGACCGTATCGCCGTATGGCTCATGCTTAAAAATTACTACACATGAGATTACAATGTATTTCTCGCATGAATGCATTACCATATCGTCGTATGGCTCGTATCGAATAATCTTATTTTTATGGTTTTGGAACTTTGAAGCTAGAGCTTTAATGATGAAGAAATTATGGTTGCATTTGGATCTGATTCATATCTATAACGATATTATACTAAAAGTACATACATATATATATATATATATATATATATATATATATATATATATATATATATATATACCTTGTCATACCCGTACCCTAGTTTTTTAAGATTTTGCCATATCAGCGTACCCGTATCGTACCCGTACCCGTACCAGTACCCGTGCTTCATAGCCTTGCACTGACCCATGGTGAAATCGTTCAGGCATTATCTATCCTCGTTTATTTCATGTTTTTCACTTCCGCATCCGTTTTCTCGTTTTTCATCGCCTTCGCATCGCATCATAGCCATCATCGCATCTGTATCGCCTCTAGTTGAAGCCCTAATAAAAGGCAAAAACGTCATTAGTGTTTAGTTGATCTTGGTACCCTTGCAAGTATATTTTAGCCATTTTTATATTGAAAATCTTATGCTTGTTGTTTTGTTAAAAATAAATCTGTTTGTTGTTTTTACAAAAATTGCACACTGTTTCGATCATAACTTTCGAAATCTGTTTTGTTAAAACTAAATTTGTTTCCTTTTATCTCTAGTAGGGTTACCCTGAAAGATTTCTCTGAGAATGATTTCTCGAGGGTGGAGCACATAGGAGTCATTGTTAGGATTCGTGGACCCAACAGTAGTGCAATCCATAGAGAGATCCCATACGCAACCCAAATCATGCAAAGCTAAAGGCATTGTTTTAAACTTCGATTTCATGTCTGATTTTGGCTATGGTCGAAACCGAAATTTCGACCGAAATTTCAAAATTTCGACCGAAATTTCAAAATTTCGACCGAAATGGTGGAAAAAAATTTAAATGGCCCAAAAGGGGTAATTTGCAGTATTTTTAAAATTTTAAAATTAAAGTCTTTCATAGTTGTGCATACATATTTACTTGAATTGTTCGAAGAAAAAGCACAGGCTACACAGCAAAGCTTGAATTTTTTATATAAATTTACATTATTTACGTCAGGAATAAGACAAAAGCACTAATCTTCGCTCGTCCAGGTCAACATTTCTTCGCTCGTCCAATTGAACTCATCATCATTAGCCCCTAATGCACCAGCACTACCATAACCTTCGGCTAACAAAATAGGTCAACTGCCGCTATCGCTGGGTCCAAACTGCACCGACATCAAGTCTCTCTCAGCTCGCTCCTGCTAGGTCCGTCTCAAATCTAAAACTGTATGTCGATATTGAGCACTCTCCTTTTTTGTCTCGATTTCTGGAAGGTACTCGATATATCATCTGGTTCTGAACGACCCCTAGTGGATAGAGTCTGAATCTGTCCCTTCATCTTCAGTGGCCGGGGAATCTGAATCTGAACTCCTTCGTATTTCCCGCTCTTTAATAAAGTGTGCATGGCTATTTTGACCTCAGTCGGGGCCTTCAAGTATTTTGCTACATCGGGGAAGCAACCAGCAAGGTGTTGCTTCAGCGTGTAATTAGGTGTATAGTTCAAGGGGTTGTTTTTAGTTTGCCCTAAAAACAATAGCAAAGAAACTAGTTCTTACATAATTGGGAGTCCTAACTCCTTCGGAATCTCTAGATTTTCTTGCCTTTTATGCAACCTTTTTTGACCTTTTTTGAATTTTCTAGGATTTCCTGCAGAATTCCAGTAAATAGGAGGACGAGCTGGCTTTTGAAGGAAAATGTGTCTGGGTGTTCTATTCTAGAAAGAAGACACGGAAGAAATTGGATTCTTCTTTCTCGTAGGGAGAATACCTTGGGACCTCCCTCCCATGCGTGGACTCCATGGGTAAGAGGAGTCACAGACTCCCCTCCCACGCACTCTTTTTCTGAAAAATCTGCATATCCAGATTCATAGGAGGACAAAAGATGCCAAGTTTTTAATTAACATTACAATTTTTTCAGAAACCATTTGTTACAGTTTTGCGTTGTAGTCCCCCATCTTCTGAAAACTATAAAAAAAGGTCCTCCATTGATGAAAGATTGCGCATTACACATAGGATCAGTCACTTCATAAGCCTTGATAAGAATGAGGGAGAACTAAGCCACTATCAATTCTTCAATTCATTTTGCTAAAGATGTCAAGTATGGACGTCGTACAAACCAAAAAGAGAGTTATTGTGTGCAATCTTGCATTTTTTTCTTGTAAATAAAATAGCTTTAATAACCTGTATTAGTTCTTTTTATCAAAAATGATCATTGTAACCAATGGTCTTCACATCTCAGACCACAATTCAAACACTTGGGCGATACTAAGTCCTATCAGCCAGTACGAACCAAAATTGGCCCGATCGAAACTGGTTCAACCATCAATACCTGTTTTGACTTAATATCGCCATATCGGCCAATACTGGCACAAGTCGATTTGGTTGGTATGGCCAATTCAGGGCTGATACAGCCGAGTCATATCGGAGTGTCCCGCAGTCCACTACTAGCCAAGCAGCCAGCAGGCCCAATCAGAGCCGATATGCCGTCGAATCGGATAATATCGAGTCAGCTTGGAGATGACTCGGCTTTTTGGCCAGCCAATACGAGGTCCGATACCAAGTTTTAAAACCTTCATTTCATACCACATCAGAAACCCAATCATGCAAGGCAGAAAATAGCAACAATGCAATAGTGGCACCAACCAATTGAATGAAAATAAGTCTAACCATGTGGTGTATACCATATAAAGAGAAGACATAATTGATACATCTAGAATTTCTCTAAAAATCTACTATATACCTAGGAAGCATGGACACTTCCCCAGGCCTCCCGTACCCGTGTCGGACACGTGTCGAACACCGACACTCATCGGACACGCACCGGACACGCATGTGCCGTGTCCTACGTGCTTCTGGGAGCCGAACACGGTCGGACACTTCTCGGACACTCGCTGGACACTCCTCGGACACTCGGGACACTGCGGGTTAATGGACTGTTCGATATATGGTCGGGTTACAAGCTGTGGTGATTCAGTTTTGGCTTCAACCTATTTGATCCTCTGAGATTATAACCTCAGAGAATCAAATAGGTTGAAGCCAAAACTGAATCGCAGCCATTCTTTTGCATGCCATTTGGGCCTGAGTGTGATTCACTTGTCAGGATGGTTATGATGGACGGTTACGATTCAGGTTTGACATTAACTTATGTTATCCTCTGAGGTTTCAGATAGGTTGAAATCAAACCTGAAGCACAACCGTTATTTTCCATACCATTTAGAGATGTCTGCGATTTACCGATCGGGCTGGATGTAACAAACGATAGCGATTCAATATGTATTAAATTTTCATTTTAGTTGTTTTCTATGAGGCTTTTCGGTTATTGAAATATATATGAATTGCAAACATACATGAAATATAAATTTAAAAATATTTATTTATTTTGCCGTGTCCCTGCCGTACCCGTGTCCTCATTTTTTAGGATTTGCCGTGTCGACGAATCCGTGTCGTGTCGTACCCGTGTCCCCGTACCAGTGTCAGTGCTTCTTAGCTATATACAGACACTCTAGGATGGGTGGACCATGATTTCATGGACATGTGTGTGTGTGTGTGTGTGTGTGTTGTACAATATAAAACTACCAGCCTAGATGGAAAAGGTTGAGGGTTAATGTTAGGTTGGAAAGTCAAAAATAAAAAACCAACTCAAACTAGAAAACGAATCCTTCGATAAACGTTAATGCTAGGACGTTGGCAATAGAGAGAGACTTTAACAGAAATGACTCACGAAGTGGATTCATAAAGTTGATCCCAAATAGATAAGACAAGGCACAATGATTAAGGTTACGGTATGTGTTCGCATTGCAGTATCTTGAATAACATGTCTAATGTGAATCCATGTTGTATGGTGACACTAAGTTTTATTTTTTGTTTTTATTCATATCCCTGGCTGTGATATGAAAAGGTTGCCTCAACGTGGCTAGTTGTTCATTTTGGTTATTCTCCACACATTTTTTTGCATGTACATGATAATATATTCCACTACATAAATATGTGCATACCCAAATATCTAGATATATAACCCTCATGCTGCTGTATCAGGATTCTGGAAGTGTGTCATGTCCAATACCCGCATCCGAGCCGCAATGAAAATCATGTCAATGTCCAGCATCACAGTACACTATGATTAGACTTGGGATCGTTCAAGAAACTTGAAAGGAGCTGTCTTCCAAGTGTTAAAGTGTATTCAACACATAATGTGATACAATCTATCTAATAGAACAAAAAGAGCACATCTCAGTTGTGTGATTGTTTACAGCATGCATTAGTTTTAGAGATGTCAAATAACCATATATTACAAGTCGATCCTTGTTTCTAACAAATTGAGAAGATCCCAGAAGCCATTCAAAAGCAACATTAATAAGGGGATTAATAAACCTGTAGGAGTGTCAAATGCAGGTAACAGTCTCAGAGCCAGATCCTCGGACAATTGAAGGAGTTGATCATCATACGACTGGATCTTCATACCCTGGAAATAAATTACCCATAGAGTTCACTAAGAACCTGATAACAGAAGACCTGCATACTAGAAACCAAACTACAAAAAAGTGATCACTTAAAAAATTCAAAACATTTTTCTCCTTTTTTGTGGATGGGGGTGGGGAAGGGGAACAAGAAGTTCATAGGGTGAACTTTTCGACATAATCATACAACTAATAATACAAACATCATGAGTCAAAAACCGAGAGGAGCGATGTCTAGGGTTTGGAGAACGGAGGCGCCCTCTTGGAGAGCGGGCGGGAGATGGGATGGGAGAGGGGATGGGAGAGGAGTTTCGAGGCCCTCTTGGAGAGCGCATGTTGGGAATGGGGGAGATCGCGGCAAATCTGGCTTCCCCCATCAGTTTTTCCCTTCTTTCCCATCCAGAGATTCTCATCATCATGGCTTCCCCCATCATGGCTTTGGGCCCCACAGATCCGGATCACAGTGGGGTATGGCGTCTCAGACGGAGGGACCCGGGAAGAAGATCCGCCCTACGTTTGCTGAAGTCATCAGATCAGGTAAGAAGCCCTCGGATTTTTACCACCCCGTCACTCCGTCTCTTGATCCGTGGGCCCAGAAGATCCGCGACTTTTCAAATAGATCTGCGTCGGTAATGAAGAATCAATCTGCTTTGAATGCTGGGGTTGCCGCGCAGAAGCCGAAGGGTGGATTCTGTTTTAGATGCCGTGAGAAAGGGCACGTTCAAGCAGACTGTAGGAACGGCATTGTGTGTTTGCTTTGCAAGGGGGTAGGTCACAGAATGGCTAATTGTCCCTCCAATCGGAGGTTCGTGAGAGGCTCTTCTTCCTATCCACCCCCCCCCCCTCCTGCCATCAATCCTTCCAGTTGCGAGGTGATGGACTTCGACCAAACGGTCCTGGACTCTCTGTTTAATCTACGCTGGTGTGCTATCTGCAGAGTTGTCCGAGGAGAGGGAACTCCGTCCGGCCTCTCCAGTCGTCTCTCCCAAGCCTGGGGAGCTAACTGGCAGTGGCGATCGAGAGTCCTAGACTCCAATGAATTTCTGGTAGAATTTCCGTCGAAGACTGCCCTCTCGAATGCCCTCCATCAATCTCTTTTTGAATTCGGGGACCTCTCGGTCCAGTTCTTCCCCTGGTCCGTGGACAACAGAGCCATAGGATCCAGGGTTTTTAGAAATGTTAAACTGTTTATAGGAGGGCTACCCTGCCATGCCTGGAACCTGGAGTCTCTTAGCTGTGTCCTTAAACAGTTCGGCGATATCCTTAGCTTCGAGAATGACTGGGACTCTGCAGAAGACCTTAGGGAAGCTAGAGTCACTATCAGCACCTCTATGGCAGAGGCAATTCCTGGGTCACTCACCTGTCGTTAAGGCAATCGTTACTATGAACTCCGGATCCGGCAGCTACCAGAAGCGGAGACGGATGGAGATCGCTTCTTCAGGGAAGCTGAAGAGAATAGAGCTGCAGCAGAGCTCAGAGCGCGGTCTCAAGGTGAGCTTTCCCCGAGCTGCCTTCTCCCTGTTAGGGGTTTCCCTGATTTGGCTACTAACCCTGTGCCTCAAGCCCCCTCTTTGTTTGGTGACCATGTCGACTTCAACGGCATCTCTGAGATTTGGAACGATGGTAAGACCGATCGGTGTGATCCGGACTCCTCCGGATTACCCTTTGTGGTTAATCTAACCCCTGTTGCTGCAGATTTCCAAGCTGATAATCACAGAGCTCAAACAGAAGATTTGCCCTTTAACTGGGAGGTCGATGCGGATCGCAATGACCCCTCTTCTCCCAGAGTGTCCCCTTCTCCTCATCTTTGTATTCCAGACTCATTGCCTGACAATCTTGATGACTGCCAGATTCCAGTAGCCCCCCAGGAGCCCCCAGTAGCAGCCGCCGAAGATAGAGCGACGAGTGGTGCTCTTAAGACCTCTGTCAGAAGAAGCCAGAGGCAGATGGTGAAGTCCTTTGAGCAGACGTACCAGCGAGGAAAGCATAATCCTTTTTTGGGCTCGCACTTAAAAAAGATGGTGGAGAGGAGCACAGATGACGAGCTTCACTCCCTACTCTCTTTTTTGGATTCTGATACAGTTGTGGCACTGGCTGGGGAATGTGGTGTTGCAGTCTCCAAAGAAGGTTTTGACCCGTCGGTGTTTGTAAATATCTTGCGGGGAATGGAGAAAGAGAGAATCTCCTCTGTTTGATTGCTGTTGCTCTTTTGTTCTGTTTTTTTCTGAGTTTTTTTCCTCTGCTTGATTTTGACTCTCTCTTGGAATATTCGGGGCCTAGGCGACATTGAGAAACGCAAAGCGGTTAATCTTCAAATTTCTTCTCAGAACATTGATATTATCTGCCTGCAAGAATCGAAATGTGCTAACCCTTCACCCTCCTTTCTCAAATCCATGGGTGGGAACAGAATTAGCAATTGGGTTTGGCTAGACTCTGTAGGATCCGCGGGAGGGATCATCACTGGTTGGAAGGAACCAGAATTCACCTTGCTTGATTCGTTCGTTGGAGTCTTTAGCATCTCGGTTGCTCTGAAGCATCAACAGTCAGGATCCTCCCTGGTGGTGACTAACGTCTATGGTCCTACTGATTACCAGCTCCGGCAGGCTTTTTGGATTGAAATTCGTAGTCTCCGTGCTCGTTTTCCCGGTCCGTGGATCTTAGGAGGAGACTTTAACCTCACGCGGTTTTCCTTTGAGAGGAGCGGAGCTATGGGTAGACGTCCAGATATGGAAGACTTTGCTAACCTCATTGACGATCTCTCTCTGATAGACCTCCCGATGAACAACCGGAAGTTTACCTGGAGTAACAAACGGGAAAACCCTACCTTCGCCAGACTGGATCGTTTCTTTATTTCTGATGATTTCGAGACTCTCCATCCTGGAGTTACCCAATGTGGTCTGACGGCCTTTTTATCCGATCACGCTCCTATTCTTTTAGACACCAAACTTCAGGTAACCAGAAGGAAGAAGATCTTCCGGTTCGAAGCTATGTGGCTCGAGGACCCAGATTTTGCCCCCCTAGTCAACTCCTGGTGGTCGGAAGTTGAGGATAATTCCAACTCGGTTAGAAACTGGAACCTGAAAACCCGGCATGTGAAGATGAAGATCACTCACTGGGAGCGTAGGAAATTTGGTAACGTGCTGTTCAGGAAGAAGGAACTACTTAGGAAAATTGGCGAACTGGAAGTGAAAGAAGAACAGAATTCCATCTCAGATGCAGAGAAGGTTCTGAAGTCGAACTGGTCAGAAGATTTGCGGAAAACGCTTGTGCAAGAGGAAATTATGTGGCAACAAAGATCCCGAGACAGATGGATTAAACTTGGTGACAGCAACACTTCCTTCTTCCACAAAATAGCGAACTCGGGTCGGCGTCGGAACACTATTCATACAATCAGAGAGGGAGACAGATGTTGGACCTCCCAGATCGAGATCAGTCGTCGGATTTCTGAGCATTTCCAGAATTACTTCAAAAGAGATGGAGCTGATGCTGCCACTCTGGACTGGAGTACGTTGGAGACCCTGAAGCTGGAGTCTTCTGTCGATCTTGACAGACCTTTCACAGAGGAGGAGTTTGAGAAGGCGGTTTTTGGGATGAAGGCTGAGGGAGCCCCGGGGCCGGATGGGCTCCCCATGCTCTTCTATCAGCACTTCTGGGAGACCATTAGAAGGGACCTTTGCAAAATTCTGTTCGACTTCTTCAATCGTAATATTTCCCTGCACAGTTTGAATTACGCTTGGGTGACCTTGATTCCTAAGAAATCAGGAGCAGAGTCGATTGGCGACTTCCGTCCGATCAGTTTGGTGAACTGCGTGTACAAGATAGTGGCTAAGATTCTTGCTAATCGTCTTGCCGACAATCTAGACAAGCTAGTCTACAGGAGCCAATCAGCGTTCATCAAAGGCAGATTCATTTTAGACAGCGTCGCAACTGCTCAGGAGCTGATTTTCCACTTGAAAGAGCAGAAAGAAGAAGGCATCATCTTGAAGATAGACTTCGAAAAAGCCTTTGATAGACTCAAATGGAGCTTTATTCTCAACACGCTGAAAGCTAAAGGGTTCTCGGACAGATGGCTGAATTGGATCTGGAACTGCCTTTCCACCTCTACTCTTTCTTGTCTGGTTAATGGAAATGCTGGGAAGCAATTCAAAGCTGGTCGAGGAGTGAAACAAGGCTGCCCACTCTCCCCTTTTCTGTTTATCCTTGCCATGGATGTTTTTGACGCTATGCTCAGAAGAGTGAAAACAAGAGGATTCATTGATGGCATAGGAGATGACTCTTGGAAGACAGCTAACCTGCATTTCGCAGATGACACGATCATCTTCTGCAAAGCTAAGAAGGAGCAGATCAGTTTGTTAAAGATCCTCCTCTATTCGTTGGAAGTCGTTTCAGGTCTGAAGATTAATTTTTCTAAGACCTCTCTCTTCTATCTGGGGGAGAATGCAGCTTCGGCTACTTCCCTCTCGGCTATTCTGAACTGTAAACTAGACTCCCTTCCTACCAAGTATCTCGGCCTTCCTTTGTCCTCGGCGAAACTTCTCAGAAGCGACTGGTTCAAAGTCATTGAGCGTGTGGAGACTAGACTTATGGGTTGGCAGGGGAAGCATCTCTCTCTAGGAGGCAGATTGACTCTGGTTAACGCTGTTCTGACCCTTATCCCCTCGTACCACTCCTCCTTCTTCTTAATGCCGAAGTGGGTGATTAGGAAAATTGATACTATCCGTAGCCGCTTCCTTTGGAAGGGAGCAGATCCCAACTCTAAAGCTTACCATCTGGTTAATTGGGGTGCGGTCTGCAAGTCCAGAGAAGAAGGGGGCTTGGGAGTCATCAACCTTGCTGATCACAATAAAGCTCTGTTGGGTAAGTGGTGGTGGAGACTCCAACGAGATCAAGGAGACATCTGGAGCGCTGTGATCAGGGGCCGGTATTTCAAACGCTTCAAACCTTTACAGATGAGAAGTAGAGCTTCCGGCAAGATCTCTCCGTTTTGGAAGGGCATTCAGAGAATTGGTAATATTTATAAATGTGGTACTAGTTTGGCTATCCACAACGGGAAATCTACTCTCTTTTGGGAGGACAGGTGGTTAGTCGAAGGCTGTCTGAAGAACTGGTACCCGGATCTGTACGATCTCGCTTGGTCGAAGTCTTGCTCTGTTAGATCGCAGTGTGTCCTTCGAGACAATAGGACAATCTGGAACATCAAATTCCGACGGAATATTCCAGACTTCCTCCTCTACCAGGTGAGGGAATTGGAAAGCCTTTTACAACTGCTCTCCGTTAATGAAGAGGAAGATGAGGTGACATGGCGTTTGTCATCCTCGGGCAGGTTCTCTTCTAAATCCTTCTACAGCTTCATCAACAAGGGGGGTGTTATCTGTCCGATAGCCAATCATCTTTGGAAGTCTAGAGTGCCTCTGAAGATCCGCATATTCATGTGGCTAATGACCAAGAAGAAGCTCCTTACGAGAGCCAACCTTCAAAGCAGGGGGAACACCAACATTTCCGACACAACGTGTGTGCTTTGCGGTCAGGCCAAAGAAAATACTAACCACCTCTTTATTCACTGCCCATTTTCTAAGGGAATCTGGGACCACTTAAAGAGAGGTATGAAGATTACTGGGACCCCAGGCTCTGTTTTTTCTATGTGGACAGTTTGGAGGAAGAAGAGAATTAAAAATCGCTTGCGGCACAGCTGGGACTTCCTAGTTATGGCTGTTTGCTGGAGCATCTGGATAGAACGCAACAACAGGATTTTCCGTAAGGCCAAAATGTCTCTAGGCCAGGTTCGGTTGGCTATCAAGAGAAGATTGCTGCAATGGAAAGTGGTCCTTCAAGGGAAGAAGCTTGAACAACTAGACAATATTATTTGTAACCTTTTTTGATTTTTTGCTCACTTGGCTGTAAGATCTTTTCTTAGCTCTTTTTAATGAACTGGTAGGGGTCTAGGCCGAACCCCCCCTCATCCACTGAGAGGGTTTTCTCAAAAAAAAAAAACATCATGAGGCATAAGGTCACTGCCATAACAGAGCTAGGCACTTCCATGAATTGAATAAATATGATTGCATTCAAGAAAATACATTTACGAATAATAGCAGTGGCAGTGAGAACAAAAAAGAAACAAAAGAATAACAATTGGTGCAGTAGTAGCAGTGCTTACCAGTAAAAATATGATTTTAACAATTTATAAACTAAAAAAATGGAAGAAATAGGAAATAAGTTCAAACTCAAACTCTCCACACTCCTCAGCTTGAAATCCAATTGTGAAGAAAATTGTTTAAAAGCGAACTTAAAATATAATACTGCAGGGCTATATACCAAATATTAGCATACAGTGCTAAAATATAATATTGCATGCTTTACTGCAACCATCATCATACAGTGCTATAGATGGGTTCATTTAGCTTTATGTAAAATAAGATTCCATCACTTCAATTGAACCTGGTATATCTAGAGCAATCTTTATACACGAAGTGGACTCAGTGTGGAAGTCCTACATGCACATGAGGCCTTATTGCCTTCCCTAAGGGCTAAGGCAAAACGGCATCTAGCGATGGATCACTCTGACAAGACCAGCACCATATACAAGGTATAGGTGATTGCAAGTGTTAATGCAGACAAATATTTCAAATAGTGCAAAGCTGGACATAGTTGTCATATTTCGTTGAACACTGTGGGACTTCGGGGAGGTGCTACAATAATCCACATCTTTCCATAGCTGTGTAGGTAATGGAAAGTGTGGTTTCGGCATAGATGCCTTCAGTGTGAACATAATTATATGTACAGAATGTTTTTTTTTTTTTGAGATAATATATGTACAGAATGTTGTTGGAAGGATCTATCCTATTTCCGAACATGAGAACCCATTACCAATGTTGATAAATCTAGCACAAAGTGGTGGCTATGGGCTCATGTGGTGTTCTGAAAAGGGGTGTCCTACAAGTGCTGGACCAGGATACAGGATGCTTGAAGTTGCAAAACGTAGGGAAATGGGTAATGGTATTGTAGACATGAGACAGTGCTTATTATTTAACAGTGTACTGCAAAAATGTGTTATGATTATGAGCAATCTCAAGTGAGGCTGCTATGCTGATATTAAAGACTGGATGGTATTTTAGAAGAGCAATCTTGCACGGAGCTCACTAATTACAAATCGAAACTTTCATGGCCACACTCAAAATGCTATCGGTTTTCAATGACCTCCGTCTTTTAACAATGTCAAATTTCCAAAATAAAAATGCTGAGTTCAAAATTTTCATTCCTAGATGACAGTCGGCTAATAATTTTAAGGGCAGATTACAAAAACCTCCCCTGAACTATACGCCTCATTTCATATTGGTCCCTCAACTTTTTTTTTTTTTTGAACAATTTGATCCCTGAACTATGCTTTATCTACATGTAGCCCCCTCCGTCAACTTTTTATCCCAAAAATACCCTTATCAATTTCCAATATGACCCAAAATTGTTTTAGAATATTTACCTTATGCTTACTAGGACAAGCATATTTTCGGAATAAAAGTTGACAGGGCTAAATGCAGACAGAGCATAGTTTAGGGACCAAATGGTTCAAAAAAAAGTTGAGGGACCAATATGAAATGCAGCGTATAGTTTAAGGGAGGTTTTTCTAATTTGCCCTAATTTTAAAAGATTCGTAAACTCCTTCTACATATGAAGATATTTAAGAAAACTAGATTGCTAAGGAGATCAAATCAAGTTCGTCTAACTCTACATATCACGATCTTACCTGATTGTGGTTTATGCATCTAATTCCTCTGTAAGTCGAATCTATTAGTAATTTGAAAATGATACATGTTTCCCTTTGAAGGACAACCTACATATACAAATATTCCTTATAGAAATTTATATAACCATTTTTAAATTTAAAAATAAAATAAATATACCGCATTGGTAAGCGTTAAAAAAAAATACAAAAGGGAAACAATTCATACTATATTTAGATATATATATATATATATATATATATATATATATATATATATATATTTTCTACTTAATAATAAATAGTATGGGGTAGATGTAACATCTGTGTAGTTCCACGCGCTAGCGTATAATTACAATATAACTTATAAATAATGGTCTAAAATAATACAACTATATATAATATCTAATCATTACCAATAATGTTGAAAGTTAAATGTTCTATTAGGTTGTCATTTATTCTAATATAATACTCTCTTGTAATTATAATAATTTCCTTATATTATGAAACAGGTTATTGTTCTTTACACTGATGAGTTAATTGTATGGTCCATCATGAAGCTTCACAGTAAGGACCGCATAATGGGATGTGTCGGTAACATGTAGTCAACCTCAGCTTGGAAAGCTTGGAAGAGCCCATCTCCAACTCAACCAGAGCAAAATTGCCCTCCTCAATCCTGTGGTCTTCTCACTTCCCTCTCCCATAGTACTCTCCTCTTGGCAACTGACAATAGATAAGAGGTACTATCAATGCTCCAACAACATACATAATGACTGCTACAGGAAATTTACCAATGTTAGAGGAACCCTCTTCCCTAAATACAAGCATCAGATCATAGCAAAGATGAAATACGTGGATCTTGTGTATGAGAAGGGGAAGACAAGTAGGGGGTGGAAGAAGACGTTAACTTTGGAGTACAATCACCAAGATGGTGATGGATGATCAAACTGTGACACTCATAGGTCACACGGAGTCGATGATGCAACCTGATCTGCATAACCAGATCTTCATAGCAGTTATCTTGTATTATATTTGTTGTAAGAACTAACAACATTATTAGTAGCAGGAATTTTTTTCTTGTTTTATCAGTTTTTAGGTCGTTTTCTCTTGTTTTAGGACATTTTCATCTATATTTTCAGTTGTAGAACATGCTTAAATTGTTGGGAACGTCCACAATCATATTCATGTTAATTTCACATCCTTCTGGGCTTAACTTGGATGTGTAATCAGCCTTATAATTAGTAAATAAAAGGCTAACAAGTTCTACAGGACGCCAATGGTCAGGATTTGACTCAATTCAATGGTCGGTTGAGCATGCCTTAAGTTACTGATGACATGGCAAGTCATTGGGCCAAAATTACAAATTTTTAAGATCCACTAGGACCACATGAAGGTAGAAACTCCTTTACACCATCCCATCTCTCTCGTACTCTCTCCTTATCGTCATACACCCACTTTTCTTTGCTCGGCCCACTTGTCGTTCCCCTTTCTCTCTTTTAGGCCATCCCTCTTACCCTTTCCTCTCTCTCTTTCTTTGTTTACCCCTTCGTCTTGCCTTTGGTCCCTTGATTCCCTTCGATCTCCACTCTTGCTTGGATGCTCTAGGCCAACAAAAGAGAACAATGAGAAGAAGATTTCAGATTTGAATTATTTTGAGAGACGGCTCTTTGGGAGAATTCGTGCCCCCTATCTACCTCATTCATCCCTCGCTCAAGCAAGTGGTTCCTTGACAACGTGATTCCGAAGAATCTGGCACATCACGACGACCGACCTTGCTGGTTGCTCCGTGAGGTGATCGTTCACGAGCCTTGCTTCCCACGGCAGTTTTTTGTTCCAGGCTATATGTTTTTCGCTAATTCTTCTTCTTTATTTTATTTCATTATCATCCTCACTTTCACCCATTCATATCATACACATCACTATCCTGAACCTCATCTTCCGCTCCACATTAGAAAGCTGATACCACACCACATCCTCCCACCCCTACCTTTTTATTGCCCACCTTTACCATTGTCTAGGTCATTCATGCGTCATTATTTAATGCTCCGAAAGTTCTCAGAATGGCTTCATCAGTCCTTGACTACTGGATGCCTTTGCAGCCCTGTTTTGCTTTTATTTGACATCATTTTCTGACGCACTCATTAAAATCTGTTGATGTCCTCTTTCTTACTATATGCAGAAATTTAGTTTGTCATAAATTTAAAGCTATGCATGCTAGATTTTAACTTGTGCTTGTCATTGTTTGCACATCCTTGTAAAACTTGGAATTGTAGTGAACCTATTTACACACCTACATCATGTCGATATCAGATCTCCAGACTCCAGAGACGCAATGTCCTATCATAGTGTCTGATCCCTTTATTCCCTTCATCCTTGTGACACAGAGGCCTACAAATGTTTTATCTGGTTATACAAGAGCCATAGCTCCGATCTCTCTCTCTCTCTTCAAGAAAATTTTGCAGGAAAATAATTTGTTGGAAAGAAAGGAAATGAAAGGATAGGAAAAAAAAAGTGAATTTTAATATTATTGTTTGGTTGTCGAAAAAAGAAAGAAAAATTTTGAATTTTCTCTTCCATTCTTGTGTTTCCCCATGCTTTTGGCAAGAAAATCTTCATGCTTTTGGCAAGAAAATTTTTATGGCCTTTTGACAAAAAACTAGTTTCTCGGGAAAAATATTATCTTGTGGCGACCACACTTTCTCACCAACCAAACGCTCGATTTTACACGAAAAGTTGTACTTTTTCTTTCCTTTCTTATGTTTTACTAGCGACCAAACACACCATAAAGAGCGGGCTCTTGATCTAGGCCTACCCGCAAAATCTTTCACCAAATGAGTTTTGCGTGTGCAACAATCCTTATCACTGAAGGCAAAAGATTTAGAATTCAAATTCATCATCAACTAGATTGCGCAGAGTTAACATGGCGAGGCAAGAAAACATGTTATGCTCCAAGCCGATCTCATGACTTCCGTTGAGGCTTAGAGCGTATGCAATTCCAGTAGTAGATCTTCCTACAGTAAGAATATGACTGACGCCTTCACCTCCTATAGGGCTTCCACCACCAGTGGCACCACCCAAGGATCCTCCACCCCTAATGGAACTTTTCCCTTTATTTGCACCGCTAGTAGCCTCCACCTCCTGTGGAGCTTCCACCACCACAAACAGAGCCATCAGTGGAGCTTTTGCCTATAGTCGAACCACTAGAGCACATTGACTTCATCAGAGATAGATCACCACATGCTCCTCTAGCTTCACCTACACATGGCACATGCGCGTGGCAACTATTGAGCCACCACGACAGCCTACCCCACTGATTTCCTTGAATTCCTTTGTCAGGTTGTACAAGCACTTCCATATCTTATGATCCTCGCTTAATGTCAACATCTTCGCATGGGGCCTGCAAGTTTCCTATGGTATGGCACGTCATCCTTTGCTAGGACTTCACCATCAAATCTCACTCAGCGATGTCCCAAGGTGGTGGCCCTTGGCCCTTCAACTTATTCTTTTGCAGACGACATCTTCCGACCAAAACTAAAGGACGATTTTCACGCAGAAGCGAATGGTGCAACCTATGCAGTCAAAGTCGATAGTTGGCCCCTAGTTGGCCAAGGGCCGACTAGGGCTAGTCGGGACTAATTCAGGATTAGTCGGCCAAGACTTATTCTAACCCCTCCCCCCTCCCTAAACATATATGATATATGAACTAGCATAAATGTCAATAAATATATGATATTAGTCTGTCAATAACAATGCATGCATTCACACTTCACAGCATGAGTATAAATACATAAGTAACATAACACAGTTGTATTGGCTTCATGCCCATGGAAAGACTCAGAACTAAGAATTCATCACAATATTTGTTTGCTGATGTTTATTCTGTGAACAACCCCAATTTTGATTATAAGGTTATATGGATATCAACAAATAAACAATAATTATTTGTCTATCTTTATAGGGAAGAGTCATAGTTGCAACTCAAGACTTCAAGGCAATGCAAAAAAATCCAAATAAAATTGCTTGCAGAATGCTGCCTGGGGATAAGTCCCAGTTGCTAGTCGGGAACTAGTCGGGTCTAATGGGATCTAGTCGGGATTCCGTTCAGCTATGAAAGAATTGGAATTAGTCGGTCGGCAAAATGCCGCCTGGGGACTAGTCATCGACTCCCGATTTTGATAGCATAGGGTGCAACTTGATCTGCATCACAAAATCTTCAAGTTGTCTTTTATTTTATTTTTCATAACAACATTATTAGCATTTGTTTTCTTGTTTTATGAGTTTTTAGACAATTTTCTACTATTTTAGGTCATTTTCATCTATATTTTCAATTGAAACATGCATAAATTATGGAGGATGTTCACAATCGTTTTCGGATTGCTTTCAGATCATTCCAGGCTAACTCGGGTGCGTAATCACTTTTATATTTGATAAATAAATGGCTAAAAGGTTCTGCAAAGCGCCAATGGTCTAGATTAAACTCAATTTGATGGTCGGATGGGCATAACTTTAGTCACTGATAACGTGGCAAGTCATTGGGCCAAAATAACCAACTTTTAGGATATCCACCAGCAAAATTTTCAGAGGTGCGTGAGGCGAACCACTCGAGGCGCGCCTCAAGGAAAGCCCCCAAAGGAGCTGGATAAGGTGCTCATGCACTTGAGTCGTACGCCTCAAAATCTAAGGAGCCTCAGGGCGAGTCATACGCTTTAACCCCAAGGCGTACGCCTTAGATGTATCTGGTTTTTGTATTTTCTTTATGAATTGTGATTTTATTTTTTATAACTAATGCAGTTTTGTGGGTCCCAAGGGTTAAGTGGCCACCGTACCTCTCATGACACCTTATTTCCATCCACCGCTTCAAGCTCCTCAACATGGATAAAAGTCAAGAAGAATATGTGGATGTCGAAGTTGCTTTTAATACTATATAAGATGACGAGCACCAAATTCAATTTGATTGAGCGAGTCTTAGACTTTACAGTGGAAATTTATTATTTTTACGCGTGCCTTTTATTTTGAATAATAAAAGTTTGGGTTGGAAATTATGGATTTATGTTGGATTTTGTGACGTTATATGGAATTGTAGCTTTGGTAAATATTGTCTCAAACAAGGTTCGAAATTTCCATTTCGGTCAATTTTTCGACCTTCTGGAAAATGGATATATTTCGTGGAAATATTTCGACAGTGTGGAAATATTGTGATTTGATGGAATGGGATTTCGACCAGATCTCGCGAGAATTTCGCGAAATATCGCCCCAAATCGCGAAATATCGGAGAGATTCGCGAAATTTCACAGTGAAACGATAGGCGGGCCAGTCTCTTTCGGCCGCCCCACGTGGATGGGCCCCAGCTGTCTCAAAAGAGACAGGAGGCACGAAATATCGCGAAAATCCCCAATATACCGTGAAATATCGCGCGATATTTCGCGAAATATCGCCCAGAAAACAACAATCGCCTGTCGCTCTCGGCCGCCCCACGTGGGTGGGCCCCAGCTGTCGGCTCGAGATTTCGTGATCTCGTGTTTCTTTCAATTTCGCGTGATATTTCGCGAAATATCGCGGTCAACCGGCTTTCGGTCGGTTGCGCTCTGCACAGCACGTGATGCGGGACCCACATGTCTGCGCGATATTTCGCGACATTTTGCAGACTTTACATTTCGCACGATATCTCGCGAAATATCGCGACTTATATGTGATTTCCATTCCGCTCGAAACCGCAGGCGGGATTTCGTGCCGAGGTTTCAAAAAAACGAGATATTTCACGATATTTCTCGAGATTTTGAACATTGGTCTCAAGTAAGCAATTTAGGTACGATGGTACACTTTACACACATTATGAATATACTTTGGTAAACTATTACGATGACTTGTGGATGTGGAATTGCATATTTTGATTTATAATGTGAAACTATTAATTTTTATGAATTTCTCTATTTTTATCTTTGATTTAATTTTTAATTTTAATTTACATATTTATTTAATTAGAAGAAAAAAAAACTCGTTTGAGGCTTATGCCTCATGCCTCGAGGCTTTGGCCAGTTAAACGCCTCAAATCACGCATTTGTGTCTGAAAACTTTGTCCATCAAGCCCACATAAAGGGAGAAACCCCTACACACCATCCTCTCTATCTATCTACCTATCTATCTATCTATTTATCTATGTATCAACATTGATCCACGTGCAAATCCCCCCTCTCTCTCCCAAGCCGTCCCCTCATTTTTCTTTCTTTATTTCCTTGTTTATCACTTCATCCTGACCTTCCACCCTTGCTTGGATGCCCAAGCCTATAAAAGAGAAGAATAAGAAGAAGATTTCATATCTAGCCTAATTTGACAGAAGACTCTTTGGGAGAGGCTCGTACCCACATCTATCTCTTTCATCCATCGAACTAGCGAGTGGTGTCTTAGCACCATGATTCTGAAGGATCACAGTGCATCTCAGCGACCGACGTTGCTCCATGAGAGGGTCGTTAGTGAGCCTTGCCTTCCCACGATAGTTTCTTTGCTTCGGCTATATCTTCTTTAGTTATTCTTTATTTTATTTCGTTATCATCTTCATCTTCACCAGTTCATATCATATCCATTGCTAACCCCCCCCCCCCAAAAAAAAAAAAAAAAAAAACATCTTCCACTGCACATTAGTATCCGCACCCTAAGGCTTTGGAAGTCGTAGGTTGCTTTGTTATAGCACAAGCCAATATCGCACCACATCACGCACCCGCCACCATAGTACCAAAACTCGGCCCGAGTCGACTCGGGCTATGACTCGGTTCAGCTTGGGCTATTTACTATTTTGAGTTTTTAAAAAATACACACACACATATATATATAATATAATATATATATATAATTACCGAGTCGCCCGAGTCGAGTCTTTGAGTTACTCGACTCGATGGACTTTCGAGTCGAGTCTAAGTTAAGGGTTTTTGAACACTGCCCGCCACTACCTTTTTATTCCCCACCTTTCCTGATGTCCAAACATTTAATCAGACATTGTTTGATGCCCAGAAGATGCTAGCACCGCATTTTTGTCATTTGGATCTTTCATTTGGTCATATTACCATCTCGGATCACCTAATTATCAATATTACCACTTGGACTCGGTTTGTTCGATATAGTGGATGCCATTTATATAAAGACTTTAAAAAAAAGCAAAAAAAGAACAAAAATTAGGAAGAATCGAAGAACAACAAAGATCGGAGGAGATTATTGAAAAAATAAATAAAGTTAAAACAAAGGATCATAAAATACTTACGTAGATTTGATACTTTTGAAGAAAAGATCCAATCTTCTTTTTACCCCTCTCCCTTGTTGGCAATGTCACAAAAGGTCCCTCACCAAACCCTAAAAAGTACCGAAATAGATAGGAAAGAAGATTGGAGAAATTTTTGAAAAACTCTAGACTTGGTTTATTTACCTTATCACCAAATATAGGGTTTCAGGGGGTCTTTTGGGCAAGAAATCAACTTGGCATGTTTAGGAGGGGTCTTAGGGCTTTAAAGAAGAAGTTTGAAGGAACAAAGAGAGAGAATTGAAAAACAAGCTCAAATCTGCATTTATCGGTTGTAGCTCCTTGGGGTTGCAGGCGCACTAGGCACGCCTAGCCTAGGCGCACTTGCGCCCAAGCTGGCCTAGTCATTGCCTAGTAGAGGCACAGGTCTGGCACCTTGACGCGTCTAGGCGGGCCTTTGATTGCCCAGTTCTCTACACATGCAACTTTTAGGCTTCCTATGATATCCCCGTTTCTAACCTTTTACTTCCTGGTTTACGTACATTCACTTAAGCATCTTCACTTCCCCAAGATTCAAAATAAATGTTAGTACATCTTCGTTGCCCAACCTTAACACCATACTCTATTCCTTGCACAACAATTCCAACCATCTAGCATATCCATTCCAATAACTATCTTATAGAATTTTCTTTGCTATTCCCAGCCCTTCCAGTTCAACAAACTTGTTGAAATCCTCTTTGAAATACTTTGGTCTATTTCAAATTTCAGTATCACCTGGGGGACTGGAACCAAGATAATGAGAGGAGTGACACTAACAAACAGTTGTCCACTAACTGCGACATCTAAGTAGCCACACCTACAAGAAACCACAGGGTGCAAATTCTGATCTAAAAAAGTATACTTTTGTTACACACAAAAATATAATATGTCTACATCTAAATCAAGATATTTGTGAAAAAATCATTAGCAACATGACTTTTACAAATCCAACCAGTATAGAGCATGGAACAACTTAGAAAGGGTTAAAACAATTTATACTGATTTTATTACCAGCTCAATTAAATATTAGCAATATTGAATTGGTGGAGGTAATATACCGTGGCATAATCACTAGCAATAAGATGAGCAGAGAGCAAACCCCCAAGAATCCGAATTGTTGTCTCAAATACTGAAACAGTCTTGTTCTACGCATAGTAAACAAAAAGATTAATGAACAGAAAGAATATAGTATTCTCAACATGCAAAGCGAACTAAATTTTGAAAATAGCATGGGTATTTCTCAGTGATGAAGTAGAAATAGATATGAATGATAAAGATGACTAGCCTAAAAAAGAATAAGATATGTGATAAATGCATCCTAGACCGACATTAACCACCAAGCCTTCTCAACCTGCAGTGAGACCTAATAAAGTCACTTGGTCATGGTGAGCATGGAAACCTACTCTACTGGCTTCACAGTTTGAGCTCATGCAACCAAGGAGTGATCATATAGGACTACTTTGGAGTTGGGAGGAATCCACTCATGCATGATGCATGCAAGTAGGCAGGCAGACACACATTCAAGCATTCGAGGAAACTAGTATCACAATTTTGTTGTGTTTATGAAAAATTACGTTGAAAAAATGTGTGGTATACAGATACTAACAGACATTACAAAACATGGTTAATTATTTCCAGTGTACATACTGTGGTTGTTGATATCATTAAGCACTTTACACAGTATAAATAGTCATGCCAGATATATAAGCATGTGTTCTACATCCAATTCAAGGGGAAAAAAATACTTTTTACATGATAGCAAGGGAGAAGGTTAACAAATTGGAATCATGTAAAAATGGCCAGCCATTGAGGTGCACCTTTGTAGTACTAAGACAGAAGTATTAGAATAATGTGGTATTTACATTTTCTTGCATAATTACGTTGGTATGAAAAAAGCATTCACCAGTGTATCAGGAGAGTAGGGGTGGCAACAATTCGGATCCTATGCATATCAGATCAGAACCCAAAATCATATTTGATACACATTTCAAGAAATATCAAGTAAGCAATGAAACATTTATATCTAGTCCTTGTGATTAATGCACTTAAAGATCATTAAATTATGCTGATGTCAATTGCAGTTCAACTATTGCAGCCATCAACAATGCCTAGTATGAAGACGATTGATTACAACATCAAGAGTGGTGTGACTTACAATATCAAACCGTACATTTCTACCAACCCAATCAACAGCTGCACCGAATCGTTCTCGATCCCCAAGTAAAGCCAATGTATCCAAAGAATCTATCTGTTTAATGCGATGAATGATAACAACAAAAAGGTATAAAACGAAACCATTTAATTGGATGTTTTTAGAATAAAAACTTTAGTAAGAAATTATACTTTCTTACAAGAGTAAGGGCATAACCACCAAGTGTATCATCTCCTTTACAGGCTAAAGGCCTTAGTTCATCAAGAGGAAAAGCATGCTGCATATACCCATCAAAGGCATGATAAAACATCCCACGCACCTATAGCAAAAAAAAGGCATGCTCAACTTAGATGGAAAAAAAGGTCATCCATTGGAGAAAGATACTAGTTGTTTATTGATTTACAAAAAAAAAGGTCATCCCAAGTTGTTTATTGTTTATGCTTCAACTAGTTGTTTATTGATTTACTGTCTACATGCAGCAAAAGAATGTCAAGGGATTTTGTGAGGTAGGATCTCAATAACTTATCAAATATGATTTTTTTTTTTTTGAGAAATCCCTCTCAGTGTATGAGGGGGGGTTCGGCCTAGACCCCTACAAGTTAATTAAAAATAAGAAATTCGGGTACAAAAACAGGACAGAAAAGCACAATCAAAAGAGGTTACAAATAATGTTATCTAACTGCTGAAGTTCCTTCCCCTGCAAGGCAACCTTCCACTGAATCAGTCTCCTCTTAGCCGAATTCTTGACAACTTCTGAATCCGAACTCTTCTGTCTAAAAATTCTGCAATTACGCTCCATCCAAATACTCCAGCACACAGCCATAACCACCAAGTCCCAGCTGTGTCGGAGTCGTCTCTTAATGTGTTTCTCTCTCCAGACAGTCCATAAGGAAAACACTGATCCTGGCGCACCTCTAATCTTCAGGCCTTTCCTCAGAGGATCCCAAATCTTCTGAACAAATGGGCAATGCAGAAACAGATGGTTAACATCTTCACGGCCATGCCTGCATAGGACACAGTCAGCATCTGTGACCCGTTGATTACCACGACGAAGTAAATTGGTTTTAGTCAGCAGCTTCTTCTTTATCATCAGCCACATAAAAATTCGAATCTTCAGTGGTGCTTTGGCCTTCCACAACGCTCCAGCCACCGGGCATATCACTCCTCCCTTGTTAATGAAGTTGTAGAAGGATTTCGTAGAAAAATTACCTGAGGGTGCCAGTCTCCAAGTTGCCTCATCCTCTGCGTCATCTAAAGTAATGAGTTGCAGAAGGTCCATCAGCTCACGGACTTGGAATTGAAGAAATATCGGGATATCTCTACGGAATTTCAGATCCCAAGTGGTGGTATTATCAGAAACTAGGCATTGAGATCGAACCGACGCTTTCTTATCCCAAGCTAGCTCATATAGGTCCAGATACCAATCTTTAAGCTGACCCTCCACCAGCCATCTATCCTCCCAGAAAATAGTGGACTTCCCGTTTCTCACACGCAGCTTAGTCCCACATTTATATATGTGACCTATCTTTTGGATTCCTTTCCAAAAAGGCGAGATTTTCCCAGAAATTCTACTCCGAACCTGCAGCGGCTTGAATCTCTTGAAATATCTCCCCCAAATCACCGAGCTCCAGTGATCTCCTTGATCATTCTAAAGTCGCCACCACCACTTACCCAGCAGTGCTCTATTGTGGTCCGCAAGATTGATGACTCCCAGCCCTCCTTCTTCTTTGGATTTACAGACCATACCCACTTAGCCAGGTGATAAGCCTTAACGCTAGCGTCCGCCCCTTTCCACAAGAAGTTACTTCTGATCGAGTCTATCTTCGAGATGACCCACTTAGACATAAGATAAAAGGAGAGATGGTAGGACGGTATCATCGTGAGAACTGCATTAATAAGCGTCAATCGTCCTCCCAGCGAAAGGTTTCTGCCTTTCCACCCTGCTAGCCGGATATCCATTTTCTCAATATTACCTTGTACCAGTCGCTCTTCTTGATTCTATTGTCATTCAGCGGTAGACCCAGATATTTCGTAGGTAGGGAATCTCTACGGCAATTCAGCACTGCAGCGAGAGAAGTCGCAAGCTGATCATTGACTCCAATATGGAAAAGAGAGGTCTTCGAGAAGTTCACTTTCAGTAGAAACAATCTCTAAAGAATATAGAAGGCCACTATAAGGTTTTGTTAGTGCCCGAAACCGCACATGCGCATCCTTATCCAAGCAACACGGAGTGGCCAGGGGCAGGGCGATGGTTACCGTTGGCATGGTCCGTGCTGCTAGGGCAGGGCGACGGTGGTCATTGACACGGCCAAGGTTCAAAATCACAATATTGGTTGCGGTATCGGTCGGCCCCGAACCGGTATGTACCGACCGATACGGACCGATACCGGTTGAGGAAAAAAACAAAAAAAAAATTAATCATGTCAGTATTGATCCGTACCGGTCAGTACTGGCCGGTACGGGCCAGGTATTATTAACTGATCTTTATAATTCCACTTTAATGTAGATTTTAAATGTATTCTCTAATATTAATGGACTCGAGCTTCATCCGGATATTCATGTTCATTCAATATCATAGAAACAAATATATTTCAAACAAAAATAATAATTATTGTAATGAAATATTGTCTACTTTTTTCTTTTGACACCCCTCTTGAGATTTGATATTCGTGCAATTATATGGGAACCCCCACACTTTGAGCTAATGGAGCTTTAGAGTCCACACGGAAATTAGTAGCTCAACATTCCAGTATCTGTAAGGTTTTTTTTCTTCCTATTTTGGAAGTTATTATTTTAATGTATAACATGAATAAGGAAATTATTTACCTCATATTTTGATAATTTATTCACCGCTGACTTGTAGCTACTACACAAGCTCAAGAAATAATTAGTGCGGTTACTACACATTTGTTCACCGCTGACAATTTGTTCATCGCTGACTTTTAGCTACTACACATTGCTGATGCCTCGGGATCAAGTGTTGTACCGGTCTCGAACTGGGCAAAACTGGTACGTACCGGTATCGGTCGAGATTTCAAACCTTGGGCACGGCTAGAGCGGACGAAGGATGGTAAGCCCAGTAGAACTCAACGAAGAACACGCCTAAGATGACGTTAGGAGGGGGCTCGCTGGAGATGACATCAACATGACGTCAATCGGGAACTCGCCGGAGGTGATGTAATCTGGGAGCTCAACTGAGGTGACGTCAATATGATGCCAGTCGGGAGCTCGCCCTCAGATGACGTCAGCAGGGATCTCGCCTGTGGTGACGTTGGTATGACATTAGTCGGGAGCTCAACCATCACGGCGTCAACATGACATCAGCTACGAGCCCACCTGAAGTGCCTTCAGCATAACATCAGTCGGGAGCTCGACCATGACGACGTCAGCATAACGTCAGCAGGGAGCCCGCCTGAGGTAACGTCAGCAAGGAGACTATCTAAGGTGACGTCGGCATCACGTCAACTGGGAGCTCACCCTCGACAATGTTAGCATAATGTCAGCAGAGAGCTCGCCTAAGGTGACATTAACCGAGAGCTCTCATGAGGTGACATTAACCGAGAGCTCGCATGAGGTGATGTTAACAAGGAGCTCATGCATAAGAGGATGTCAGCATGACATCAGCAAAATGCTCGCGCTTGAGAGAACGTCAGCATGACATCAGCAATAAGCTCACCTGAGAAAACATCAGCAAGGAACTCGCCTGAGATGACGTCAATATAACATCAGCAGGGAGCTTGCGCCTGAGAGGACGCCGGTGTAACGTCAACAGGGAGCTCGCCTTGTATTGCAACAATCAACCTACAAGCGGTAGCTCAGCTGAAAAAGAGAGCTCGTCCTGACATCAGCGAGCTCCCTTACGATAACGGATAGGCAGTCCTCTGACTTCTTCACAAAGACTTCCCCAGCTCATCATCGGAGCGCGGACAAGTCGAGCGGATGCAGAAGTATAGTAAGCGCCAGGCAGCACACAGAATCAACAGCCATGACGCTGACCCCCCAACAACTGTGTGACGCATGGCATGGAAAAACGACGCGCTCCACGTCTTCGACCACCTGACAACCCACGATGGCACCAGCCTGCCACCAACCAAGATACGACACGTAGAGATTCTCTGACGGACTAGGGTCCCTGCGACACAACACCACCTGCACTTGGCTATCAGTAGGCTGGCCCGACAAATGACGTTTGGCGCCAATGGTGACACGTCATCAGTCAACCACGGGTCGAGCACGTGTCGACATGTCCAACCACCGGGTCCCTATAAAAATCCAATTAGGGAATTATTCACGGAGGAGGCCAATAAGTAAGAACCTCTCTCTCTCTCTCTCTCTCTCTCTCTCTCTCTCTCTCTCTCTCTCTCTCTCTCTCTCTCTCTCTCTCTCTCACTCTCTCTCTCTCCCTCTCCCACACACAAACACTTTGCTTGGCCTTCACCCCCCACTGGTTCTTGACTTAAGAATCGAAGGGTCGTTGCTCCATAAGGGGCCGATCGTCTCTGACCCCTCTTTGTTTTTGCAGTTAGTTTGCTCCCGTTGCTCTTTGATGGGCACATCAAACAACCCGTTACATGCATGTACGGACGTTCACATAGGATGATTGTGCATCCAGTGTTTATGGATTAGAGGTTGAGAGACCCACTTTGCCCATTTACTATTTGGAGGCCCGCCAATTAATAAATGTAATTATTTTGCATTTTTGGACATATTATTTGTTTAATTTCTACTCATGTATAGTGGGGGTTGTCCACTAGTTGTTAGTGGATAGTTAGTGTTAGTGGGTAGTTGTGTGATAGCCTATACGATACGCCATTGTACAGCATGTGGAGGAGAAATAATGACGATGAATGAAAGCAACTACTCTTAGTGGTGATTCTGAGGCCATCTCTTTATCTCTTCCTATCTCCCTCCCCCCCCCTCCTCTCGCTCTC
The DNA here is from genome assembly GCA_947650365.1 of Chamaelirium japonicum. Taxonomy (NCBI): domain Eukaryota; kingdom Viridiplantae; phylum Streptophyta; class Magnoliopsida; order Liliales; family Melanthiaceae; genus Chamaelirium; species Chamaelirium japonicum. The sequence continues at coordinate 20,394,610 of OX393552.1, forward strand.
ACCCGTTCTCTGTGTAGCCGCCTGTGCGACCCGCTCTCTCTCTCCAATCTCGCTCTCTCTCTGGTTCTCTATGTGCAAGGGCCAACCCGAACCCCTCCCCTCTCTCTCTCTCTCTGGTTCTCTGTGTGTAACGACTAACCCCGACCCCCTCTCTCTCTCCCTTCTCTCTCAGCAACAACGTCCGGCATCAAATTGGTATCAGAATCGGTCTCGACGAGTTCCATCCCAACGAGCGATCCTCGAGTAACATCATTGTATCACCGTCGCCCTCATCCCCCATTGTTACCATAGAGCCATCTACATCATCATCACCATGTCCATTACATCATAGAGAAACAAAATATATATATATAGAAAGAAAAAACAACAGTCAGAGCTCGACAGCGACTGCTTGAAAACGCTAGCGTGCTCGCCATCTGCGACCAGGCCTCGACGGCCACCACAGACCCTCTCGACCTCGATTCGCCCCACCAAGCTCCGAACTGCATCACAACGACTCGACGTCAGTCTCCAATCACAGCTCGGCTCCGCCCGACCTCGAGTGGTCAAGTCCAGTGTAGTCAAGGCGTCGCCTAGGCGTTTTGGACCCCCGACCGCCTAGGCCATGGCTAGGCGGGGGATGGAGTCTAGGCGGCCGCCTAGGCCACCGCCTTAGTGCCTAGGCGGCCGCCTAAGCCACAGCCTAGGAGCCTAGTTATGTAAATTTTAAAAAAAAAAGTCGGTTCAAATTGAGTTTTCTTAAATGTCGTTTGGTTTTATAGGTCCCTGTTGCTTAATCAATGGCCAACATCATGCATCATTAATGGGGAAAAAAAATATTGTGTCCATGTTCTCAGGGTTTAAAGAGGAAAAAGTCGAAAGACATATAAGGATTATTCATATAAGAGTGACGATGATGTAGATGGTTAGGTGATTTAGATGAGTAATTTTAATTGTTTTTTTTTGGGGATACGTGGTTGTGAAATGTTCCAATAACAATAGATTATCTAATATGGTTATATTTATGCTTATGTTATTTGTTTGAATTTATGGCTATGATAGGGTTATGTTGCTCTTGCTGATATGTGATTAATATTTGCAACATATAATCATTGTGGTTGACGTGTGATTCCTATTTGATGCAATAATAATGGTTTTGTAGTTTACCATACGCTCTGGATTATACCCATTATCAAATAGTATTATTTCTTTCTCTAGAAATTAAATTTTATTATGCATAAAATCATAAATTACTTATGTATATATATGACTTATATTTATTTAATATATTTAATTTTTATCGCCTAGGCCTCGTCTAGGCTTCGCCTAGGCACCGCCTCGCCTAGGCAGACCAAATCGTCTAGGCATCGCCTTGACGCCTTGACTACACTGGTCAAGTCCGGGTCTGATCCACCCCGCTGGAAACCTCCCGACAGTGTCCGATGCCGCCCAGTCCTGCACGCGTTGACCCACTGTTGTCGTCCCTCGCCGTCGACCTCCAGTCACGGCCCAGCCCACATCTGACCGCAATCGATCCATCCCCATCAGAGCCCTCCCAAGTCCCAACCACGACTGTCGCCGCTCATATCATCTAGACCCCTCCTGTCCCAGCCCGACGCCCCCGGCACCCTCCAATCGCCACAATCAGACAACTCGATCCCTGTTGACCACCTTTGGACGCGTCCCAGTCTCCCCTCATGTTGTCGCCTGCTCGTGCCACCATCTACTGCCTCCTCAACCTCCCGACGACATGATCCAGCCATCTGCCAGCGCCAAGAGCCCCCACCGACTTTTCTCTCTGATCTCTCGTGTGAGAGAAGAGAGGAGTGTGCACGAGATATTTTATCATGTGCCCCTATTACCAACTAGGGCACCCCTCCCTCGGTGCTAACAATTGTTGGGGAACCCTAGTTAAGAGGCAGGCACCCCGGACTTATTGCAACTGTTTCTCTTGGGTAACTATCCCTTCTGGCACCCTAGCTAAGCTCTGCACCCACCCCTGTTAAGGCTGCTGGCACCCGTCTTAAGGCCTCGTACCAGCGGATTAAAAACATGCCCCTGTTTTGTGGGCACCACTTCCCCCTCCCCCCTCTATGGTTGTTGGCACTTGCAAATTAAAACCTTGCCCCTGTACTATAGGCACCACTCCCCCCCCCCCCCCCCGCTCCTCCCTCTTTGGCTATTGGCACTCGCAGATTAAAACTATGCCCCTGTGATGTGGGCACCACTCCCCCCTCCTCCCTCTGCGACTATTGGCGTCCCCACGCATACCCCGTCAGTTTGTTTGCCCCATGGATTGGGTTGCCTCTCCTTTCTCCCTCGATCTAGTGGATTTCAGGTATCCTATCTAGCTTCTAAGTTCTAACACATGCTTTCTTCTCAGCTTCTAGTCCCACTCGTTTGTTTCTTTGTCTCACACATTCGTCTTCTCTCTGGTGCTTATGCAAAGCTTTAGTTATCTTACGTTCAACTTACCAAAATAAAGAAAACAGGCCCCACTCAACCTTCCGCCATCCACCCACGAAACCCACAGATTCGTGTGATCCCCCCCCCCCCACCTACACACACACAACCAACCCGTGTTGCCTCTTGATGATGTTGACTGCACCTTGTTCCCTTGTCGTTGCCCACCTGTCGTCCCCCTTGTCGCAGCCTGCAGGATATTACTCGACAAGGTCGAGTCCTTCCCACCCCGGGAAGATTGATAGGGACATCAGGCCACCGATTACACACGTGGACGGACGTCGACGAAGGAGAGTTGTGCATACAGTATCTCTATGGATCGAAGGTTGACAGGCGCACTTGGCCCATTTACTATTTGGAGACCCTCTAGGAATATCAGTAATTATTTTGCACTTTCAGACTTATTATTTGTTTAATTTCTGCTCATGTCTAGTGTGGTTGTCCATTAGCTGTTAGTGGTTAGTTGTGTGCTAAAGTTGTGTAATAGCCTATATGATAGACCATTGTATAACATGTGGAGGGGGAATGATGATGATGATGAATAAAAGCAACTACTCTTGGTGGTGATTCCAAGGCCCTTTCCCTATCTCTTCCTATCTCCCTTCCCCCCCTTCTGTTTCTCGTTCTCTGTGTAGCCGCCCATGCGGCCCGAACTCTCTTTTCGATATCTCTCTGATTCTTTGTGTGCAGTGGCCAACCCTGACCCCCCTCTCTCTCTCTGATCTCTCTCTCACTCCAATCTCTTTCTCCGACCAAGACCACCCGACTCCACCCACAAGAAGAGGTCGACGATTACTCCTCTGACATTTTGGCGTCATCTGTGGGACAAGGGCCTAGCTGAATACCAATGTCCAAGTGTTAGACCAACACGTTGGCGGATCTAGTAAATCGACTACTCCGTAGGGCCAAGTGAAGCGTAGTCTCCCCCTATGTCATGGGGGACCTAGCTTTTTATAGCTAGCTAGTGGACCATTTCATTCTTTAGCTCGCCTATGGACTCCAGTCCTTCAATCTGCCCATGAGCACCGCTACTTGTAGCTCACCCGTGAGCTCCAATCCCTTAGCCCGCCCGTGGGCACTACTACGTAGGCTCCAGTCCCTCAATCCGCCCATGGTCACCACTAGTCGTAGCCCGCCCATGGGCTCCAGTCCATCAGCCCGCCCTTAAGCACCACTAGTCATAGCTCACATATGGGCTCCAGTCCCTTTATACCGCCTGTGAGCATTGCTAGTCGTAGTTTGCCCGTGGGCTCCAGTCCCAGAGCCTGCCCGTAGGCACCGCTAAACATAGCTCGCCCGTGAGCTTCAGTCCCTTAGCTCACTCGTGGGTTCTCTGTCCCTCAGTTCGCCAGTGAGCATCATCACCCTTGGCTCGCTCATGGGCTCTCGTTCATCAGCTAACCCATAGGACCCAGACCCTCGGTTTGCATGTGTGTTGTTGGGGGATATTTTTCGATGGTCCTTGCGGTCGTCCTGCAAAACAGAGAGAACGTAAGAACGGCTGGCTCCCTTAGGAGCGCAGACCCTCCGACGCTCAAGTCAGAACAGGTACGAACAGGGGAAAGCTGTAGTAGTTGGAAAGTGGTAGGGTTGAGGGTTTTGAACCTGTACTTTGGAGCCGGGGGTGGTACCTTTATAGACTTTTGCAGCCCATCAGAACCTGACACGTGGCGGCTTCTTCCTGCACCTTCTATGCCCCATGTGGGCTCGGCTTCTTCCTGCACCTTCTATGCCCCATGTGCTAGCCCACATGGGCTCTAACGGCCTTTGTCATCTAGCCTGCCAGGCGGTGGAAAAGGGGGATGCACCGGTCTTGTCCTTGCCAGGTGGAGATTCTGGAAAGCTCTAGTCTGGGAGGTCCTAAACCGACTCTGTCGGCTTCCGTGGACTGCAATCTATGCTATCAAAGTCGGGACTAGTCGGCGACTAGTCCCTGGGCGGCATTTTGCCGACCGATTAATTTCGATTCCGTCATTGCTGGGCGGAATCCCGACTAGTCCCCGACTAGACCCGACTAGCCCGACTTGTCCCCGACTAACGACTGTCGACTAGTCCCCATGTAGCATTCTGCAAGCAATTTTTTTTTTTGAAAGGAGTCTGCGCAAGCAATTTTGTTTGGATTTTTTTACATTGGCTCAAAATCTTGAGTCGCAAGACTCACAACTATGGCTCTTCCTTGTAATCATCTGTTGAGCACCTGAGAATCTCAGATAAAAACATAGACAAATAATTAGTTTATTTGTTGATATCCATATAACCCTATAATCAAAATTGGGGTTGTTCACTGATTAAACATCATCAAACAAATATTGTGATGAATTCTTAGTTCTGAGTCTTTTGACATGGGCATGAAGCCAATACAACTGTGTTATGTTAGACTGTTACTTATGTATTTATACCCATGCTGTGAAGTGTGAAGGTATGTATTGTTATTAACCGACTAATATCATATACTTATTGACATTTATGATAGTTCATATGTCATATATGTTTAGGGAGGGGGGGAGGGGTTAGAATAAGTTTTGGCCGACTAGTCCCGAATTAGTCCCGACTAGTCCTAGTCGGCCCTTGGCCGACTAGGGTCGACTACCGACTTTAACTGCATAGACTGCAATCGTCCACGTAGCCCCATGGGGGTAGTGACACATGTCGATTTGGCACCACCTTACTGCAGGCGACCTCCGTGGGCAATGGAGGCGACCTCCTTAGCTGTTGGCGCGATCAGGCGAGCTCTTTGAGCGATCTGCGACCTCTACCACGTGCGAGCTGGTCGCATGCGGTGAGGGTCGACCCGAGGCGGGCTGTAAGCCACAGCCACAGGCGTACTCGGAAGGCAAATAGGCGAGCTCTTCAGTCGTTTCCCTGATTAGGCGAGCTCCTGAGCTAGCTGTAAACGTCGGGTTTGGCGAGCTCCGGGAGAGCGGTGGGTGTTCATAGATATCAAAGTTTCCTATTAGCAAAAAGGGGCGATCTCTTGGCGTGCGAGCTGGTCGCCGGGCCGGCTGTGAGCACCAGCCACTAGGCGACCTCTACCACGTGCGAGCTGGTCGCATGCAGTCAGGGTCGACCCTGGGCGGGCTGTAGACCACAACCGCAGGCGGTCTCTGTCCAAGAGACGCAACGATCTGCTACTGCAAGCGCCGGGAGGGCTACGAGCACCAGCCACTGGGCGATCTCTATCACGTGCGAGCTGGTCGCATGCGGTCAGGGTCAGCCCTGGGCTAGCTGTAAGCCACGGCCATAGGCAGCCTCGTGTAGAGAGCTTAGACTCGCAGCACCTAACAAATGAGGCCTCAAGGAAGATGTTGCTCTGTTCAAGGGACACAGTCCTCCGTTACTGCAAGCGTCGGGCGGGCTGTGAGCACCAGCCGCGGTGCGACCTCCGCGTGCGAACTAGTCGCATGCGACCGGGGTCAGCTCTGGGCGGGCTGTTAGCGCCAGCCACAGGCGGCCTCGCGTAGAGACTCCGGGCGGGCTACGAGCCACAGCCACGGGTTGGCCCCGAGCGAGCTATGAGCCACGGCCACGGGTGCTTCTTCTATCTTTGTGTCCTGCTCAAATTGCCTCCCGCTACAGCCACGTGGACAACAAACTGGTGAGAATTTTTGCACCAACATTACCCCCTCCTGAGGGAGCGGCTAAGCATAGCCCCGCTCGCTCAGGAGTTTAACAAGGTTGTCCCGCTCCAGATCGCGCTCCCAACTAGCGGATAGCCGACGAGCCGATTTGTGAGCTTGACTTCTGAGGGTCTTGTTGTCAAAAGATCGGATCGCTTCCTCCGGAGCCGCGGGCGAATTCCTTCGTATGCAAGTTAATCGTATGCAGCCGGGGTTAGCTCCGGCGGGCTATTGGCACTAGCTGTAGGTGGCCTTGTACCGAGGGTTAGTGCTCCAGCCACAGGCGACCTTGCGCCGAGAGTTTTGACTCTCAGTACCTCATGAGTGAGACCTCGAGGACGATGCTGCGTTGTCCAAGGGACGCAGCGATCCTCTACTGCAAGCGCCGGGCGGGCCAGGAGCACCAGCCGCGGGCGACCTCCTTCCTGTGCGAGCTAGTCGCACGCGGTCGGGGTCCACTCCGGGCGGACTGCAAGCACCAGCCGCAGGCTACCTTGCGTAGGGGGCTTTGACTCGCAATGTCTCAAAAGTGAAGCCTCGAGGATGATGCTGCTTTGTCCAAGGGACGCAGCTATCTGTTACCGAAAGCGCCGGGCGGGCTGGGAGCACGAGCCGCAGGCGACCTCCTTCCTATGCGAGCTAGTCGCACGCGGTTGAGGTCCACTCCGGGCGGGTTGCAGGTACCAGCCGCAGGCGACCGTGCGTAGGAGGCTTTGACTCGCAGTGCCTCATGAGTGAGGCCTCGAGGACGATGCTGCTTTTTCCAAGGGACGCAGCGATCCGCTATTGCAAGCGCCGGGCGGGGCCGGGAGCACCAGCCACGGGCGACCTCCTTCCTGTGCGAGCTAGTCGCGCGTGGTCAGGGTCAGCCTTGGGCGGGCTGTTGGCACCAGCCACAGGCGACCTTGCGCCGTAGGCTTTGACTCGCAGTACCTCATGGGTGAGGCCTCGAGGATGATGTTGCTCTGTCCAAGGGACGCATCTATCTGTTACCGCAAGCGTCGGGTGGGCCGTGAGCACCAGCCGCGAGCGACCTCCTTCACGTGCGAGCTAGTCGCATGCGGTCGGGATCAGCTCCGGGCGGGCTGTTGGCACCAGCCACAGGCGACCTTGCGTAGGGGGCTTTGACTCGCAGTGCCTCATGAGTGAGGCCTCGAGGACGATACTGCTTTGTCCAAGGGACGAAGCGATCCGATACTGCAAGCGCCAGGCGGGCCGGGAGCACGAGCCGCAGGCGACCTTCCTGTGCGAGCTAGTCACACACGGTCGGGGTCCACTCCGGGCGGGCTGCAGGCACCAGCCGCAAGCGACCTTGCATAGGGGGCTTTGACTCGCAGTGCCTCATGAGTGAGGCCTCGAGGACGATGCTGCTTTCTCTAAGGGACGCAGCTATCTGTTACCGCAAGCGCCGGGCGGGCCGTGAGCACCAGCCGCGGGCGACCTCCTTCGTGTGCGAGCTAGTCGCATGCGGTCGGGGTTAGATCTGGGCGAGCTGCTGGCACCAGCCACAAGCGACCTTGCGCCGAGGGCTTTGACTCGCAGTACCTCATGGGTGAGGCCTCGAGGATGATGCTGCTCTGTCCAGGGACGCATCTATCAGTTACAGCAAGCGCCGGGCGGGCTGTGAGCACCAGCCGCGGGAGACCTCCTTCGGGTGCGAGCTAGTCGCATGCGATCAGGGTCAGCTCCGGGCGGGCTATTGGCACCAGCCACAGGCGACCTTACGCAAAGGGGCATGGTGATCCTTCTGTCTGCTGACCTGCTCCTGCTTAATGGTATTCCACTCTGCGAAGTCGGCTACAGGGTGTGACATCAGGCCGCGTAAGGTGTCTTCATCGCGCCTACCCGTGATATCACCAGGTTGCTCAACCAGCTAAGTTGCGTGGCATCAAGCCGCGTAAGGTATTTTTCGTCGCGTCTGCCCGTGATGTCACCAGGTCGCTCAACGAGCTAAACTGCGTGGCATCAGGCCGCGTAAAGTGTCTCCACCGCGTCTGCCTGTGCTGTCACCAGGTCGCTCAACGAGCTAAGCTGCGTGGCATCAGGCAGCGTAAGGTGTCCGACGCGTCTGCCCGTGATGTCACCAGGTCGCTCAACGAGCTAAGCTGTGTGGCATCAGGCCACGTAAGGTGTCTCCGCCTCATCTGCCCGCGATGTCACCAGGTCGCTCAACGAGCTAAGCTGCGTGGCATCAGGCCGCGTAAGGTGTCTCCGCCGCGTCTGCCCGTGATGTCACCAGGTCACTCAACGAGCTAAATTGCGTGGCATCAGGCCGCGTAAGGTGTCTGCTGCGTCTGCCCATGATGTCACCAGGTCGCTGAACGAGCTAAGCTACGTGGCATCAGGCCGCATGTGTGGTTTTCCCGACGATCCGAGGACCATACCCCGGACAAGGTAGCTAAATCGATAAAAAATAAATGACATCATAAAAAGATCGATATTCATTAAATTCGATATGTGTGAAATAGTGGGGCCCTATAGCTCGACAAAAATATAAATCGATAGAAATCGAACCAAAACAGAGCGTAAGGGCCAAAGGGTGGAAATTCAACGAGCGATGAAAGAATCAAAAACTAACTACCCCCTGACCGGTTAAGGATCCTCAGAACCCCGGTTTTGCTTATCGCGTCGACATGACAACAGACAATGGCCTTGCCTCTAGCCTTCGACATTAGTGGCTTGCGACCTCACCTAATCGTCTAGCTTCGAGGGATTACCAAGAGATTTTCAGGTCGCCTAAATGGGTGGTCACCCATTCAGGTCCCCTTAGATCACCCCAGGGTGCTTCCTTTCATGGCATGTGAATACGAAGGACCCCGGTCATGTTTAAAGTCCCCTAGACAGCAGATTACCCCGGCGATCTCAAGGTCGTTCGGGACGGCCACTGAGAACCCCAGTCTTGCTTTAATCTACACGACGGCGGACTGCTCTTTGAGGAAGCTGCGTGCGAGCTGTTCTCTGTGGATTATTATCGAGCACAAATTTGAAGACTCCTTCAGTCCAAAGATCCTCTATTTCATAAAATGATCTACAATAGGACGCCTACACGCAAGGTAGGAGGAGGCCGCTGTTCAGCAATCTTCCCTCGGCGATCGAACACCACATCTTCGAGCTTAATGTGTTGCTGGACCAAGGCGAAGAGCTCGACCATGGTGCGGGGATCGAAAATGACAATCGCGTCATGAAACTCACCTCCTTCGGGGAGCGCACTCCGGAAGGCACTCAAGGCTGTCCGGTCTCGCCCGGCTGAGTCCTCGAGGGCGAGGTAGGCGTTCCGGAATCGCATCGAGAAGCACCGGAGGGTCTCCCGTGCGCCCATGGTGAGACCGCACAATGATTCGATTCGCTTCGAGGGTTGCTGATTGCACCAGTACTGTTCCAGGAACAGTACGGACAAAGCAGTGAAGCTCGGGATCGAGCCCGGAGGTAACTTATGAAACCAGTCCAGGGCCGAACCCGTCAAGCTGCTTGGGAAGGCACGGCACAGACGTGGTCCTGGTTTTGGAAGAATAACAACTTCCGGTAGGCCAAGAGGTGGTGCACAGGGTATTGCGACCCGTCAAACAACACAAACTTTGGTGGGGTCCAGTGCTGAGGGAAGTCTCCTCGATGCACCTCCCTCGTGAAGGGCGAGCTCCCTCCCCGAGCGGCCAGGTCTTCTAAGAGGTCGACGGGCATGCTGGGTAACTGCCAGTGCCCAGGGTGATCCCCCAAGAGCGGCTGTGCAGGCCCCAGGCGGTCTTGCACGTTTCCTCGAGGTCGAACCGTGCCCTTGCTACGGCGATGTTCGGAGACGACGTCCCGGCGTCTGCTACGCTGCTTTACCGGTAGTCGCTTCGGCGTAGGGAAAGATTTGTGCGAGGTCGTCACCTCGCGAGTCTCCGCACGAGGTAACACTTCCACCGTGGTTTCCTTCGCACGCTGATGGTGCGGGTTACGGTCTCCCCATCGAGACCTTACCTCTTGCTCGTCCGAGTCCGCACTTCGGCTTCGTCAGCAAGAAAGGGTCGTTGGCGGGGTTGACTTGTTGCTGGAGCGCTGGGTGACGAGTCGCTGTAGCCGCTCGAGAGCGATCCCTTTCGTCCTGCGCGCCACTGCGTCCTCCCCAGGGGGCTCCTGCTGTGATGCCCGCCATGTGAGCGCCATTGTGGGTTGATGCGATGCTGGGGCAGGGGGAGGTCACACAGGGGGAGCGACCCCCGCCGACACTCCCGGACGCTGGGGCGGGATCGCTGACTCTCCCCTTTCCGGGTCGAGCCCGAGGGAGAGATCAATCCTTCGGCTCGTCGTCGGAACCTGGCGCAGTCGTGCTAGCTCGTCCATCATGGCCCGCTGAGTGACCAACATCTCCGAAAGGAGCGGGACAAGGGGTTAGGAGGCTTCAGCGAGCGGCCCGTTTCGCGTAGACCCGGCGAGGGCTTTCACCCGTCTTTGTCCCCGCGTGGCCGGAGCCATCCGGGTATCTTCGAGTGAGACGGCTTTCAGCAGTGTGGTTGTGGGCGTTCTCGCAGGAACCAGTCGAAAGGTCCCACAGAAGGCGCCAAATGTTGGGGGATATTTTTCGCTGGTCCTTGCGGTCGTCCTGCAAAACAGAGAGAACGTAAGAATGGCTGACTCCCTTAGGAGTGCAGACCCTCCGACGCTCAAGTCAGAACAGGTACGAACAGGGGAGAGCTGTAATAGTTGGAAAGTGGTAGGGTTGAGGGTTTTGAACCAGTACTTTGGAGCCAGGGGAGGTACCTTTATAGACTTTTGCAGCCCATCAGAGCCTGACACGTGGCGGCTTCTTCCCGCACCTTCTATGCCCCATGTGCCAGCCCACATGGGCTCTGACGGCCTTTGTCATCTAGCCTACCAGGCGGTGGAAAAGGGGATGCACCGGTCTTGTCCTTGCCAGGTGGAGATTCTGGAAAGCTCTAGTCTGGGAGGTCCTAAACCGACTCTGTCGGCTTCCGTGGACTGCAATTGTCCACGTAGCTCCATGGGGGTAGTGACACATGTCGGTTTGGCGCCACCTTACTGCAGGCGACCTCCGTGGGCAATGGGGGCGACCTCCTTAGCTGTTGGCGTGATCAGGCGAGCTCTTTGAGCGATCTGTGACCTCTACCACATGCGAGCTGGTCGCATGCGTTGAGGATCGACCCGGGGCGAGCTGTAAGCCACAGCCACAGGCGACCTCGGAAGACGAATAAGCGAGCTCTTCGGCCATTTCCCTGATTAGGCGAGCTCCTGAACGAGCTGTAGGTGTCAGGTTTGGCGAGCCCGGGGCGAGCTCTGGGTGTTCGTAGATATCAAAGTTTTCTATTAGCAAAAGGGGCGATCTCTTGGCGTGCGAGCTGGTCGCCGAGCGGGCTGTGAGCACCAGCCACTGGGCGACCTCTACCACGTGCGAGCTGGTCGGATGCAGTCAGGGTCGACCCTGGGCGGGCTCTAGGCCACGGCCGCAGGTGGTCTCTGTCCAAGAGACTCAACAATCTGCTACTGCAAGCGCCGGGCGGGCTACGAGCACCAGCCACTGGGCGATCTCTACCACATGCGAGCTGGTCGCATGCGGTCAGGGTCAGCCCTAGGCGGGCTGTAAGCCACGGCCACAGGCGGCCTCGCGTAAAAAGCTTAGACTCGCAGCACCTCACAAATGAGGCCTCGAGGAAGATACTGCTCTGTCCAAGGGACGCAGCTCTCCGTTACTGCAAACGTCAGGCGGGCTGTGAGCACCAGCCGCGGTTCGACCTCCGCGTGCGAACTAGTCGCATGCGGGGTCAGCTCCGGGCGGGCTGTTAGCGCCAGCCACAGGCAGCCTCGCATAGAGACTCCGGGCGGGCTACAAGCCATGGCCACGGGTTGGCCCCGGGCGGGCTATGAGCCACGGTCACGGGTGCTTCTTCTCTTTTTGTGTCTTGCTCAAATTGCCTCCCGCTACTGCCACGTGGACAACAAACTGGTGAGAATTTTCGCACCAACATGTGCCACAAACCCACAACCACGTGATTAGACCACCTAAGGGCTTCGTCCTCTTAGCCCGCTTGCTAGCCCCGTGCTTGAAAGGTCTAGGTGCCACAGATCTCTGATCGTAACACCACTGGCCTACTTGTCTTGTCAAGTTCTAGCACCATAACAACTGACCACAAGGGGTAGAATACCCACCCTATAAGATCCCTATAAGAAAATCATGGCTCACCTCTACCTATATGTATATGGCTGCCGTCATTGTAGCCAACGTCTCTTCTGGTTTGTTGGAGGACCCTCAGATGGTGCTCATAGACAAATTATGTTGCACGGGAAATATTGAGGCTCCAACGGCAAGTTGGGTTTGGTGAAAACTTGCTTACTCACCATGGGGGTAGCATGGAGTTAGCTTCAGAAGTCTTTCCTATAGAAGGTGCCAAAATATTGTGGTGGGGGTGTTCTAAGATCCACCACACGATCTTCAAAGACAAAAGTGGTTGGTTAAGAAGTAAAAATTAAGAAAGAAGAAAGAAAGAACACCCAGATTTTACATGGAAAACCCTTCACCAAGCGAAGGGAAAAACCACGAGTCAATCTTCAGTCGTTGATTAAGCTAATCCAATCCTATATTCCCGCAAGTTTTCGTTACTGAGCAAGAGACTATTCCTTTTTTAATTTGATTTACTTCCTTCGAGATAATATCGATCTCTTCAAGCATTAATGTTTTGATCTTTACAGTGGAACAAATTTCGACGTAGGCCATGTGGTTGACCCTAATTGGAATCCTCCTTTACCAACATAAAATCAGATGTTCCCATATGTCCATATTTGCTACTCTTCCATAGCTTTTCGGGATCACATCCAAACGCAAGATCCATTGAGATTCTATGTATTATCCCGCAACTCGAGTTCTGATGCTTGAACCGTTAGGTCGGTGACGGTACTGAGCTCAGACGGAATCAAATTGAATAGTTTTGTCCTTTCAGCCTGACCTCCTTCAAAAGGGGATAATCGAGAATTTCCGCTCCAATTTTCGGCCAAGGGTAATTTGGATGCACCACGTGGAACTAGGTGGCTTCAACAAGGTCCACGTGTCGGTTTTCAATCAAGCCACATGTACGCTTGGGATTGCATCCGTTTTTATGTGGCTACAAAATTTATTAACCACTTTGGCCATAGATATAGCGAAATTATCAAAAAGGACTACATGGGAGATAAGGACCTTGGACAAGTCTACAAAAACATCTAGGCACGACAATCGTGCCCCATATCCAAGATACATTGCGCATAGTGGTTACTTTTTCCTTGATGCACACTTATGTCTACAAAATATTTTGTTACATGAGCATGATACATGGGAGGAGAATATCTTGGCACATATAAGCCTATTGGGATGGTCGAAGAGAAGCATTAAGGCCAAGCATAAGAAAGAACATAGCGAAGATCACTAACAAGTATCGCACTTGTCAACTGGCCAAGGGAGCGAAACAAAATGCAGGACTGTATACTCATTTGATTGTACCCACTAAGGCTTGGTAGGACTTATGTATGGACTTCGTACTTGATTTGTCGAAGACTATGACTCCATGAATATCTATATAGCGGTAAATCGGTTTTCTGACTTTTCTCAAATGGCACACCTCATGATATATGCTGAACAATACCGAAAGACTCAAATATCGCCTCTCATCTCCAAGCAAATACGCGTAAAATTCATGAGCTAATTTTGGAAAACCTTGTGGAGACTTATGGGTACTAAAGTTGCAACTTGGGTTGGGCTAACCCGAGCCATCTTTGGGTTAGGTTAGGATTGAAAAATACCATCTCGAGGTGGGGTTGGGTTGGATTAGGGTTTAAGCCTTGGGTTCAACCCGAACCCGAGTTTATTTTTTTATTAAGATTTTAATTTTATATTATATGTAAGTATTTGGTTGGCTCCACTCCAGACGTATGTGTCCCGACTCCGACTCCCGGGTGTGACTGCATATTGATGGAGATGCCCGAGACTGCACGAGAAAAAATTGTGTACCATGCTCAGCGCTATATCTGTCAGTCGTTGGATAGGAATCCCATCTAACGATTGGAATGAGTAAGGTACTTTAATTAAAAGGCAAAACCCTTTGCCCTTCCCGTGCAGTCCTATGATCATCTCATCTCATCGCAGCAACTTCTAAACCCTATTACCCTACTGCAGTTCTCATTGTTGTATTCTCAAATGTCAGCAACTTCTTTCAAACCCTAATATCTTGTATTGTGTTTTTTTGGGAACCAACCTAACCCAACTCAAACGAGCCTGGCCCTACCCGATTCTATTCAGGTTGATCGGGTTAAGTAGGGTTGATCTTGTCAGGTTGGGTTGGGTTGGGTTGGGTTGGGTTAGGGTTAGGGTTGAGTTTTCTCAACCTAAGGTCGGGTTGGATTGGGTTAAGGTTGATATTTTGTAACTTAGGGTTGGGTTAGGGTTGATCCCTAACCCAACCCAACCCGCTCGAGCTGCAGCCCTAATGAGTACCAAGTTGTAGCTACCAGTGCATAAATGATAGGCAGATAGAAGTAGTAAACCGAAGTCTTGACAATCTACTACAATGTTCGGTTGAAAATCATGCCATTGCATAGGATTGTATTCTACCATCTACAGAATTCGCATATAGTTCAGCAACTTGATTACTAGAAACTCGTGTTTTGAGGTCGTTCTTTGGTAAATCCATTGCCAGCTGAGTGAAGGGATTGTGCCCGTGCATAGGCTTTTGATTTCATCTCCTCTTCCTTTACGGTCTTCAGAGCGTGCAGAGTTGCGATTTGAAGCCCATCCTTCATAAGCCAGTGTATGAATAGTCTCTTCAGTCATAGACACATAGTAGTCTTAGATGGAGCTGAAGCCTACTACAATCATTGAGCCATCACTAAATGATTTTGACGGGTTTGTATACCCTCTTGGGATCAAAACAAAATGCGACTTGCTTCGTTAAGTTTTCTTGTTCTCTTATAAGCATTGCTATTCTGATTCCACTCCCTCCATCTACACTCTTTCATGCCATTGACATATACAAAAGACGACTTTCGAGAGGTGAATGAAAGAGTCATACCAACCTCAAGTAACTATTCAATATTCATTGTAGATTAAAAGATTGCACCAACTAATCAAACAATCAATTGAATTTTCAAATGTCCCCAAATGCTAAATCCACCAAACTCCTTCATCACCTTCACCAACAAGATTACTTCCAACAAAAGTGCAATAACCCATGGTTGGCACTAGATCAATAAGAGAGCCTACCTAATGCCCACTAAAAAACCATTACTAACCTTAAATGAATGGTTTGCTTGCACCATGCAATAAGAATTTAACTTTCTTATTTTCCAAATCGGGAGGTTATAAGCTTTATATCTTACATTCATCTACCTCAAACTATTAAGGCCGCAAAAAACCAACTCAAACTGTGAAATGAATACAACCATGTTGATGGGACCAAGCTCGATGGCTATGGCTTACCCCCTCAACATCACTTCGTCTAAGTGTCAACTAAATGTAAAGCAAGTAAAATGTGACCTAAAGCATAGTCACAATATTTCTAAAATACTCGATTATTGTTGTAATTTTCATTTGGAGAATGATTCTCTGAATTATTGCCACAATTAAAGTAACTATAACTATTCCATAATTTCATGAACTAGTCAAAAGGTTTAATGAAATTTTGTCTATTTATTAACTAAATAGTAATGATTGTTCATTAATGATACTATCTATTGTTGTGCCCAGTGCCCACAACCATGCTTAATTGGCTTGCTTTTGTATATAAACATAGCGGTCTTTTACATTTCCTTCTATTTTTGCACCCAGCTCCTTTCGAACATGCAACAAATTTTCTCAAAATTTTTTAAAATTCTGAATTTTACATCTAGAAAACATTCCAAATATCCGATGTTTTGAGCATGGCTTAGGATAGCATTTGGCATGAACACCAAGTGATCAACCCAACATCCTCCGAGTCCATATAGAAACACTGCTTTACGACATATGTGAAACAATGCTCTATGCGACTACTTTAACCCACAATTATGATTCTTTAACCTATTATCCTTTTGTTTTTCCCTTGAAATATGAAATCTAAGATGGCTATATGTAGACATAGTTCATGGGAAGCACATACTTCTGACATAATAGGCAGTCAAGTTTGGCGGCAACCGATATAATGGCAGGCCTAATTAAGTTCGATAATTTGGGGAAAGGTTTCACAGCAATCGAAGCCGTATGCTAGAGAAAATCCTTTCCCATCTCATTGTCATGGAAAATCATGAGCTTTTCTTGATAACCATTACCATTCCTCATAAGACCAATCGTGTTCTTTTCCTGGGAATTGGAATTCCCAGGAAATGGGTCCACTCCCATGCTCTTTTCATAAAACCACCCATGCTCAGACATTGCTTTCACCATCTTCCCACATCTGTGTACATGCTTTCATGTCCTGGGGAACAAGCAAACATACAAGCCCTGTCATGCAAAGAGCATGGGAGTGGACCCATTTCCTGGGAATTCCAATTCCCAGGAAAAGAACACAGCCAAGCAAAATGACTGGTAAAACATTGGCAAAAGACAAACTTGAAATGGGATGTGAGGTAAAACTGTGCCAATTTCATTTTCATCCGACCACCCTGAGTTGAATAAACTAAAGGTGACCCAAAGCGATCGCGAGATGCGTACCTCGTCGCGGAGCTGCGTTGCCTCCTCAGGGGTGACCCCGTCCGCGAGGGCTCCGACCGAGAAAGCGGCGGCGGCGGCCGCCAGGTAGAGAACAACCCCTCCCCTCATCACTGTCTCCGATCTTCGGTGTCCCCCCCCCCCCCCCCCCCCCCCCCCTCTACGTGGCGGCGGACACCACGTAGAGAACAACCCCCGCCACAGCCACGCCACCCGCCATCTCGGTCTCCGATCCTCGGTTTCCCTCTTTTGAGCCGATGAATTTTACAAATAAGCCCCTCGAATCCTCCCTATTATATAAACCCCTGCCAAACTAATATGTACAAATAAACGCCTCAAGACATTCTAACCCTTGTATATCGACCCTTGTTGGTAGGGGTGTCAACGGGTCGGGTTCGGGTCGGGTCTAGTTTCGGGTCATGTCCAAAACCCCTAGACCCGAACCCGACCCGTTCAACTAATCGTGTCTAGATCCTAAACCCGTACCCGACCCGCTAATAAAGGGGTAGACCCGATAAGACCCGTTTACCACCCGGGTTTATTCAGTTGACCCGATCCGACTCGGCCCGACCTAACTCGATAGACCCGCTGGTACTATATATTACAGTATCGGATTGCGGGTAGACCCGACCCCACACGACCCGTTGAATTTTAAATGGGTCTTCTCGGGTCTACCGTGTCCAGACCCTAAACCCGGACCCGACCCGTTTATTAAACGGGTCTATCGTGTCGACCCGTTTACGACCCGAACCTGTTTAACCCTGATCCAGACCCACTAACTTCGTGTCGAGTCCAAAATTGCCAGCCCTACTTGTTGGTAACTGATCCAAATCTGAGAATATTCTCTTTTAGCCCCAAATTTTTATCTTCCTACTCCTTTAAATTAAGTTGGAAAACTTAGCCTTAAATTCTTTTAGGATATATTGTTTTAACTAAAGGACAAGTAATGTTTCAATATTGCACCAAGTCCCTCCTTTATAGCACGTGGAAAAATAAGTCCCCTACCCTTTTTTTACCCCTTCAAAAGATAAAAATATCTCTCCATTCATCTCCAGCAATATCGATTTGTCTGTAGCAAGAGTATCAATTCGCTGATTGATACTATACATATAGTGGTTGCTACAGTGATTTCACTATATAGTGAAATCACTATAACATGAGTACTTTTTTTGGTAGGAACTATAGCAAGGGTACCAATTCGGCTAATTGGTACTCTTACAAAAATCGAATTGATATTGTTGCTATAGTGAAATCACTGTAACAGCTACAATGAAATCGCTGTAGCAACAGTACCATTCCGGCTAATTGGTACTCTTACCAAACAGAATTGATATTGTTGCTACAGTGCTTTCATTGTAGCAACTATAGTGAAATCATTGTAGCAACAGTATCAATTCGGTTAATTGATACTCTTACCAAACCGAATTAATACTCTTACTGGAGATGATACTCTTGTTGGAGACGAATTGATATTCTTACTAGAGGGGTAATGGAGGGGGTAGTTTTGTCATTTAAAAGATTGAAAAAGTCAACATTTTTGGTTGATGACATATTGTACATATGTCTTCGAGAGGGACTTTACACTAAACTCAAATGTTGTATGCCCTTTAGCTAATATACCATCTTCTATAGAGGCCTAACACATATTACCCTAATTAAGCTTTATATGTCCACCCTCCCCACCCCCTCTCGTTGTTGGTGGCTCCATTGCAGCTCCCCCGCCGACGAAGCCCACCTCTCCCTTTCCTCCGCCCCCACACCCCTCCTCCTCCCTTCCTTCGCCTCCCTAATCTTCGAGAACTTGAGACATCCAGCACGATAGAGACAGTGATGGCAAGGGCATGCACGGGTGGCGATGACGGCAACGGCGGTGGCCTACACGGGGGATGGCGATGATGACGACAAGATTTGCACAAACGGCGTCACCGGCGATAGGCCAGCACTGGCAGAGGAAAGAGGGGGAGGCGGTCACCAACGGTGACCTGCATAGGGACCGACGACTTCTAGGATCAGCGATGGCAACGTGGGGTTAAGGTTGCGGGAGAAACAGAGATCTGATAATAATATTTGATCTCAAAAAAAATTATAAAAGAACTACAATAACAATTTTAGTTACCTTTTTACTCTTATAAATCATTTAAATACCCCTCCAAAAAGAGAATGGTTTGGGTTATGTCTAAGGTAAGGTAGAATCGGCTTCGGTAATGGATTGTTTCGGGTTAAATCCATATTCATTAAAGATGTGTCGATTAAAGTCGATGGTATTAAGAGAATTTATGATCATTTAAAAAAAAGTGAGAATTTATGGTGTTGTATATAAATGTCATTTTATAGAGGTTTATATACAACTAGGAAAAATTCAGGGGTTGATTTGTAAAAAACTCATAATTATAATAGTTGATAAATATGTAAAAAAATCAAGAGCATAAAGTTTTTTAATTGAGATAAAATTTAAGTATTTTGTAGATTAAGCACATATCATGATTCACACATAGGCACTGATGACTAACAATATTTATTATTCAATCCTATATTTTATTCACGGTGTTCACTATATAAACAAATTTGAACTGTGATGCCAATACCCGATTTGCCCTTGCATAGATAATAAAAAAAGTGGTACCAGCATGGGTGTTTCGATTTTTTAACAAAATAATGAATTTTGATATCCACTATTACTCCTCATACATTAAAATTGGGGTGCAACTACGTATACCTCATGGTTTTGCAAAGGCAACCCTCAACTCAAAAAAAAAAAACACCCAACATGCCCCCCAATGAGAACCATAACCATTCATCATAGCAACTCATGCCCATTGTCGTTGTTGCCGGTCTTGTCTAGGACGCCGCCCACCTCCGTCTTCCGCACATGCCTAATAGCTTCAACTCTCGACATCTTTGAAGATCCATCATGTCTTCCATACAAGTTGTCTGAGGCCATACCATAAAGATCAGGAGAAACCCAGCACGTGGAGTGTCAAAAAAGCAACAAAGACCATGACCACATCGATCTACAAAGGAGTGGAAGTTGTGCTGGACCAGCGCACGACCCGTCGGTGATGATGTGTAATCCTACATGGAATACCTGGTCAAGCGAAAAGGAACT
Organism: Chamaelirium japonicum; assembly: GCA_947650365.1. Taxonomy (NCBI): domain Eukaryota; kingdom Viridiplantae; phylum Streptophyta; class Magnoliopsida; order Liliales; family Melanthiaceae; genus Chamaelirium; species Chamaelirium japonicum. The sequence continues at coordinate 20,414,420 of OX393552.1, forward strand.
GACGCATGGGGAGACAAATGTGGAGCGCAAAGACACCGGGCACCAGTTCGAGAGGCAGATACAGAGCTCCTCGACGAGTGTGAGACACGAACGCTGATGCATTAAGTGGGAGGAGAATGTTACGCCTAAACTATTTCTAAGGAGTGCTTGGAGAGCAAAGATTTATTTGGAATGTTCTAGAATCCTATGGAGCCATCCTAGGTTCTGTAGTCCTCTAGAATATTCTAGCATATTGTAAAATATATTGTATAAGAGTTATGAGCATTTATTGTAGAAATATGTAGAGAAAGTTCGAATGTTCCCGCCCGATCGATTTGTGACAAATGGCATAATCAAGGCCACTATTTGTACATCCTTGCAACTTATAAAAAGGGGGGCTCATTTGCTCCTCACCTCAAAGGACTATAATTCTCCAGAGTAATACAAATCTCTTTCACCTATCTTTTCTCTTCTCTTGTGTGTGTGCTAGCGAGCAGAGGAAGGTCCTTGCCTGAGAGAGCTTTGAGGGGAGGCTGATTCGGCTACGAGGAGGTGGTTTGAGTGCCGCACGGACTGTAATGAAGGAAAAAAAAAAACTAAGTCCGTGATACACCCCTATCATAAGTCTTTTTCAAGAAAGAATCAAAATTTAAACGAAAAAAATAAATTATCATGAACGGAGGAAACAACCATGCCCCACAATTTCTTTCCATAGCCCCCCTTTCAATTCTCTCACTCTACTCACTCTCTTCCCATATCCATATCGTCATCCCCTCTTCGTGTATGTATTATTTCCCCTAAATACTATATATGGCCTTATGTCATAGACAAAACAATACCTATTGATGCCCCTACCTTGAGTCAGAAACGATACTATAAATGATTTGATTAGAGTCATTGAGTCTGTTACAAATAGATTTTAAAATTTGGTTGATAAAAAATAAATGGGATAACCACGAATGAACAAAATCTCTCTCTCTCTCTCTCTCTCTCTCTCTCTCTCTCTCTCTTGCTTCATACAGGTTTTCCCCTAGTTTAAAGTTAAATAATATATTTAATACTTTTACCTCAATTAAGTTAGTTCTTGTTTGCTAGGAGCTAGTATTTATAGGTTTCTCTTACAATATTTATGTGTTGATTTATCTCGGTTTGGGTCCGAATCAGTTCAAACAGACATCTTGATCAATTTTTAATGGAGCCGTGCGTTTGTTCTCTATTAGTGATCTCTATTAGTTTTTCACCAAACCACTTACGGGACTCTATATTTGACACCCACCCCTATATTGGCACCCGAATTTCTTTTCGTCTTCCTCCTCTTCAAATGCCTCTTTACTTAGTCTCCTCTTTTTCCTCTTTCCGGTGAGGTTTTTAAGGTTCCGAAAAGACGTGGACGCTCTTCATGCCTTCCATTCCTTCGTCGTCATCGTCCTCCTCCTCCTCCTCCTCCTCATATCCATGTTCCTCTTTCTCTTCGTTTTCTTCATCTCTCCTACCAAAATCCCAACCCATCCTAAAGAAATGTCGGTCAACATTAATATAAGTTGGAAACCGCCAACTATGTTGAAGTGTTTGGTGCCTACCGGCCGACATTAACACTACAATGTCTGTTTAAACCCGACGACATTATTGATCACTAGTAAGAAACTCGGGTAATGCCCAGATGAGCTTGATGCACAGCCATTTGGCACAAATGATATCACAACTGTTCGAAGAAGTATGAAATCTAAAGTGAGTATGATTCACTTGTTAGAGAGAGAGAGGGAGAGAGATTAACATCAAATGATAATTAAATGCCATTGAATGAGTGTTTTATTATCTTTATGGTAGGTTTTTAATAGGATTTAAAACTGAGTTGTGTTCACACATGGAAGAATGATTATGGTTCTTTAAAAGACGTCCACGTGTCACAACACGGGAGAGAGGCTTCCGTTTTAGTATATAGAATAGATTCCCCTCTCTCAACCGATATTAGTTGGTTGTCAGCGAGCCCTTTCATACAGTGTTAGCTGATTGTCACCAACATGTCTTCAGGATGGGTTAGGCTTTCAGTGGTGAAGAAGACTCAGAAGAGAACGATGAGGGTGGATGTGAGAATTTCGACAATGGAACAATGGTGGAAGTGCCGGCTTCTTGGGTTCCAATAGAGGGAACGTGACAAAATCGTGGGAATCGGGCTGTTGCATGGGTGGAAAAGAGAGGAGAAAAAGGTAAGAAGGGTGGGTGCCAACCTGAATATAGTAAGGGTATTTTGAAAAAAAGAAAAAACAAATTAAAGTTGTAGTTAAGTGGGTGCAAGACATACTCTTGGCCTAGTGGTACTTCCTATCTCCCGTGTTGGAGAGGTTCCCTGTTCGACTCCCGGTATGGACACCGTGGAGCGAACTTTTCTTCAAGGTTGTAGTGCTTTGTTTTGCGTGTGCGAATCCTGACCGTTGATGTCATGTTCACAGGATTATGAAATTAATAATTAGCTGTTGCTACCTCCCCCTGTTTCGATCTTCGGACCTCCTTGAGCCCTTGATCTAGCACCCTGTCCTCTGACCGCTTGACCGGTCCAACAACAAAAAAAGAATATTTACATAGTGCGACCCCTCATCGATATCAGGCTCTTATTGGAGGCAGCTAGAGGAACCAAGTACTGGCCAAAAGAGTTGTCTCCGGGATATTTTGTCTAGAGTTGCAACTCGGGCAGGATGAGGGGTCAGTCCAAGCCCAATCAAAGGGGTTGAACTCTCTACCCAAGTCCAATCCAACCCGAGATCAGTTGTAGTTGACTAACCCAATCCCCACCTGCAGAGGTCGGATTGACTGGTTTTTTTTTGGAACGATTGGCCTAGTTGGGCGAGCAATTCGGCCAATTTTACCAGCAAAAACATCGTTATCCATCACCAAACATCCAAGGTAACTTAATGCATTATTGACTGACAATATGATACTACTATTATTATTATTATTATTATTATTATTTAGATCGGGTGTCCCGAAACCTTTTGAGCAATAACCCACTTCAAGCTCGGACTAATCCCTCCAGAGGTGAAGCTTGACTCACTCGGCAATTTCCACTTCACTCCTACGTAATTGGAGGGGAGGAGTCATCGAACCCACAACCTCCTCACAAAAGTAAAGTACCAGTCGCTTTGCCAACCCTCTTATCCCATAGTGGGTGCATGATACTATTGTCTATAGAACAGGTTACGACAGCATGCATTAATAACAAGTTTGCCATCGACAAATGGAACATGATAAACCAGGCTGTAGATGAGAGAGAGAGAGAGGGAGAGAGAGATTGGTGGTAAGGGTTAGGGCAAATGTAGTTCACCTAAGGAGGGGGGGAAAAGAAATTTGATTTGGAGGTTTCTTTTTTGTAAAAAATAATATAAAAAACAAATGTTTGAGAGGTTCTTCGTAAAAAAAATGGGGGTACGTATGGTATTAGCGTTATTGATCACGGGTTTTGCTCCTAGGGTTAAATCTCTTAAGCCCAATCAGGATGCGCCACATGACCCACCAAACCTCTCTCTCTCTCTCTCTCTCTCTCTCTCTCTCTCTCTCTCTCTCTCTCTCTCTCTCTCTCTCTCTCTCTCTCTCTCTCTCTCTCTCTCTCTCTCTCTCTCTCTCTCTCTCTCCACTGAAGAGTAGGGGACCGTCTGATCTAAACTTTACACCAACCATGCCCCTTGCATGTCACCCATACCCTTTTTTCACCATCAGATTGATCCCTTTTCCCCCTGCACATTAGGGAACGATCCAAATATATATATATATATACATATATAGAGAGAGAGAGAGAGAGAGAGAGAGAGAGATTTGGTGGACCAAGTGGCACATCCCGATTGTACTTGAGGGTTTAACCCCAAAGGCAACATATGTGAACAATCACGCTAATACCAAACATACCTCCATTCTCTTACAAAGAACCCCTCAAATATTTAAATTTTATATTATTTTTTTATTACAAAAAACCTTCAAATCAATTGTTTTTTGGATTAATGTCCCTGACAACAGATCCATCCCGTGACCAGAACGTCTTAAAGTTTTATTTAGCCTAAGATCTATGCCTTTTTTGGTAAACTCGAAACTACCTCCCGATTTCTTCTCCCATCTCTCCCAAGCAGCTCTAGCGATGGCGGCGACTGCAGCAGAGGCGGTGGGAGCAACGACCAGTAGCTCCGACTATAGCGGCAAGCAGCTCCGAAGTTGATGTTCGGATCAATAGAGGATCCTAGGTCTAGGGTCCTCAATTTCTTCGTCCACAACATTTCAAAGTCCTTAGGCTTAACCGATCTCTTTGTCAGGGACGGCTAACTAAGTCCCCCTTGTTTTTTTTCCTCCCTCTCCCTAGGTGAATCGCACTTGTCCTAACCATCAATTTCTCTCTCTCTCTCTCTAGATCTTTGATCGACGACAAGATTTATCCCATTCCTTTTTTGTCGAAGGCAAAAAATTGTTATCAACGCGAACTAGCATAACATGTTATATGGATTGCAGATGTGACCACATCAATAAGAAAGACGCAGTTATGTCGGTACGTTTCAAACCTCGGCCGGCGGGTTGGCCGGGTGTGATCCTGCTTTTCTCATTGGCATATGAGTTCACCGACCACATTGCATCCGCACAAAGAACCAGTCCCAACATTTCTTTCAGACTCCAAAAGGAAGTTTTTTAAAAAATATGCAGAACCTTGAACATTTCGAAGCACGAAAAATGGCGGAAAATCCCCAAAACCATAAAGCACGACGTAAAACATGAAGATACAAATCCGGCCACTGCTAAACTATCTGAACAGAGGCACTCTTCTATCAATCTCTGCATCTCGGAACCCACCCTCGAACATAAATCCAACAGCATCGTCGGTTCTCCGGTAATTCCGAGCAGCGCCTTTCAGGATTTGCCCCACTCCCAGATGATACCGCCATCCTCTGCACATCACGATACATCGACTCAGGCACGAACAATTCAACAACATCAGAATCAGACAGTATGGTACTAAAAAGAACGTGCTCGAAACTAATCGTTTAAGCTATACCAGAACCTCTTCTTTCATAAACAAATGGCTACGGGCTAATCGAACAAGCAACTTGCAATGTACCCACTAGTCGTCAGCATGACACCAACGACTGCCCTTGTGTATCTCTCTTGTCGTTCCTTATTTGGATTACCTCATGGTTATAAAAAGAGATGAAGAACCCTAGAACACCTAGTCTCTTGAGAGAGAGATTGTGAAGAAGCTTCTACGTTTTCATTGACCCCTTGTGGAGTACTTCCGGCATCTGATGTTCTTCTTCCTCATCACCTTCTACCTTCCCACCACTTCATCTTCTTCAATGGAGTTTTCTACCCGCAACATAGATTGATATCGTAAGTATTGTCTTCTCCGCACTTTGATAGGATCATTGACTTTCATTGGTATTTCCCTACAACCCTTTTATAGCCAGATCTTATGCCATAACCATTACTCGTTCATCACCATTATGAGGCTTGACTTGATCATCATTGGTGTCATTATCTATGCATTTCCTTATCTTTGCATGAGCTTATTTGCTGAATTTATTGTTTGCAAGTTCTATTTGAGTCATCATTTATTTCTATTAGATTGCCTTCTTTATCTATCAACTTATATACATGGTATTATAGCTTAGATTGATATTATTAAAATCTGATTGGGGATAGTTTACAATTACTGAATTTTATATCGTCGTCTTCTAAATAGACCATAAATTATTATATTTTTAACTTGACTTTCATGCTTCACAACCCCGTTTGTATTACTTGGCATGCACCAACGATGTGGGCATCCCTACCCGCTAACTGACCTTTTTAGTCTTTTGGCATGCCCATCTCTTCCCAAGTTTACTTTGTCCTATTTTCACGACCATTCTTTGAGGGTTTGACATCATGTTGACAACCATCCAAAAAATTATTGTCCATCTTCCCTATAGTTGACCCCATCTTGATAGGATTAGACTTGTGATGATGATGATGATGAGCCACTACCAATGTCGATTTCATCATCCGACGGTCCATTCGATGGACAAACATCGAATGAAAAGTCAAACAATTGGTATTAGAGCCCCTGAGGTTTTGATTATGTTTAGGAAAAGTTGACTATCTCGACATTTGATCGACTAAATTTTATTGTCACGTTGCTGAACGAATAACATGTAATGTTGCAGTTTTGGTTTGAGGACCAGTACCTAAGATGAGAGCACCTCAATATTTAGGCAAAAAAAACCCTCCTAAATCAATTAGCAAGTTTAGCACCTTTAATCAAGTCACTAGGGATGGCAATGGTGCGGTTTAGGGCAAAACCGAAACCGCACCGCAACACCAAACCTGCATACCGAAACCGCACCGCATCGCAATGGTGTACTATTATGTAAAACCAAAACCGCACCATGCGGTTCGGTGTGGTGCACCGCGGTTTATCATTACAATGGCCTAAATAGTGCGGTTTTGATCAAAATCGAAACCGCACCGTCACACCGAAATTAAAAATCGAAACCTGAAACAGTACCGCACCGTGATGGTTTTATATTTTGACAAACCAAAACCGCACCATGCGGTGCAGTTTACCATGGTTTTAAACCGCACCGCTGCCACCCCTACAAGTCTCTTAATTTGCTCCTGAAATCATTGAGATTTTCCAACAACAAAGAACTAGGTTTGATTCAGGTGATTTCTACAAAGACCAAAGTTTTTCAAAAAAAGAGGGCATCTTTTACTTTCAGCGGCTTCTTAGTCAACCCCAATAAAAAAAACAGAATTACAATCAACAACTTTGGCGCTGAGCTGCAGATTTTCAATCGATGACAGATCTTCCGATTCTTCCCAATCTTCAATTGGTGGCAAATCTTCCCTGGGTGGCTCCACCCCATCTTCAAGTGGTGGCAGATCCAAATATGCAAGTGATGGCAGATCTTCCCCATGCACCCAAACACTCTGCTATAAATTACGTGGAGTTGATGACCCAGTTATCCAACTGGGTCACCCGCTCCCTCATTGTTGTCCAAGTGCGTATGTCAGCTTCCCTATTTTCATTATTGCTCTCCATCTTCTGCCAAATAGCAATCACTGACTTTGTCATGTGTGTGATTCAAGATTTTGTTGTCCACTGTCAACACTATTTTACCCTTTAAAGAGACGAACATCATTTGTTCGAAGCTTTAAAGGGTGAAATAGTCCTGATAACGGACAACAAAATCTTGAATCACACACGACAAACGTACAGGTTATTTGGTAGAAGATGGAGAGCACGAAAAATTCCAAATAATGAGGATAAGGAAGCTGACATACTCGCATGGACAACCATGAGGGAGTGGGTGACCCGGTTGGATAACCGAGTCATCGAATCTGTGTATTTTTTACCGGGGGTGCAAGGGGAAGATTTGTCACCACTTGCAGATTTGCATCTGCCACCACTTGAAGATGTATTGGAGTCACATGGGGAAGATCTGTCATTAGTTGAAGGTCTGTAGCCCGACCCCAATGTTGCTGATTGTAAGCCAGTTTTCGATTGGGAGTTGACTAAGAAGCCACATAAAGCAAAAAATGTCATCTTGTTTTGTAAAATTCTGGTCTTTGTAGAAATTAGAAATCACCTGAATCAAACCAAGTTCTTTGTTGTTGGAAGATCTATATGATTTCGAGAACAAATTGAGAGACTTGATTACTAAACTTGATAATTGATTGTCCGGTTTAAGAGTTTCTTTTTTCATGCATAATATTGAGGTCAATGAGGTGCATTCATCTCCAGTAAATATGATCACCATTCACAATTTGTCCAGTTTCGAGATGACACTACCATCCTCTGCACATCACGATCCATGGACTCAGAGATGAACTATTTAATAACATCATAATTAGACATTATGAGACTAAAAGAAATTACTCTAAATTAATTGTTTAAGCTACCAGGTCCTCTTCTTTCAAAAGATATATAGGTCATTAAACAAACGGCTACGGTTAAATTAAACAATCAACTTACAATGTACTAGCGACTGTACCCAACCTATTACTACACAGATCCACCAACAAGGGAACCACAACATGAAAGGGCTATAGCATTATACATGAGGAAAAGAAGCATCAGGGAATCACTTAATAATGCTATCAGACCACAGTTTCCAGCACACTACTTGAGGCACATTTCTCTAGTATACTATTTCTTCAACACAATGTTACTGCCACTGGTTCAATAACTGTCTATTCAGTACAAAGTGTTCCTGTTTTAGCCCAAGCGCTCATCATATCCTTTCCTTCGAGCCTCCATGGCCACCACAGCAGGAGGTCTCATTACACTGAGTCGCTTAGAGTTCTCCCAGCTTGCTCTTCAGCTCCAACAAATTCAGTAGAATTTTTCTTTATCAAGTGATTCTGTCATGTCTGCATCTACCGATGCTCCCTTTGTTTCTGGACTCGGAAACCACTTGCCATTTGAAACCTGAAGCTTCCGTCTTCACTTATAGTGGAGTGGCCCCAGAGTTGTAGCTTCGCGTTGCAGATGGATGGACTTTGGGCGTCACTTGCTCTGGCTCTATAACCACTTCTTCTAACCCTACCGAGCACCTCTCACTCATTGATGTGCTTTATGCCCCTTGAGTCTCGATAACTTTGATTTCATTCAATAGATTAGCAAATCTTGGCTTCACCATTACCTTTGCAGCATCTGCTTGTGTGGTGCATGACCCTTGCACTGGTTGTCAGATTAGGACTGGACGGAGATTTGGTGGCTTGTACAGTCTGGATCATCTTTATGCTCCCTTGCCCTGTGTTGCTCCACTGCTGATCTTTGGGATCGCCGCTTGGAGCATCCACATGCAATGCGACTTTGGAGCAAATTACAGTCCGAATACTTGCGTGATCTCTCTTTAACTCCTTCCTTGAACAAATTGTAAGCTAGTCAAGCACTCAATTCTTCCCTTTCCCATCAATGAATCTGTGTCTAAATGTCCTTTCAATTTCTGCACTCTATTATCTGGGGACCTTCACCAATCACGTCTATGTCTGGCCATCATTACTACGTTAGCTTCATTGACGATTTCTCCCGGTTCACCTAGGTGACCCTTTTGAGTTGTAGGTCAGATGTCTGTCAGATATATTGTTAATTTCACTAGCATTGTTCACACTCAATTTGGGAAAATGATCAAGATTTTTCGTTCAGAGGGTGCCTGGGGGCTGAGAGTACCTTTCTTCATAGTTTTGTGACGTCTTCTCTCAAGGTACTCTACCCCAACAATCATATCCTTACACGCCTGCATATAATGGGGTTGCCGAGAGAAATCATCATCACATTCTTGAGACTACCCGATCTCTCTATAAAAAATTTTCTGCTTCAGTCCCTCACCACTTCTAGGCTGGGGTTGTCATTACCTCTGTCCATCTGATCAATCATACTCCTCGCTTCTCTCTGGTCAATCACCATTTTAGAGGCGCTATTCCATTGTTCCCAAATCCCAACTATAGAGTTCTACGGACCTTGGGTTTACCAGTTTTGGCTTGCTTCCACCTGGGGAGCTTATAAAGTTTTCACCATGGTCTGTCAAGTGTGTCTTCCTCAGGTACAACACTGAGCACAAGTGTTGTAGTTGCTACGACCATTTTGGTCGTTGTATTCACATCTCTCGACATATGACCTTCGAGGACACACCCTTCTTCTTAGGAGCCTCTCCTTCTTCGGACTTATCCTTCCTCAGTTCCTCCAGACTTGTGGTTTGTCTTTAGGTCTCCTTCCTTCCCTAGTAACTCTGGACGCTCCTCATGTCCCTACTCTAGTGCTCGAGCCATTGCGCCCACCAGTCAGGTGTAGTAACACCTACACTCATTGCCAACCAACACCACATGCGCTGCCAGCCTAACCAGTTCCACTTGTTTCGCATGCTACCACTCCCTTTGCAGCACCCTCAGGCTCACCATCTTCGTTGCTAGTCTCGACCGATTGTGACGATGGGTCTTATGATCCTTCTCTGCGCTACCCTAAGCGTGAGAGTCATCAATTTGATTGCTACATTTTCTCATGTTGATTCTTACTTGCCCCAGCTTTAGTCCTTTCTTGCGGGCTTTCTACTCTCTTCAGGAGTCACAGTCTTACCACAATGCAATTTAGATTCCGCACAAGTAGCAAGCCATGACAGAATTGTAGGCCCTTCAACGGACTGGTACTTGGGACCTTTTTCCTCGTCATTCAAGGAAGGACCTTATCAACTGTCGTTGGGTCTACAGGATGAAGACTCGTTCAAAAGGGTCCATCGAGACATATAAGGCTCATCTAATTGCTCATGGCTTTATTCAGGAGTATGACAATGACTACGAGGAGACCTTCACCCTTATTGCGAAGATGACCATTGTCGAGATTCTTCCGACAGTTGCTTCCATTCGTTGTTGGTTGTTGTTCCAGATGGATGTGATGAATGATGTTCTTCACGAAGGCCTTTCTAACAAGGTCTACAGGCAACCCCCTCGTGGTCTTCCTTTTCCTCAATCCTCCCCAACATGTATGTCGTCTTCATTAGGCCATTTATGGGCTCAAGAAAGCTCCACGGTCTTGGTTTGAGCGTTTCAGGTCTTTAGTGCTTGCAGCTGACTTCACAGAGAATATGAACAATTATACTATGTTCACTTGCAACTCTGTTAATGGTTGTACGATCTTGCTTCTCTATGTTAATGACATGATCATCACTGACGATGATGCTGGCACCACTGACTATCTTAAGAGGCACCTCCAGCAGCAGTTTGAGATGAAAGACCTTGAATCCCTTCGTTACTTCCTTAGTCTTGAAGTTGCTTCTTCTCTCCGTGGATACTTAGTCTTTCAACAAAAGTTCGCCTCTGATGTCCTGAGTCTTGCTAGTCTTATCGACTACCGGACAAGAGATACAACTATAAAGATTTATTCGAAGCATCGTCGAGCCACTTTCAGATCCCACTCACTACATGAAGCTTGCTAGTGCTCTTGTCTATCTGACGATCACATACCCATACAATGCACATGTCGTTCGATTTGTTAGTCAGTTTGTCAGTGCTCACTCGGTTCACTATGTTGCACTGCTGAGGATTCTTCGCTATTTTGAAGGCACACTGATTCGTTCCCTGCTGCAATCGGTCTCTTCCTCTTTGGAGCTCCATGCCTTTTAAGATGCGAACTGGGCAAAAGATTCCACTAATCGCCACTAGCTTCTGCATTTAATTTGGTGACTCGCTTATCTTCTAGAAGAGCAAGAAGCACGATATCGTTTTGCTCTCCAGCACTAAGGCCGAGTATCATACTGTAGCACAAACTGCGTTTACTTGGTGACAGGTGTTTAGCTGACCTCGTCAACTCTTCTCTACTGTGACAACCGAAGTGTTATTCAGATAGCTAGCAATCCAGTATTCCATGTGCGCACGAAGTACATCGAGCTTGATTGTCACTTTGTGCGACATTGAGATGCGGACGACACAATCTCGCTTCGGTATGTGTCTTCTATAAAACAGCTTGCAAACTTCTATATGAAGACACACCATTCAACGTTTTGGACCTTTGGTATCTCCTTACCAAAACTTTTAGTGTATGATCCACCTTGAGTTAGAGAGAGAGAGAGAGAGAGAGAGAGAGAAAGAGGGGGGGGGGGGTTACTTAGCCTTATTGTATAGGTTAGTCCTTTATTGGGGAATGTTCACCTTGGGTGACCCCATCTCTCTCTCTCTCTCTCTCTCTCTCTCTCTCTCTCTCTCTCTCTCTCTCTCTCTCCCTTAGGGCTAACAACTATAGAAAGGAAAAAATACACAAGTATAACTTGATTCAAAAAGAGCGCACCTTTGATCTTCTTGTTTATCCACATCTCCACTAGCATCCCCGCACCAACACCTGTGGCACATATAGCACCATACAAAGCGATTGTGGAAGGTAATGATCGTCGAGGAAGAAAATAGTAATCTGGTATTTGTCTAGTTTTCTTCGGGAGCCGCTTTTTCACAACAGGTTCACTTGAGTTGCTAGTGGCATCATTGCCCAGTGTCTTCCGGTCCAAATTTTTCAGCAAGTCTTTGGAGTATTCAGTTTCCATGATGGAAACCAGCCTTGAATGCTCAAGTCTAGACAACTGCAATTTACAATACTGACTATTTTGCAGAAGAAAAGAAACAGTGTGGTTAAAGATAAAGATAACAGAAATAGCATCAATTTCTAATATATTCTGTAATCAGACCCTCCATTATCTGCCAAATACAGGTTGAATGAAAGTCAACAGCAAAGGCATGAATTTGAACCAAGAAACAGTGGTTTGAACTAAGAGGGCAAGGGAATATATGAACTATATGCATGTAAGTTATCTTTACAATGATTATAATATTACGTAGATTAACCACAAAGCAAATAAAAACCTGAAATCAATTTCCATTCGATTATAAAACGACCTTCGTTGTTATACTGAGTTAATCCTTGAGTTATAAAAATTACTCAAACCAAAGACAGTTTATCTCCAAAACGGATTCCACATTGCACAGTCCTTCATAAATGCACTTTCTATTAAGTATTAAAAGTTCCTTATTCATAAAGAAGGAAAATGTACAAGGAGGCAGACATGTAGAGAGCAAATATAAATCATAAAGAACAATTACAAGTATATGGAAGGAAAAAAAAAGTATGTGGAAGGAAAAAAAGGGGAAGATTAAAGCACCATTGCCTACGCGCGCAATTTACAACTAGCTAGAATGAGATATAGATTATTCCCAAGCTGCAAAGCAACTAGATATGTATCAAGTTGCAATTCCATCTTATTAGTTATGACTTGTGACAAAGTTATGGCATTCCAAGAATTTCCTTCAATAAGATCCTCATGAGAAGTCCTACTCCTGCCCTTAAGGTCTCATTTGGAAGACAAAAAGTTTCACTAAGGAGGGGGAAACTAATGAGATTCCCTCATGTAAGCCCTATTGTGCGTGTTTGATGGGCGGAAAGTTTAACTAAGGAATGAGAAAGTAAATCCAATTTTGTACAAAAACAAGCCAACCGGAGAAAAAGTGACCGGAATCGCATTCCTCTCTTCACCGAGAGGATTTCTATTCTCCGCTGAGCATTCACTTTCCCCTACCTTAGTTAAAACTTTCTTGCTACCAAACGAGGCCTTAGAAGCTAGAGGAGGGGACTGGAGAGGGAGCTTGAACATGATTCAATGGAGGAATTATGTTGCCCCATCGTTCAAACAACTAGTGGAACAAGAGGGATGAACGAGAAAAATTGAACTATCATCAGACTTCAATTCGTCAACAACGATTGCCTTTTAGCCTCAGATCTCATTGATTTAGAGATTAGTAGTAATAATTTAGTTCGAAATTTTTAATACATTTTTCCTCATTGAAGGAACCATTTTGTAATTTACAAACCCAGAGACTAAGATGTAAACAATTAAGAATTTTTCCTATGAAAGGGGGTCGACCCCTTTTTTCTCCTTTATTTAAGGATCTCATAGAGAGAGGATAGAGAAGAAAGGGACAAATTCCTCTCCCCATGTGGGGAGGAATTGTTCCCCTTCACATGATATTTTGTGTCGACAAATTTCTTACGAAATCATCAAAATGTCCTTTTTTCAAGGGTTCGACATAGAAATTGATCGAATTTTTAATAGTACCAAATCTCCTTCCGACATAACGAAATGTCGGCCGAAATGACTGACATTTGACCGAAATATGACATTATGTCTTTTTTCTAGACAATTTCACTGATTTTTTTTTTCTTTTTAAACAAAACAAAACTCATCTTTATCAGTAAGATATTATATTTTTCCTCAATTTCAAATTTTGTCATAATAGACAATATTTTACTGTCATCTTTATCTTGAAGTATTGCTTGCAATATTCCATCTTTTTCATATCAAACGAATAAAATCGAAATCTGACCGAAAAACGATAAATTTCCATCGAAAAACACCAAAATTTGACCGAAAAACAAAATATTTCCACTGAAATTTGTCTTTCCATTTTACAATTTTCCATCGACGAATTACCGATAAACGAAAAATTTTCTTTTTTTGGCCGACTGACATGGACACCAAAACCGATATTTAAAACCTTGCCCCTCCACCTGCAACTTGTAACATCTATTAACTTGTTTTGTGGTATCGTGCAGCCAAAAAGGCAGAAGTCAAGGGTAACTCATCAAAATTTCCTAACAAAGAAAGGCACAAGAGTTGAACTTTAAGACAAAATCCAAATATTTCTCCTTCGTAACTATAGCTTTTTAAAATAAGGATAAGTCATGATAAAGTTGTAGCCTATTGAAGTTGTTAATTAAATGTTACATTCGTGCTTTAAGAACACCTTTTAAGTTTTAACCTTGAGATCTGTATTCATCTTCAATCATATAACGGATCCATACGGTAAGAAGTCCAACCACAAGAAAGATATAACACATTAAGTTGATTTTATTGTGCAAATATACATAAGTATTAAGCTGAATGTATTGTGCCAAACTACGTTGTATGTGCTGGATGACTATAATATGTATGTGTTGGATGACGATAATACGTAATTACGTATAACCCAAGTTTAGCATTCTCATCCAAGTCCAACAGCATACATACATTATCATCCAACAACATACAAAAACTGGATAAGATACTAAGATCTTAAGATCAGCCAACAACACACGAACAGGGTAAGATCTCAGGACCAACCTACAACATACAATGTTATCTTGAAAAGAAAAAAAAAATTCAGACAAATTAATTTCCATGAATCCATGATTCCATATCCTACAGGCAAGGTTCGAAATTTCCATTTCGGTCAATATTTCGACCTCCTGGAAAATGGAAATATTTCGTGGAAATATTTCGACAGTGTGGAAATATTGTGATTTGATGGAAATGGTGGAAATATTGATTTTTTAATGGAATTTTTGAATGAAACTCTGGATAATCATAAACTAAGTATAGATACACGTTTTAGAACACTTAGATAATATTTATACCCTATCTACGGGTGTAGAGCATCACAAAGTATGTATTTTGCATTTGAGTCTGTGAGTCTTGTGCAGTCTTGTTTGAACCTGTTTTGATCTATGTTTTTTAAATGGTTTTTAATCTTTTTTGTGGAGAAAAATATTTCCAAAATAAAGATTAGTTGATTGTTAAATTAATGCTTCAAACGATTTTGAAAATGGACTTAAAACAAGAAAGTTGTGCAAGTTTGAAATCGTACAAAAATTATGCTGAAATGCAAAACACTGTTTTTTTACTAAGTCTGAAAAAATGAGTTTTTATAAAGAAAAGTTTTTATACATTCAAAATTTTCTTTGACGGACCATGGTTTTCTAGATGTACTTGTAGTTCTACATCTTGTGGAATTTTTTGAGCTAAAAATGAGTTGATTTAACCACTTTTCTCAACATACAAATTTTATGAAAAACCGAAAAAACTGTTTTCTCCTACTAAAACTGAAAACCTACTTTTTGATTCACTTGGTTTTTGATTTTTTTGATATTTTTATTGAAATCAAATGGGGGGGTATTTGCTTATTTACATATAATAACTTAAAGTAAATGGAGAAAATAAAAATTAAGTAAGACGACATTTACTTAAATGTTATTATATCCGAAATATCTCGAAATTTCCCGAAATATCTCGAAATTTCCACGAAATATCGCGATATTTCGTGCCGGCAAATATATCGTGCGAAATATCGCGATATATCGCGATATTATCGTGATTTCTATTTCGTTTGATATCGCAGTAGACATTTCGTGTCGAGGTCTGGGAAAACCGAAATATTTCGCGATATTTCGCGAAATATTTCGAGATTTTGTACCTTGCCTACAGGCTACAGGGCACATCAAATTGGTATCAAGGATAGAACTCATGATCAATCATTAAGAGGAAGGAGATGGAAAGCACCTCGGACTTTAGGCTACACCCAAGGCTGCCGACGCGGCGTTGTGAAGGAGACGAGACTCAAATTTCAGGGATCAGTAGAGGGGCCGCCGCCGCCACGCAGTCGCAAGCCGCAGAGGAGCGGTCCGTCAGTCGTCCGCGACTCCGTCGGACTCGGCAGAGGGCTCGGCCTGCGGTGGCTTCCTTCGATCGCGGGAAGAGGCGCGGGGTTTGGGCGGGACTGGGGAGGCCCGGGAGGGAGGAGGGACGGAGTCGAGGGACTAGCTTTTAAGTTTCAGTCCCGACAATGTTTTGGTTTGAGCATAAATCCATTTCGAAAAGACACTTTATATTAAACCCTTGTTGGTAGGGCTGGCAATTTCGGAACCGACACGGCAGACCCGACACGAAGTTATGGGGTCTGGGTCAGGGCTAAACTGGTTCGGGTCATAAACAGGTCGACACCGATAGACCCGTTTAATAAACGGGTTGGCTCCGGGTTTAGGGTCTGGACACGGTAGATCCGGGTAGACCCGTTTAATATTCAACGGGTCGTGTAGGGTCGGGTCTACCCGCAATCCGATACTATAATATATAGTATCAGTGGGTCTATCGGGTTAGGTCGGGTCGAGTAGTATCGGGTCAACTGAATAAACTCGTGTGGTAAACAAATCTTATCGGGTCTAGCCGTTTATAAACGGGTCAGGTACGGGTTTAGGATCTAGACATGATTAGTTAAACGGGTCGGGTCCGAGTCTAGAGGTTTTGGACACGACCCGAAACTAGACCTGACCCGACACGACCCATTGCCACCCCTACTTGTTGGCCTCTTCAACTCCCATCAAATGACTAAAACGTCCCTTTCATTATCCCTATGTAGCAATTGAATATATACTCTGAGAATCTGCTATAGTGATTCTAGAGTATCAATTTGGACAATAGAGAATCAATTCAGTTGCTACTTCCAAATCACTGTTGCTGCATTGTAGCTGCTACAGTGAATCACTATAGTGATCGAATTGATACTCTATTGTCAAAATTGATGCTCCATAATCATTGTAGCTAGCAGCTACAATGATTCTAGAGCATCATTCGGGGCGATAGAGTATCAATTCGATCGCTACAGTGAAAATCATTGTAGTTGTTACAATGAAATCACTGCAGCAAACTGAATTGATACTCAACTATCCTGAATTAATACTCCAGAATAATTACTGCTACATTGAAATCACAGTAATAGCTACAGTGTTTTGGGTCTACTATTGGGATTTTATTGGACAAGCATGTTGAAAAAAAAAAACTATACATTAATTTGTTATCACTGTACAGTCCTATAGAGACAAAATGAGTATTTAAAATAAAAGAAGTGAGGGAGGGACTTAATGATCACGGATTTACCAGAATACACGGGCTTTGAGAGGGGCCTTAGACTAATAACCCGTTTTTTTTCTCTCCACCGGAACAGAACCTTACACGGTCGGGTCGTGCGGGTCAATCAAAATCGGGCGGGCCACTCGGTTTTTACCGGGCCGAGTACAGCTAACAGCTCCGATCTCTCATCCAGACCGGACCAGCTGAAGTTCCGGTTCATTGGTTTAACGGTCCGACCTTCCAGTCGGACCCGGTTCCGATAACACTTGTTCAGGCTAATTTATCATGTTCCGAAGGAGAACCCCGTTTCTCCCCCGCCCCCCCCCCCCCCCCCCCCCCCATTGCCCCATGTTTGCTCCGGTGGCTCGTGCCGCGCCCCTGCGGCGGCTCCTCGAGATCTGCCGGCGATCTCCTCAGATCGCGCCGCCCGCCGCCGCTTCCAGATCCTTCTCCACCGCCTTGAACTACGTGAGACCGTCGCCACCCCTTCCCAGTTCTCTCTCTTCAGGATCTGATTTCAAGCTGTTTGATTTCGCTCATCTGTTTCTCTTCAGCACATTGATTCTCCCGACAACAATCCGGACACTCCATGGGAGTTCAGCGAAACCAACAAGGAACGGGTATGTCGATTCTTCTGATTTCTCTGTCTTTTTTCTCTCATCAAGTTGCGAGAATTCTGAACTCTAAGATATGATACAATCCCCGATTCAGATCTTCAACCCTGCTGCATTTAAATAGAAATTGTAAGAAATGCAACAAAAAAAAGAAGAAGAAGATGGTGGCCACTTCGAGGGTGGCATGCCTTCTAAGATGCCATCAATTCTCATTGGAATTTCTTTTTAAATGCCCGAGCTTATCTAACACTTACAAACTCGGAAATTCAATTAACTCCCACAAATAGATTTTAAAATTCAAGTGCCAATTGCTAGCCAATTGATGACAAGAGAGGATCAGGAATGCTTGTTTATCGTATTTTCGAACTTCCTAATGAACCCACCACTGATTGACCCGACTCGGTGCTACCCACGGCTAACATGATGAAGGGTGTTCATCACTTCATCATATGCTATCCATCTTGTTTTGAAATCGATTCATTCACAGTTAGATTCTCTAAAACAAGGCAATTTAATAATAATTTGTAGTTTTAAAGATCAAATGGAAAATTAGATGCCACCTCTTGCTGATCTCTTTTGCTAACATGCCATATGATTGATCCCCTTCTCATGAAATAACTGGAGGCTCTCTTCGTCATAGGAATCTCTTCAACCAAGCTCAAATGATCGACTACCAACCATGGTTTGAGGATTCGCGTTCGGTACGGATTCAGTCCGGGCAAAAATTGAACCGGTTTGGGTTCGGTTGGATCGCTTTTTGGACATAATATTTAAAAAATGAGAACAAGGAATTAGCAATTAGTATATAATTCACTCGATTCGTGCCTAAATCGGTCATTTCAGAACCAAGTCTTGTGATAGGTCAATCATCATGTAACTGCTAAGTTGTTAACTACATAAATATCATTGAAACTAATAGAATGATGATATGAATAAAATCTTAATCAGACCCGATTCGAGTTCATAATGCTAATTATGGGTTTCGGATTAGCCAAAATCCGAACTGGTATGAGTTTGAATGAACCCTCAAACGATGCTACCAACATGCTATTATCCCTAGAAGTTAATTTTGTTGCAACATGGAGTGATTCATGGTGTCTGTTATTGCCTTGAGCCCCCTACCTCATGGCTCTAGTCTCAACCAATGAGAAAAGTCAATACGAGAAGTAGAAGTATCCAACGACACATTTTCTTTGTGATCCTTGGCTTATCAAGCTGCCACCAAGATATTTTGGAACAATCTACAAGTTCGTCCAAATGTAGCTCTATCATTTCCTACCACCTTCACCAGGGGCCTTTAATTGAGCATGTATTTTCCATCACTCCCTTTTTTTGGACGTGGTTCAAAATTAATGCAAGAAAAAGAGGATTTTGGTTTTAGTTTTCGCTGCGGTGTTATCTTGTTGCACGAAACTTCTCCCTTGTTTCTTCTGTACTCGTTTGCCAATGGATCACTTCTTTAGCAGTCTTATCAATGTTCTAATTCGCTTCTTAAAGATAGCTTCATTTCGCCCTTTCACGATTCACCACATCTTCAAGAAACTTTTGGAACACTCTAGTTTGTCACCTACCTATTCAATTCCATTCGTTGACAGTAGCAAATCCATTAATCCTATTCATTGAACATAGCAAGTCGTACTTCAAATATATTGAATTCCAAAGGGCCCTTGTACAGATCTAGGACATTGAAATAGCAAATGATTCAAGTTTGGGTGCACTCCAAGCATATTGAAGACATTAAATTCTATATCAGTCCATGATTATTGAGTACCATTTCACTTTGAAGCATTTTGAAATTCTTTTTAGTTGAATAAATTGACTCTTGAATGGTCTTCATATTTTGTTAGCTATTCCAATTGGCCTGAATCGCCTGATACTCTGTTTCATAGTCGTCTTTTTGTTGCTTTGCCAAAGATAAGCATCCTTAACTTTAGTCTCTTCTAAGGTTTGAGCCCCGGACACCAACATCTTTATCTGTATCTGGCTATTACCATCCCTATTTCCCTTAGAAACTCATCGAGCTAAGACAAGTCCAAATACCATGGTTATTCAAGGAATTTGAGATTAAAGTATTGCTACCAATTAAGGGTAGAAACAGCTTCCAATGGAAGATAATTTATCTTCACATCAGTTATTGGTCTCTTTTTGCACCTTGTGTACACAAGACAAGCTGTTTCTAACTACCTCACACCTTATTCAAGAGCCCTCCAAGCGTAGAGAACACTCTTTGTTAATCGTCCATCTATAAAGCTATCAGATACGTTGTACTTATTTCTGATTAGGTTCAGCTGTGGGTTATTATAAGGAACCATTTTCATGATATGTTTCTATAAGAGCATATCTCAGGCACCCTTTGATCCATAAACCTCACTCACTCATTAGCCAACATACATTATCTGAGGTTGCTAAATGTAGCATTTTGTTTTCATCAATCTGAAACCAAAAAGACCTTCGAGTACCCTCAATTGTTACAATAATTGCTCGAGGCCAAGTGCATGAATCGGAATTGAGTCAACATAAAATAGTCAAGAGAATTATCAAGAAAATTAAATGACATCAAAAGTAGGAACCTTTTAGTGTTCTACTTGGAACAAAAAGGTAAATTATTTCTTTCATTACATTCCTTATATTCTCAAGTAGTTGGATAAAGTTCTCTGTGGCACTTCCTTATCAAGGGTAGTAGATGGTTTAGCTCGATTATCCTTTTGGCCTAAGGAGTAAGATTATCGCAGTTCACATTCCACAAAAGCTTTCATTGCACCAAATGATGGTTGTAAATGTTGTTGATTGCGTGTAGCATGCGATTTAACAATTGACGGAAGAAAACAAACAACGAGAGAAAGATGCAAAGAAGAGAGAAAAGATGACACACAAATCTACCGTAACCCTAATTTGTCAAAACTTGCCTATGTCCAGCCTCGAGTATCTGCACTTCACGATTTTGGAGAATCGGATCGGAAGGAATAAGTCTCCTTGTTGATCTACATGGAAATCATTCACACCATGATTTCTCACGGTCTTCGTCACCTACTCCTCTCCCTACTGATCTCTAAACCCTCAAAGTTTGTCTCACAACCTTACAATCACTGACGACTTAAAGTCTTAAATATGAAGTCCAAAGCCCTAGCTCGCTCAAGCCTCCAACCCGTGTTTGCCCGGGCCCATCAGGACTGGGCTCGAGCCCCCTGGTTCTGACTTTTGTGAACCTATGGGCCCGGGCCCCCACCACCTCGGATATATTCTGTCAAATTGGGAGCCCGTGCGCCGCTAGTCGCGGGCTCGGGCCCTGACCACCTTGTAGTCAGGTTCGGGTTCCCTTTGGATAGGATTATGCCCGGGAGACATGTTCCACAACTAAAACAGAATCTAATATCTGTTGGTCAGCTGGCAAATGCCGATACATAACAACCTTCACTAGTGACTTGTGGAAGGTACCACGAGGAGCTATGATGACAGCATATAACAAGAAGGAAGGCACATTGTATGTGACAAAAGGCACAAACAACTGCATAACAGTTGCCTTTACTAGTCTAGATGCGAACACTTGACATTACAAACTTTGGGCATATGATCGAGAAAGGCATAAAGATAATGCATTCAAAGATAAAGCTTCGAGGGCTAAAGCATTTGGACACCGACTTTTGCGAGAACTGCATCTACAAAAAACAACTAGGAGTGGTAATGGGTCGGGTTGAGACATAGGTACAAGAGCTAAACACCCAACCCGACCCAACCTGTTTAATAAACGGGTCAAAAACTCACCCAAACCAGACCCGCCTAATAAATGGGTTGATCCGATCCGTTTTGCCCGTTTAATAAACGAGCAGGGTCGGGTCGGTTTGGCTCAATAAAACCCATGCAAATCGGTCTTGTTGGATAAAGTCAGGCTAGGTTGGGCCGGGTTTACTCGAGTTGGGTCAGGTTTGACCGGGTTGGGTCGGGTTGTTGACGAGTTAACACGACCCATTTAGTAAGCTGGTCAAGTCAGGTCAATAGGGTTATTAGTATAAACCCAAACCCAACCCATTAAATAAACGGGTCAGTCGGGTCGGGTCAAAGATTGCCAGTTTAGAGTTGGCAAAAGCTGACTTGGCTCGCCAACCCAACACTAACCCGACCCTGGCTCAACCCGTTTATTAAATGGGCCAGGTTAGGGTTTTGTATTTGCTGACCTGTTCAAAAACAGGTCAGCTCGACCCAGCCCGCCTAACCCGTCTAACTTGCGTAACAGAACGTGCTCCCAGTTCTCTGCATACATACGCCCTTTACATACTAAGATACTACAAATCATGACTGTGAGTTTCCGCTGCACCCAAACCCGATCGGTGAATCACACTTAACCCGATTGGCAAGTAAATAGACAATGTCATGTCACTGACTCACTCTGATTGAGAGTATGTAAAGGCACTATGTTAGGTATAAGTTTTTTGTTTGAATTTATATAAAATTATATGATTGAGCAATACAATTTAAATATTAATTACTATATATTGGTATGTATTGTTTCTCATGTTTGAATAGTCAATAAGATTTTAGAGTATGTGATAATTAATTTTATACAATATCTTAAATTATTTTGGGACCTTTGGGTAGTGTATGTTTAGATTTATAGGGTTAGATGGGTTTGGATTAGGGTTGACCCGTTTAGGGTTAGGGTTGGGAAGATTGATCCGTTTAATAAATGGGTTAGGGTTAGGGTTAGGGTTGGGCTATTTTAACCCACCAACCCTAACTCGTTAACCCTAACCCTAACCCTAACCCTAACCCGTTTGCCAACTCTAAATTGCCACCCTAGAAGTAACGCATAGTTAGCTTCAACAAAGTCGGGAGACCTCAGAAGTTTGTAAAACTGGAGCTAGTACACTCTGATGTGTGGGAACCTGCATTGTCTCTTGGTGATCTCTATATTATGTTTCTTTTATTGATGATGCTATGAGGAAATTATGGGTGTACTTCTTGAAGCACAAGTCAGAGGTGTTTGACACGTTCAAGAAGTGGAGAGCTTTGGTCGAGACAGAGACTGGCTTGAGGGTGAAGTGTCTAAGGTTTGACAATGACGGGGAATACTACGACGATTCTTTTGAAAGGTACTATGCATAGAGGAGAGCAAAAGGCAAAAAACGGTTCCCAAGACGCCACAACAGAACAGAGTTGCTGAAATGATAAATAGAACCATCAATGAGTTGGCAGGAGCATGAGGATACATGAACTGAATATAGTTAACAACAAGGTAGGCGTTTTGGAGCTCCCAGTGCCTTGGTGGTCCCCTTGTCGGGTGGTGTTTCCTGGGCGACCTGCCTGGACTGCCTGGGCGGTCGCCTAGACCTTCTGGCCGCCTAGGTGCCTCAGCTGTTTCTCCGGGTTTTTTCGAGCAGCTGCCTTTTATTGGGGAAATGCAACCACTTGTGGACCGTGTTTTTGATGATGGTTTAACATAAAATCTTGTTGTTGAGGCTAGTGGAAACAATGAAGGACAAAGGTAAAAAGGAAGAAGAATATGTTGAAGTTGGTGGTGATTATAATAGGGAGAGTCATGTTTCAAATGAAAGAGCATTTCACGAGAATGGTGACACAATGATTTTGATGTATGGATTAGTTATGAGCTTTTTATGATTTTTGGTATACTTGATGTTGTCAAGTCAATAAAGTTGCGTATATTTTGATTTGTGTTTGAATATAACCTTCGCTAAATTTTTGTATGTATGAAGAATATGATAAAATGCAATTTATAGTAACAAAAACTTATATATGTATACATGTGTGTCTATATACCGCCTAGGCACCGTTTCGCCTAGACATGCCAAAACATCTAGGCGTCGTCTAGCCGCCTTGACGACACTGGTTAATAAGGAGAATTACCAAATTGAAGATGTCGGCTTGAAGACAGTGGCAATGCTACAAAAAATGTTTGAGTGATTGCGATAAAAGAAGCTTGGGAGTAGCATCAGTGAATATTAAATTGATTATTGGAGTCTTTATATCAGGAATGCCAGAGACGATGACTCTTCTAAGGAGGGAAGTTCAGTAGATAAATTGGATGTGAAAAAGTGAGTATATATTTGACTTCACCCAATCTATCTTGATGGAACATCATTGTCTAGGATATGATTAGGGAGTGTCCTTGGGCTTACAGTATATACTATTGTAATATCAAATCTTATTAGCGGTAGCAGATTTCTCAATTGCCTTAAAAATAGGACTACTTGTTGCCATTTCATAAAAGAGAAAATGGAAAAACACAAATTCATATGTTGTCATTCTTGTTCTGTAGTTTTTCATATCTTATGAATTTTCTTTATGCTATGAGATCATATGTGTTTGTGTTGAGATATCTGTTTATGCTATATGGTTATATGTGCATGTGTTGAGATATCTGTGCTATGAGATTATATGCACATGTGCTGAGATGCTGATTTTATATTACTCAATCTCAGGTGCATTAGGATATAGGCCACCCCCAACTCCCAAGACACAATAAAACCACTCTCTTCTCGATGTAGTCCATAGGGTATCTGTAAATCTAATGCTTGTGTGTTCTTGGGCATATCACAATTGTAGAAAGCTAAATACGAAAGTGTCCACTATTTTGAAAAAAAACGCAATAGTATCTTCAGGATAATTAGAAAGACCTCTCTCTCTCTCTCTCTCTCTCTCTCTCTCTCTCTCTCTCTATCTATCTATCTATCTCTCATGGTTTCTGTCAACCTCACATGTGCATAAAGATGATAATGGACTATCTCTGAGAAGCAATGGATTACGTATATACCCCTCTTCTTGGTGTGCTTCTATGAAGGGTACTTGTAAACATGCCATGCTCCCCAAAGCTAAATATGAAAGCCCATTACTCCCTCTCCCTCCCTCCCTCCCCTCCCCCTCCCCCCCCCCCCTCTCTCTCTCTCTCTCTCTCTCTCTCTCTCTCTCTCATAACAGATGGTGATAGTGTTCAATGAGAACTTTTAGCTTGGGAAAATGAAGAAAAAAGAGAGAAAAGGAAGTAAACTTTGATTGGAAAGAATCTTAAATGTAAGAAGAAGCTCTCTCTCATAACAGATGCTGATAGTGTTCAATGAGAACTTTTAGTTTGGGAAAATGAAGAAAAAAAAGAGAAAAGGAAGTAAACTTTGATTGGAAAGAAACTTAAATGTAAGAAGAAGAAAAGAGAAGGGGGATTAAATTCAGGATTGTACATCAGAAAAGAATTCAAACAAGATAAAATAATAGAAAAACCTTTGTGCAATTTATTCTGTATGTAAATTTTTTTTTTCCTACGCTAGACCGTTTCCACCGCAAGTGAAAGGAAATGACCCCTAGTGATATAAGATTAGCCAATTTAGTCTGTCGATGATGTTTTTTTGTATGCGATGTCACACTTAATATCACACTTTGGTTTGCCAGAGTTTCAAAAACCTGTATTAGTTAACTACGACTCCTTCGATTGTTATTTGAATTTAAAAGTTGATCAGAAAAATATAATGCCGTCCGAAATGTTCTGTGAAATATAATTGGACAGAAAATCTGGATTTCCTGTCATTTTGCTCTTTTTGTTGATGATCAAGCTGAAAAAATGGTTCTGCGGTCTTATCTTAGACTGCCTGTTTGCCAGTCTAAGTATGTATTGAGTTTATTATAAGCATAAGCTACCAATTTATGGATGCAAAAACTTGATGTTTGTGAGCTGTACCAACTGGTGCACCTTATTATGATATGTTCTTGATTGAGTTAGTGTAATATTTCATTTTCACTAATACCACGGATCTCATTCTGTTCTGTATTAGCTATTGATTTTGTGTAATGACTTGTAGAACTAGTATTATGAACAGGAGAGGTTTATGCTCATCTTTATCTGTATCCGCAGGTTAAGGAAATTATATCCCATTATCCTTCCAACTACAAGCAATCTGCTGTTATTCCTCTATTGGATCTTGCACAGCAACAACATGGTGGCTGGCTGCCAGTGTCTGCGATGAATGCTGTATGCATAAGATGACTGGCTAAGTAAATTAATTTTTTAGGTCATTATTTATCTGAGTTATATGATAAAGATTCTCCAAGAAAGTTTTTATCATGTCATTGATGCGTTGGGATGTATCATGGTATAGTTGTCTCGACTTTGTGAAATATGGTTATCTTGGTTTCTTTGCATGATGTTTTGTTGCAGTCAGTTAATCATATTTTATTACAAAGGAAGACTTTTTATTACATGTGATCATATGTTCTTTCCATCTAAAGGGAGTACAATATCAGTTTATTTTTCTATTACGAAAACAATTTAAATACCAACTACCTTCTGCAGCACCCTAGGCTAGGGCAGGGTGGAAACCACCCGCTGATGGCTTATAATTGTTGCCCCTTGTCTGAATCAGTTATTAATCTGTTATGGGATGACCATCTGGTTTGTACCCTACGCAAAGCGTAATCGTAGGTTCTATTATGCTGTCAAATATTGGGACACGGGGGTTTTCAAAGTGAGTGAGAAAATCTGATTATTGATACTGTATATATTTTGTGAGCATTATGGAATGAGAGGAGCAGTATCTGAGGTGGAAAAGGACTTACACGAGGAGATTTGCCTCGCCATCGTTAACTACACTGGAAAATGTGCTAATTTGTGGCTAGGGTGCAACATGTCTCTGTAGAAATTAGGTTAATCAAATACTGGAGAAATTAGATGTTTTAAAGTTGCATTATTTAGAGTTCTATTTGCCCTTCGAATATTAAGAGCTGCTGCTCAGTGTGCTCAACCTTTTATTTTCATTTACTATATCCTCCTGATATTGTCTGGCTGGTTTCCTTCCCATGAGTATTGGTGAGTGCATTTTGTAACTATACTCACTAGAGATGTTTGAGAAGTTGGGAATAACTCAAGCAATTAGGAAACAAGGAAGAAAGTGGTTCCTTAGTAATGCCATCTTATCATTTGGCACGTGCTATGCACATGCTAGTTAATAAGGCTTTTAGGCAGCGAGCAACTGCCATGCTTCGGCTTTCACATTATATGTAGTACAAATATTATATATGTTTTGCAAACTTAATCGTGTTATCATATAATATTGATGGTTAGAAGATTTACTATGAAATAAACGAAGTATTGGGGTATTTTAGAATTATCTCACACATGCGTCTGCCAAAAAAACTCCCGTATAAACGACGCATGTGATCACATAATTTCATATGCTGCACATATTCGTTTGGGACCGTTCGTCGCATAAACCGCATATGCAGTTTTAAAAACATTGGGTATGATACGTTCCTACTCTTTGACCAATGATCATCTTGTTCATTACCTATAACTTTTGTATGGCTTCACTTACCCTCTGAAATTGAACTCGCTATTTATAGGAGTAGTTGTATGCTTAGCCTAGCATATGTCCATTTACTTGCTTTTTTTAGCCCAAAGACTAACTTCTTCAACTCTTACAAACCTTTCCTTTCATGTTGAATACCTATCGGTGACTCTCCAATCATTGACATGCAGATGCTTACCAGCTTTATATGAACTTACATTGTTCTTGGTACCCTAAATTGGGAGTTGGTGCATGAAAGCAATGGTCTCAGAATTAAAGAAGTGGAATGCCAAGGACTTTTGTACTTTGAAAAATGTGTATGAAGAAGCTTCTTTGTTGGCAGTTTCATAATTTCATTAACCTTTGGTGGTTTTATCTTGAGGAACACATCATTAATGACTCTTATTGATGTGCATTTTATATTGGTAATTGGAATCAGTATAGCATTGGGCAGTAGTCGGTAACCAGTGCTTGCAAGTTGCAGCAAGTCGATGAAGAGGAAATGTAGGAAGTGTCGACCACATTATATACAAGAAATAATGAAACATCAATTTATTGGCAAACAAACTTTTCTTTATACGTAATTTCCATGCTTGTATTTAAAAAATTCATGGCGAGTAAAAACTGTTGTTTAATTGTTAGCAATAAAATATAATTGATTAGAAGGGCATCAGAGGTGCCGAGAAATTGGTGCCTGATTTACTGCAAATTAGAACAGGTGAGATTCCACATTTCCACTTGTACAGGAATATGTTTATCAGCATCAAATTTAAAGAGAATTCATAGAAACTTAGCTGGAGAACCATTGATGCCATCATCAAGGTAATTGGGAGGCAATCTCATCAAATGCGAAAGGAAGAAACAAAAATGAGAGAAAGCATAGTGGATGACAAACTTTGTGATTTGGAACCATAACAACACAGTCAATGCCACAGATGACAAAATAACAGTTAGAACAAAACCTATTCGAGGTTCTTTCTCTTCGTATATGGTGGAAAAAATGATTTTTAAGCAAAGAGGGGGTGCAAGTGTCTAGACGTGAAGCTGCAGTAAGATTTTTCTAAGGTAGACTTTTTCAACTATACAAATTTGATACATATCCACAAGAGAACATTGTATCCTAGAGGTACATGAGCTGGTTATTACAACAAAAGTAATGATCCTCATATGAGGTCAGCATTTAGCTGAACCTTCCAACTACAATACTTAAATCATTGAGCTATAAGCATCATTAGTGTGCATTAAGTATAAATGCCTAAGAATCTGATTCTTGTTCTGTTTTCTTTCCCATTTCTCCCTTCTGTTATACAATTTGAGAACTTGAATTCTCTTTTTATGTTTACATTTTCTGTTGGTTCAGGTTGCTAAGGTCATTGAAGTTGCTCCTATCCGTGTATATGAAGTCGCTACGTTTTATTCAATGTTCAACCGCGCGAAGGTGATTGTGGCTCTGTAAATATAATTACAGAGCCTAATATAGATGTTTATGTATGATAGCACTACCATGCATAATAATGGATGCATTTGGTATCTGAACATACCCACAACATGTTTAATCTGTTCATGATCCGCAGGTTGGCAAATATCACCTATTGGTTTGTGGCACTACTCCTTGTATGATTCGTGGCTCACGTGAAATTGAAGAAGCCTTGCTAAAACACCTGGGAGTGAAGCGCAATGGTGAGTAGTGTCATGGACACCCATTGTAAACCCCTGTTTTGTGTGCACATGATCTTAGTCATAAAGCCTCCTCATTGACCAATTTATTACTATATATCTGCAGAAGTGACAAAGGATGGGTTGTTCTCTGTTGGGGAGATGGAGTGCATGGTGAGAGCTCCCCTTTGGTAGCATTCTTTGTCAGTTAGTTTCCATTATAAACTCAAAGTTGTAAACTCAAATAAATGTATTATTGTCGGTTTTCCTTGATGATCATGATGAAATTCTTCCATACTTAGCTGACTCTCTAAAACCTGTCCTCCACTGGTTTGTCAATTTTGTTCATTATTTAGAATAAGTTTTAAATTTATAGACAAGGAAACAATTTTCATGTTTTCACCCTTTATATGACTTAGTTCCAACACATCCTTGTATTGATTACTTCTGACAGGGCTCGTGTGTTAATGCTCCAATGATTGCTGTGGCTGATTACTCCAATGGTTCAGAAGGATACACATACAATTATTATGTCAGTTCTTCTTACCCACCTCTCATTTTATCATTTACCCATAAAGAGTGTTAAATATCTAATTGTCTTTATTTTCTTGGGATAATGGTTAGTGCTTCAACACTGTCACTAATAGAACCATCCATGCATCAACCACATGACTTAGAAAACAGTCTCGGGTAGTTTCGTAATTTTGTAGCATAGTTGAGTGGGTAGAGGATGGATGTGATTAGTTAACTAAATCAGTAGGGTTAGGTTACAAAGCAAATATGTTGGATTAGGGTCAAGTGTGCGGAATCCTTACCTCAAAGACCAGTGGAAGTACCTGAGGAGAAAGATGGAATAGTTAACTAAATTGTAGGAGCTATGTGCTTATCATGGAAGCGGATGTGGTTCTTGTATGAGGGTGTAAGGAAAAGAGGAGTTGGACCCTTCGGTTAAGGCAATAATCCTAACATTGACTTAAGTACAACTACAATTAGGTGGCGTTTGGTTCGGCTGTTTGCTTATAAGTAGAGCTGATTCTATAAGAGCTTATTTAAAAGTTATGCTGAAAAAACCTCTTATAATAAGCAAAGTCGTTTGGCAACTCTGTTTAGATAAGCTCTTAAAATAAAAAAGTGTGTTTGGTTAACCTCTCTTTTATAGCGCTTATTTTGGGGTAATATTGTCATAATTTTGGGGCGGAGGAGGTCTTGCTGCAAATCTTGCGGCAAACGAGGGCGGAGGTCTGCGGAGGAGGCGGACGAGGGGCGGACTGCGGAGGAGGGTGGATTCCGATGGAGGTGTAGACTGAGGGCGGACTGCGGAGGAGGAGGGCGGACGGGGGGCGGAGGAGGGCTGACGAGGGGTGGAGGAGGTGCAGACTAGGGGTGGAGGAGGTGGACGAGAGGGCGGACTGCGGAGGTCTCGCTGCAGATCGCGAGGGAGAGGAGCGATATATTTTTCCTCCCGAGCGGCTGTGGAGCGGATAGCTCAAAGATAAAAAAAATTTATAGCTTCTGCAATTTTCTGATAAGGGGAGGGCTCAATAGTCCAAAAAAAACGCTGAACGAATAACTGCAAAAAGTCTTTTTCAAAAAAGCTTTGGTTCGGTTGCTTCTGAAATAAGAGAAAAAAGAGCTTATCACTTAAAATAAGCACTGCAAAAAAGTACTTGACCAAACATGCTTTTTGGATAAAAAAATTGATGAGGACATCGAGCAGCGTCCCTGGCGCGTGTACCAGCGCAGGAGGCGCCACCTGAGCTTGTGGCTGTGATCAGACAGCCAGCACCGTTGATGATGATCGTGTAGTCGTTTTATTTGTTTGCTTTGCATTATGTTATTTAGTCCCACCTCAGTTGTCAGGGATTTTCTTCTGTTTATCGCAGCCTTTATATAGGCCTGCCCCTGGACATGTAAGGGGATCGATGAATAATAAAATTTTTATGTTTTCCTCTGCAATTGTGTTGAGCGAATTCAGGGCGAGGTGTGTGAAACCCAAACCCAAACCCTAGGCGTGTGAAACCCTAGGTCCAGTATTAGGCGTGTGAAACCCTAAAACTGGAAACCCTAATTGTCCCTCTCCTATCCCTCTCCCTCACCTAGCCGCCGGCCTCCCCTTCCCTAGCTGCCGCTGCCCACCTGCCAAGACCCACCCGATCCCCTCTCTCCCTTGGCTGCTGCCGTCCGGACCCCAACACCATCCGACTCCCTGTCCCCTTGCTGCCGCTGCCGACCCATCCCCTACCCGGCCCCCCTCCTCCCGTTGGCTGCTGCTGCTGCCGCCGGTCCCTGCATACCCGACCCCCAGCACCACCGAACCCCCCCTCATCCCCTTGGCTGCTGCTGCTACCGCCATTCCCTGCACACCCGACCCCCATCACCACCGAACCCCCCCTCCTCCCCTTGGCTGCTGCTGCTGCCGCCGTTCCCTGCATACCCGACCCCATCCCCACCGAACCCCTCTTCCTCCCCTGACTGCTGCTGCTGCCGCCGGTTCCTGCACACCCGATCCCAATCCCCACCGATCCCCCTCCTCCCCTCGACTGCTGCTGCTGCTGCCGGTTCGTCCCTACCCGACCGGGCGTCCCTTCCCCCCCCTACTGCTACCTGATCGGTATCGCACCTCCGGCGCCCTCGTCCTGCGTGCAGGGCCGGATTTGCTGAGGATCACGGTGTGATCATTGACGACGACGGGTGCCTCGACAAACAACTCTCCCCTCCCGATCCGGAAGGAGAGAGCGTGGAGGAATCTACAAAGGGGCCTCGACATCACTTCCCCTCCCGCGATTCGGAAGAGGAAGCGTGGAGGCATACGTGCCAGGCCATCATCGGCAACTCGGATTACGGAATTCTCTCTTCGACCAGGTAATTTTCGTGTTTCACCAAATCGGTTATCTAGTTTATTATCGTTGCCGGCTGTTTTCCCACTGTGAGATTGAGCGCTTACCTGCCTGTAGTGCTATTAATCTAGACATTGCAATAGGACTATTTGGATTGCTTTATCGTCTGATACTGAAAGTGACTGGCATTAGTACAGTAGTTCTCATCGTATTTGCCTGTGTTATCTGTTTGATTTGATTTCTCGTGCGGCATCATACTGAGTAGTAAGCCCTGCCTGCTCAACTAATTAACAAATCATTTCTTCATTGCATCGTATTGCATCATTTTGGTATCAGAGCATGGTTATGAGATAAAAACCTGCATTTCGTATCTGTCATTACTTTCTCTGCATTAGTTATCATTGTGTGTGCATGCCAACCCGTAACGGTAGGCCATATCTGTTAGGAGAGTCTAGCGAGTCCGACAGTTGCACTATGGATCCCGACGCCCTAGCTAGGACACTCGCTGAGTTAGCTCAGGGTATTGCCACCATGAACCTAAACTTCGCTGCTTACCAGCGCGATACCAATGCCCGCTTTGACCGTCTGGATCAAGTCCCACCTCGAACTCCCCCACCCGTGGACCCTCAAGATTTTCGGCCACCTTGGCAGAACCATCAAGATCCGGATGAGCAATATCTCCGGAGCATTAGGCTAGAAGTACCCGCTTTTGATGGTCGGCATGATCCCCAATTCTTCCTAGACTGGCTCCAATCCATGGACCGGTATTTTGCCTGGTACCCATTAACGGAGCCACGAAAGGTCCGTTTTGCTGCAATGAAACTCAGTGGCCCCGCCAGTCAATACTGGACGAACGTTGAAGCCCTGAGAGTGGCCCGAACCCAAGATCCCATCGACACCTGGGTAGCCATGAAAAACGAGCTGAAGGGGAAATACGTGCCACCGTCCTACCAAGCGCGTCTCCTAGATCAGTGGCATCAGTTCACCCAAGGCAACAAGTCAGCAAGAGACTACGTCACCAAGTTTGACGAGTTCTTGACCCGCTGCAACGTCCTAGGGACTGAGACCCCTGTTCAGATCTTGTCCCGCTTTCGGTCAGGCTTACGAGAGGACCTGAGAAACGAGCTTCTCGCTCGTGATGTTACAGAGTTGGAAAGGGCCTACGCGTTAGTGCAAGACCTCGATAGCTTTAGGTCCACCCAGTCTCATCGGGGCCAAGATTCCCGAAATCACGCCCCACGTCCTTCCTCGAGCAATTTTCCAAGTCGGCCCAATCCCAACCAATCCCAACCCAGGACAGACTCCACGAGTCGGAACAACGAAAGGGACAGTCGTGGTAAAGGCCCCGAGAGGGACTTTTCCAAAATCAGCCCCCTCACCAAATGTTACAAGTGCCAGGGTTATGGGCACGTGGCTGCGAACTGCCCTAGCCCCGTCAAAATCAACATCATTGACGGCACACCTGTTGAAGTTTTGGAGACAGACGTAGATGGGTTTGTTTACCAAGCTGACGATGATGAAGGAGACTTTGATGAAGAGGGTGATGACGTTACCCTAGGTTGCCTTAGGCGCACGGCCCCCACTGAGCTGGCCGTTGTTCGATGCGCATTGTCCCAACCCAAAGAACAAGATGATTGGAGGCGTACCAACATCTTTCACACCTTTACTCGGATCGGAGAAAAGAACTGCAAGGTGATCATCGACAGTGGAAGCTGCGTTAACGCAGTTTCGTCTGCCGTGATCTCCAAGACTGGATTGAAGGCAGTCCCCCATCCCCGACCCTACCAAGTTTCCTGGATCAATTCTACGGCAATGGAGGTCAAACAGAGATGTTTGGTCCCCATAAACTTCAATGCCTACCAGGAAAAGATCTGGTGTGATGTGTTGACCATGGATGTGGGTCAAGTTATACTAGGACGGCCCTGGCTCTTCGACAACGATGTTCTCATCTACGGCCGATCCAACATGTGCATGTTTGAACATGAAGGAAAGAAGATTAAGTTGCTACCCTCTCAACCTAAGAGTGGTCAGCCTGCGCAACAGCCCACCTCCAAGAAGAAAATCAGCAACGTCAGTCTTATCGGGGCCAAAGAATTAAGCCTCGAGCTGGAAAAAGGGGCCCCGATCATGATCCTTGCAGCCCGGGAAGTTCCTAGAGAGTCCACCCAAGTTGTTCCCCTAGAGGTTGCCCCAGTTCTGAGAGAGTTTGCCGATGTCTTCCCTGAGGACCTCCCAGACCAATTACCTCCGATGCGTGACATACAACACGCCATCGATTTGGTCCCTGGAGCTAGCCTCCCCAACTTGCCCCACTACCGAATGAACCCTACAGAACATGCCGAGCTGAAACGGCAGGTCGATGATTTACTGAAAAGGGGTTTCATCAAAGAGAGTATGAGTCCTTGCGCGGTTCCAGCTCTGCTTACGCCAAAAAAGGATGGAACTTGGCGCATGTGCGTAGATAGCCGCGCTATCAACAAAATCACGGTCAAATACCGTTTTCCTATCCCTCGTCTAGATGATCTGTTAGACCTAATGTCTGGAGCCACAGTCTTCTCCAAAGTTGACTTGAAGAGTGGCTACCACCAAATTCGCATTCGCCCGGGGGATGAGTGGAAGACGGCTTTTAAGACTAAAGACGGACTGTACGAATGGATGGTTATGCCGTTCGGACTGACCAATGCACCGAGCACATTCATGAGAGTCATGACACAAGTACTCCGCCCTTTTATGGGAAAATTCTTGGTGGTGTACTTTGATGACATACTCATTTATAGCCAGTCCCGAGCGCAGCACTTAGACCACCTACGGCAAGTCTGCACTGTGCTAAGAAAGGAAGAGCTGTTCGCCAATCCCAAAAAGTGCACCTTCCTCACCACGGAAGTCCACTTCCTTGGTTTTGTCGTGTCGGTCAACGGGGTCTCCGCCGACCCCGAGAAGGTCCGTGCAATTGAAGAATGGCCTGAACCCAAAAATATCCGGGATGTCCGAAGTTTTCACGGTCTTGCCACCTTTTATAGGAGGTTCATTAAGGGGTTCAGTACCATCACGGCCCCAATCACCGACTGTCTGAAGAAAGGCGAGTTCGAGTGGACGAGTGCGGCCACTAGGGCCTTTCTGGAAATCAAAAGAAGAATGGTTGAGGCCCCTGTGATGCGCCTCCCAGATTTCACCAAAGTCTTCGAAGTCGCTTGCGACGCCTCCGGAATCGGCATTGGGGGCGTTCTCTCCCAAGAGGGTCATCCTGTCGCATATTTTAGCGAGAAGCTGAACGAAGCGCGACAGCGATACTCCACGTACGATAAAGAATTCTATGCGGTGATTCAATCGCTTCGCCACTGGCGACACTACCTACTGCCACAAGAATTCCTTATCTATTCTGATCATGAAGCCCTTCGGTACATCTACTCCCAGAAAAAGCTTAACGCACGGCATGGTCGCTGGGTCGAGTTCCTCCAGGACTACACCTTCACCCTGCGCCATAAAGCTGGAGTAGAAAACAAAGCGGCCGATGCCCTTAGTCGTCGCATGTTCGTCCTGTCTAGGTTGACCGCTTCGGTCGAGGGCTTTGAAAGAGTGAAGGCCGAATACGAATCTTGTCCCGACTTCGGCGAGGTCTATGTGGCACTAATCGACGACCCAGTTCACGAAATAGATGGATACCTCATGCAAAACGGGTACCTTTTCCGTGGTCGCCGACTATGCATTCCCCGAACATCCCTTCGCGAATTCCTTATTTGGGAGCTGCATGCGGGTGGTCTTGCTGGCCATTTCGGCGTTAACAAGACCATCGAAGCCATTGAATGTCGATTTTACTGGCCGAGCCTGAAACGTGATGTCGCCAGACATGTGGGTAGATGTCATATTTGCCAACTGGCCAAACAGCGAAAGCAGAGCACTGGCTTGTACACCCCTCTCCCAGTTCCTAACTGTCCCTGGCAGGACATCAGTATGGATTTCGTACTTGGCCTCCCGAAAACCCTGCGTAAACATGACTCGGTCTTGGTAGTGGTAGACCGGTTCTCTAAGATGGCTCATTTCCTTCCGTGCTCAAAAACTTCCGATGCATCCCACGTAGCGAAAATCTTCTTTGAGGGCATCGTGAGGTTACATGGGTTGCCCAAAACCATCGTCTCGGATCGAGATGTCAAGTTTACCAGTTTTTTCTGGAAGACTCTCTGGCATAAGTTAGGAACAAAGCTCCAATTTTCCACGGCCTTCCACCCCCAAACCGACGGTCAAACCGAGGTAGTCAATAGGAGCTTGGGGAACCTTCTGCGAACGTTAGTGGGTGAACACGTTGGGAGTTGGGATCTGAAACTGTCAATAGCTGAGTTTGCATATAATTCATCTGTCAATAGAACTACTGGCATGAGTCCACATGAAATTGTCCATGGTTTTAAACCTAGACAACCCATAGATCTCATTCCCATGGCTAGTCATCATAGAGTCTCTGAGTCTGCATCTGCATTTGCATCACATATGCATGAATTACACAAAGAAATCAGTAACAAAATTGAGCAGAGCAATGCTGACTACAAATTACGAGCCGACACCCGAAAACGAGCTCAAACTTTTAACATAGGGGATTATGTGATGGTCCGGCTCCGCCCGGAACGGTTCCCACCAGGGACCGTTAAGAAACTACATGCACGCAGTGCCGGCCCCTTCCGGATACTAAAGAAGATAAATGACAACGCCTATGTCATTGACCTCCCTGAGGGTTTTGGCATTAGTCCGACCTTCAATGTTGAAGATCTAGTGGCCTACAAAGGCCCAAATTTCAACCCTAGCAATCCTCTGGTAGAGCCTACCCTAGATCCTGTTTCTGAGAGCAGCCCGTTACCTCCACTTCCCCAAAATATCCCATATCCCACAGCAAACGGCATCGATAAAATTCTAGATGACGAGATCGTCTCTGGTAAAGACGGTGGAACTCGGAGGTACCTGATTCGCTGGAGCGGAAAACCCCCATCTGAGGATACGTGGATGGAACGAGAAGAACTACAACGGCTTGACCCGGACTTGCTGGAGCTATACGAAAGCCGCACGGAGCCTTACTCGACGGAGTCGAGCTCTCTCCCACCCCGGGAGAATGATGAGGACATCGAGCAGCGTCCCTGGCGCGTGTACCAGCGCAGGAGGCGCCACCTGAGCTTGTGGCTGTGATCAGACAGCCAGCACCGTTGATGATGATCGTGTAGTCGTTTTATTTGTTTGCTTTGCATTATGTTATTTAGTCCCACCTCAGTTGTCAGGGATTTTCTTCTGTTTATCGCAGCCTTTATATAGGCCTGCCCCTGGACATGTAAGGGGATCGATGAATAATAAAATTTTTATGTTTTCCTCTGCAATTGTGTTGAGCGAATTCAGGGCGAGGTGTGTGAAACCCAAACCCAAACCCTAGGCGTGTGAAACCCTAGGTCCAGTATTAGGCGTGTGAAACCCTAAAACTGGAAACCCTAATTGTCCCTCTCCTATCCCTCTCCCTCACCTAGCCGCCGGCCTCCCCTTCCCTAGCTGCCGCTGCCCACCTGCCAAGACCCACCCGATCCCCTCTCTCCCTTGGCTGCTGCCGTCCGGACCCCAACACCATCCGACTCCCTGTCCCCTTGCTGCCGCTGCCGACCCATCCCCTACCCGGCCCCCCTCCTCCCGTTGGCTGCTGCTGCTGCCGCCGGTCCCTGCATACCCGACCCCCAGCACCACCGAACCCCCCCTCATCCCCTTGGCTGCTGCTGCTACCGCCATTCCCTGCACACCCGACCCCCATCACCACCGAACCCCCCCTCCTCCCCTTGGCTGCTGCTGCTGCCGCCGTTCCCTGCATACCCGACCCCATCCCCACCGAACCCCTCTTCCTCCCCTGACTGCTGCTGCTGCCGCCGGTTCCTGCACACCCGATCCCAATCCCCACCGATCCCCCTCCTCCCCTCGACTGCTGCTGCTGCTGCCGGTTCGTCCCTACCCGACCGGGCGTCCCTTCCCCCCCCCTACTGCTACCTGATCGGTATCGCACCTCCGGCGCCCTCGTCCTGCGTGCAGGGCCGGATTTGCTGAGGATCACGGTGTGATCATTGACGACGACGGGTGCCTCGACAAACAACTCTCCCCTCCCGATCCGGAAGGAGAGAGCGTGGAGGAATCTACAAAGGGGCCTCGACATCACTTCCCCTCCCGCGATTCGGAAGAGGAAGCGTGGAGGCATACGTGCCAGGCCATCATCGGCAACTCGGATTACGGAATTCTCTCTTCGACCAGGTAATTTTCGTGTTTCACCAAATCGGTTATCTAGTTTATTATCGTTGCCGGCTGTTTTCCCACTGTGAGATTGAGCGCTTACCTGCCTGTAGTGCTATTAATCTAGACATTGCAATAGGACTATTTGGATTGCTTTATCGTCTGATACTGAAAGTGACTGGCATTAGTACAGTAGTTCTCATCGTATTTGCCTGTGTTATCTGTTTGATTTGATTTCTCGTGCGGCATCATACTGAGTAGTAAGCCCTGCCTGCTCAACTAATTAACAAATCATTTCTTCATTGCATCGTATTGCATCAAAAATACTTATTTATCAAATAAGTCCAATAAGCACTTAAAATCAGTCGAACCAAATGCCTCCTTATATTGCAAGAGTCAAGCTCGAGTTTAGGAGAATCCCATCAAGAAGGGCATTGTTTGATTTATGGACTTGCTCATCACGTGTTAGGATACACAAGGAACGATGAATCAGCGGAGGAATGTGAGAAGAATTAGGACTGTATGGATACACAATAGATCCTAGCAGTAATAACATTGATAGAAGCTGTTAGAAATGGTATGGAAAACTTTGCAGTCACAACAAAGATAGCCCGTAACAGGAATGACCG
The DNA here is from genome assembly GCA_947650365.1 of Chamaelirium japonicum. Lineage (NCBI taxonomy): Eukaryota > Viridiplantae > Streptophyta > Magnoliopsida > Liliales > Melanthiaceae > Chamaelirium > Chamaelirium japonicum. The sequence goes on from OX393552.1 coordinate 20,452,869, forward strand.
CTGAAGAATGATTCATTAAGCCAACCCTAGATAGATAGGGCAAGGCTTGTTGGTTGTGGTCACGGACAAAAACCTTCAAGAATGCAGCTTGTGTGACCTTGTTTTACTGTTTAGTCTAGTTGAAGTGGGATTTTATTTGATGCCCTTGTAAATTGTTTTCATAGGCAGAATCAAATAAGTGACTTACTCCTGAGATCCATTGTTGATTAAGGGTCTATATTTTTGGGCCAAGGTATGAAAAACATTTTTCTGAACAGAATATGGCAAGATAAGGTATCAATAAGGTCTTTGTGTAGAGAGAGAGAGAGAGAGAGGTGCATAAATTCCGGAGGTTGAATAAAATTGCACCTCTTTTCCTACATTATCTGAACTTTTCGATGAAACTGTTGATCCTGTAATTATATTTGGAAAAATCTTATCTTTTTTATCGTTTCTTCCGTGACTGCTCGGCTACAAAGATTCAGAGAGCTATGCAAGCTTGTAACTGGATTATTCATTATGGTTTTGTTCAGGAGGATATCACTCCCAAGCGAGTCGTCGAGATTGTTGAGATGTTGAGGAAGGGAGAAGTTCCTCCAGTAAGTAATCGAACATGACAGAGGGTCTATCTTCTCGCCCAATGGGCTCGACATCCACTGTACTGATTTCAGTTCTGTTGCAGGTTGGCACACAGAATCCACTTCGCGTAATGAGCGGACCCGCCGGAGGGAATACCACTCTGCTTGGGGATCCGAAGCCTCCCCCATGCCGGGATCTCGATGCCTGCTGAGTTTCTTGCTGTAAATTATGTCGTCGTCAATAATGGGGAATAGGAAAACCTAGTTGTTTCACTGTTGTTCCATGTGCTTTTCAAGATCTGTGGCCATCCATCGGATGTTATTTCATTGCCTTTTTGTGGCCATTTGTCATCAAATCTGAATATATTTGGTGTTTTGGAGCATAAACTTTGTATAAACATTGCATTATTTGCCTTCTCCCAATCCTGTCTCCAGTTTTTTTTTTTTGTGTGTGCTTTTTTATTGTTTTCCTTATTTGGAGAAAGGGCTTTTTTTTCAAAATATTATTAAAAAATAAAATATTTAAAGAAGCAGCGACTGACCAAAACTATTTACCAACATAGCGCTCTGACAATCACGTGAGTGCGAGATTTTTTTTTTTTCGTTTGAAGTAGAACCCGGTATTTGGATTACCGGGTTTAAAACCGGTAATCTATATATCGAGTTTAACTAAAGCCTCTTGTATGAAGTTTTCATACTTAGCCGTTTTCTCTCTGGATTTTTGGGTAAATCTGGTATCCACAATACCGGGTTTAAACCCGGTACTTTAAAACCGGGTTCTACTTGAAACAGAAAAAAAAAAAGCCCTCGCGTTCGCTTTATGGCGCTAACATGCCACGTGGCTATCAGAGCGGTAGGTTGGTAAATAGTTTTGGTCAGCCACTGTTTCATTAAATATTTTATTTTTTAAGGGACCTTGCGGTCAGTAGACCGCCTGGTAGTGTGTAGTGCACAAGATAGACCAACGCTCGAATCTTACCTTTTCTTATAATATCGCTACATGAGCACACATAAACCTGCCACAAAAGCGAGAGATCAGCCAACCACAAAAACGGGAGGCAGCACAGGAGTTTCGTTTACACAACCTGCCAGATGGGGGTGGGTGCTTTGCTGCTATATCAAACCTGAACAAGGTAACTTGGCAAGAGAGGAGCCTAAAGCCAGAAAAACCTAAAAGATAAGTTGGCAGGTAGGGAGACTTGTCTTGTTGATTATGCTGCTGAAGCTCGTGCAACGAGGGCAAAAGGCGAGATTCGATACGAAAAATGGCACTCGTCGGCTGTAGCACAAATTACAAGCGAAAGAGCAGAAACTGAACATTTCAGTACAGCAGCAATATGTGAAAAGCTTATTCGGACGTGATGAATCTGATCCCCGCATCATCAGGCAAAGCGATTTCAGTTCAAACCCATCAGCAGTTTTGCAATAATATGCATCTCAGAGGAGTCATCCGACCCAATTCTCGCGTTAAATTCAGACTCAAGTGCACACCTCTACATTTAAACTAATGGCTTGACAACCTGATTCACAGGAACCATCTAGAGACAAGAAGGCCGTGTTTTCATTCAGATATACATTGCTATATTATCTGCAGCTTACACACCCTACTACCGATACAAGGTAAAAGGTGGTTTGCAATGGGAGAATGGGAACCCGATAGCTTCACGTGCTCTCATTCGTGCCCGGCGCTTCGAGCTCCTTCCTCTCATCTTGGCTGCTAACAGTTTTGGGGCTCTCAGCTGGATCAGGGGGATTGCTCGCTTCTTTAGGTTCCTTCTTCAGCTCCGTCTCGAACTCTTTGGCTGCCTGTACATGAATTCATCACTAGCTTCAGCACAAATGGGTCCAGATGGAGCAGACTTGAAAGCTTGGTTTCATGGGGAGAAAGATGGGTATAACTTATAACAAGGCCCATGTAATTCAACTGCTATTCCCTAGTCTTGCCACATACCATGTCTGTATTCAGTTTAAGATGGGGGCAAAAACAAATTTATTCACAAGTGTCGCAAAAAAAATAATTCAGTAGCATTAGGGAAAACAGAAAACCAATGTTGTGTGTGTATGTGTTCTCATCATATGAAAGCTCATAGCTGGTATCAAGATAAAACAAAACCCAACCAAGAGGAGAAAGGACAGATAATAGCAGGTTAGAAATCATTGATATTAATCGCCACACCAAAAAACTTCTCATCCTTGGACAATATCGAGTGATGAAAGAAGCAATGAAACCAAAAACCCACATCCAAAACCAAAGGAATAAAAAAAACCCAGTAGAATTTTCCCAACGAAAATCAAGACCACATGCAGACCAAATCGACAGACTGAAACGAGCTGAAACAAAGATCAGAAATATTGGATCTGAAGGGAAGGAAGGCTGCTGGGAGACAGTCCGAGGCTGAGATTTGAGTACAAGGAGCACACCCTGCCAGAACAACCAGCAGCTACCGGTCCCCAACAACTCTGTTGGTCGCCAGTGGCATACTAAACTCTGCCACCGGAACTGCAGTGTCGCTGCACTACAAAACCTCGCCTCTGGAACCAGCAGTCCAGCAAGTGGGAAAGAGAAAAAAATGGCCAAGTCATCGGCATGTCGCACCCCTTTTTTCTTTATATAAGTAATTTTTTAGGAAAAAACCCAATCCAACCCTGGTTTTATTGATTACCCGGCACAGCAACCCAGAAAAAAACAGAAATTCAACCTAACATAAGTGCACGTGTCCAGGTTCCACCGTCCAACTACTGCTTCTCCTAGGCTGCCTGAGCCTGGCACCACCTATGCAATGCTTTGACTACATTGATTCTACAACATTTGATCTGCAAGATTCTCTAATCAAATTACAGAAAGAGTTATGCTTTTGCAACTAAAGACTAATCCACCAAGTCAGTAGAAAATGACAAAGAAAACCAACATGCTCAGAAGCCATAAATGAAAAACGCACATTCAAAACAAAGGGATTATAAAAACCCATTACAAATTATCAAACGGAAATTAAGACTACCTGCACACCAAAACAACCGACTGAAACGAGCAAAAACAAAGATCACAACCTTTCGATCTTGCGGGAAGGAAGACCAAAGGGAGGAGGCTTGATGCTAAAGTTCGAGTACAAGGAGCACATCCTGCCAAAACTACCAATAGCCATTGGTCACCAATAGCTTCACCCACCGCAGCACTCCACAACCTGCATGCAGAACTAGCAGTCTCGCCGCACTCCACAACCTGGCCTCTGGAACCATTAGTCGAGCAAGTTAAAGGGAGAAAGAGAGAAAACGGGGAGAAGTCTTCGGCGGGTTGCGGGATGCACTCCTTCATTTTTCCTTTATATAAGTTGGTTTTTAAGGGGAAAAGCCGACCCAATCCTGGTTTTACTGACAACCCGACCTGGCAACAAATAAGAAAAAAAGAAACCAACCTGACATAAATGTGGACAGCCAGAAGGCGCCTTGACGCCTGAACTACGCATCCGCTCAAGCGCACGCCCAGGATCCACCACCCGACTAGGGCTTTGCCTAGGTATTCGGAGCCTGGAAAGTGGAAACACATAGATACCGCCTATGCGACGCTTTGACTACATGTGTCCTACTGCACTTGATTTTTCAGGTACTACAATCAAATTACGGTGAAAGCTAAGCAGCCCTTTCTCGCAATTAAAGACAAAGTCGCTAAGTCAATAGTAAACGACGAAGGAAACAAAGAAAGAAGAAAATGACTGCAAAATGAAGTTAAGGACAGAGGCATTTTTCAAGTCAAACCATGAATTTGTCTCAAAGAACTAAAATTTTATTCTCTTAATCAAGAGATTAAAGTATAAGCCTTGATTTTAAGTTTGAGCTCACAAAAAATTTAGCCCCAAATCTAATTTCATCCTTGATTAAACTTAAATAAGAAACATCAATGAACTCAGAGAGAAATCTGAGCTCTACAAATACAATGGTTACTCAACAAACAGATGGCGACAACAACGTGCAACTTGTGTGGGGCTAACTAGAAGGTTAGAGGATGTACATATGACTACGGAACAAAAACCCAAATGGATCACTTTTCTACCTTAGATCTACTTCGCAAAAGGATGGTGACAAGACAAGGACTACAACAGGGTTGAAACAGAATAAATGAAGCAGAGATATACTTCCAGAATGTTGTGTGATCATCCAACAATTCTGACAAAGATAGATTTATTGAACTATGAACCAATCTTTATCATATGGACACGGATGTAAGGAATGAGTGGTTAAATAAGCATAGCAGTGATGAGGATGCTGAGGCGCATGTGTGATGAAAATAGACCAAAATGTTGGAAAATAGTGTATCAAAGGTGGGGTAAAGTGGCACCAATAGAGTAGTGGAAAACTGCTAAGAATGGTTTGGGCATTTTTTGCGCAAGCCAGAGTAGACAATGATACGAAAAGGGCCTCAAATACAAGTTGAAGCATTCCAAAAGAGGGGAAGCCCAAAGAATGTTTGGCCAGTGAGAAAAGACAGGCGGATTTCACCTTAGGACAGGATAAGGGCAATGGAGTGAGTTACAGTCTATCCTAAGGTTTTAAATTTCGGTTTCGTGTCTGGTTTTGGTACAAGCCAAAACCAAAATTTCGACCGAAATGATGCAAAATTTTTGAAATGGTTATTTTTTAAAAGTTTTCTAAATTTAAGTTTTTTATAGTTGTGTATACATATTTATATGAATTGTTTGTATAAAACATACACCAAACACATAGTAAGCTTACACGGACCATGATAACCAAGGTGGAATACCAGTAAATTGAAGAACAAAACTTGATAATCATCATATATTTAATATATTTATATTATTTTCAACACGAAGAAGTCTGAAGAGTACCCACACATGCTCCGATCCAACCATTAGCACTAAAACATCCATTCATGGAGTCATCTGTCCCATACACCCGCTTCGTCCTGCAGGCGACATTAGTCTAGGATTCCCTGAGGAACACATGCGGTACTAGTAGTACAAACTACAGTCGTGGACTGCAAGTAAGAATCAAAAAAATCAAAAAATTTCGTTTTTATGAGCCCTCGATAAGAAATATCATATACAATCTTGATCAGTTGGAAAACTGCAGGGTTATTTCGTGAAATATTCCGAAACATTCTTGAAATCGGCCCTAAAACCCTCCACATTTTGGGTTTCAAAGCCCAACACTTAGAAAAATACAGGGCTGGGTTTAGGGTATGGTGTATTTCAGCTTGATAAACATATTTGGATTTTGTTCTAAATATCTCACCATGACTAGTTAAGAAATATCTCACCATGACTAGTTAAGAAATTCGTATATGCTTTGTAAAAAACTTTGATGTGCATTTCACAAGAGAGAAGATAAAAGAAAAAAAGGGGACAACCAGTAACTCTACAAATTACAACTAATAGTTTCATGAAGATGCAGACAGAGGAGTGATGACGGGTAATGAAAGAGATTGAGCTCTAATATCAAATTGACGATGAGTAATATAAGAGATAGGCATACTAGGTTTAGGAAGGTTTCGCGATGGAACATGAGTAGAAACTTTTTTTGTTGGAATAACATGTTTAGATTTGAGTTTCGAGTATACTTAAACAAGAAAGGTGCGGTATTAATAAGGAAACAAACATGGGATACAGAGATAGTTTATTAGATGTAACGATTCAGGATCAAAAGGCTAAAATATGGTTTGATGGGTATTAAAGGGAGAACAAAATTTTGGTTTACTACAATTTTTCTGCTAAGTCTAATTTTTGGTTAATTGGCATTCCTGACACCGATTTTCAAGTTATATGAAAGTCGGTATCTAGTATGCCAACTTCCATATAAGTTAAATTGGTGATCCGACACCATAAATTTTGAGTTGAATTAACTCAAATTCTTATGATGAGTTCATAAGAATTTGGAGGTTTTCAAAATTGAGTTGAATTAACTCAAAATTGACTTGAATTAATTCAAAATTGAGTTAAGTTAACTCAAATTCTTATGATGGCTTTATAAGAATTTGGGGGTTTTCAAAATTGAGTTTAATTAACTCAAAATTGAGTTGAATTAACTCATTCTTATGATGAGTTCATAAAAATTTGGGTTTTTTTTAAAATTGAGATGAATTAACTCAAACTTGAGTAGAATTATCTCAAATTGAGTAAGATTAATTCAAATTGAGTTGAATGTTAACTCAAATTCTTATGATGGGTTTATAAGAATTTATGAGGTTTTTAAAATTGAGTTAAATTAACTCAAATTGAGTTAAATTAACTCAAAATTGAGTTGAATTAAATCTAAACTTAAACCCTAAACCCTAATATTTTTATTTTTTTTTCCTGATTTTTAAGAATTTTTTGAATTTTTTTCTTTATTTTATTTTTTGTTTCAGTTTATGGGTACGGTATTCCTATACTTTCTAGATAATTTGACTTTTAGGTGATGAAAATTATAATCAACATGTTACTAGATGACTAAAATCATGTATATACATATTTATACTATATATAATTTTTTTTATGTATTTAATAATTACTCGTCACCTGGGCGCTACTTCGCCTAGACAGGCCAAAACGCCTAGGAGTGGCCTAGTCGCCTTGACTATACTGGTTCAACCTATCAACATCGATAAACTCTTCAGAGAAATGTTTTATATGTTCATCACTTTGGAACAACACACTTGAAGGCTCACCTTGGCAATAAATTCCATATTCCTTTAGGCATTTGATAGCATTGCTTCTTATTCTACTTTTTCAGTGATGCATGGAGAATTATTGTTGCAACCCCCATCTCTGATCCATGAGATCTGAGCCCTTTGTTTAGCATTTCATCTTCATCTCCTAATAAAGATCTTCATTATTTGGTTTTGTATCAGCAGTATCCAATCCACATTCAATGTGGTCTCTAGAACAATTCACTTTGCATAACAATAAAGCCTACATCGAACCGCTTCAAATTGTTCAGAAAGATGACCAACATTGTTCCTACTATAGGCTTTTAGTGCATTTTACGGATATCAATTCTCAGGCAAGAATATACATAGGAATAGGATTGCCACACTTCATTAAGCTTTGTCCGGGCAGTGAAAAAATGTAAAGAAGCTGCCTTTCTAATTATCATTCACCGGTTTTCAGTCAAGCTTTACTTGAATTCTCGAAGGATCATCAGAAATGTTACACCCAAGCTCAATCAAATCTAAAGAATATCACATATCCTCCAATTTACAAGACTTGGTAGAGGAGCATGATTGACACCAATTTAATTCGGTATCGGTCTAAATCATTTAAAATCACCATACACAAACAAAGGCCCTACAAAGTTGGTACTAAATCATTTTCAATCCAGCAAAGCTGGAAGGGGTCCAACTTCAAACAATACCAACAAGAGAAACGTTTTAATCAGTCCTTTTGACCCAGTATAATCTTTCACGGATACCATGGTGAGATACCTGTATTAACTCTAGTATAATGGCAAAATTTTATGAAACCCTAGAAATCTTCTTTGAGTACTCAATTAGTTGTGAGAGGAGGGGGGGAAGGGAATCAAACCTGTTGGAAGCTCTTGACAGTCTTGCCGATGCTCCGACCGATCTCTGGGAGCTGCTTTGGGCCGAAGACCAGGGCGGCGACCCCGGCGATCACAGCGAGCTCGGGTACGCCGAGGCCGAACAGGCAGCGGCACCCGAGGCCCCTGGAGGCGGGCACCGCCGCCCTCCTCCTCCCGGAGACCAGGCCGAGCCGCCTCCTCGACAGGCCCCTCCCGCCGTTGCTGAAGAAGACAGAGCTGCACGAAGCCAGGGAAGCATAGTGCGTCGAGGAGGGATTCGTTGGGAGCCAGGACGCCATTAGAGACGTAGAAGAGCAAGAAATCTCCATCTCTCTCTCTCTCTCTCTCTCTCTCTCTCTCTCTCTCTCTCTCTCGCTCTCGCTCTCTCTCAATAATTCGATGCCTTACAATCTGCTCCCCTGTTCTCATTCTAAATAGTTTTTTTTTTCCCAAAATGGCCCCCAATTCTAACGTATTGCTGATCAATTATTTTTTTTTGGGACTAAAGTACCCCCAAGGCTCACTCCCGATTTCAAAAGAATTTGATTCCGCTTCACTGATAATCTGTCTATCTTCTCAATCGCTGACGTTTTAGGAAGAGACACATGGTGCATCATATTTCAATGTCCATGATTGAACCATGGGATGAATCCTAGAGGGATGCCAGTATCAATTTTGCTCAAACAGCCAACCAATTTTGCTCAAAATTGTAGCAATTCTATTTTTTTTTTTTTAGTACATCAGGTAGGTGGATCACGACATTATGATTCTTAGATCCTCCAACATGAGGGCAGTGATGGCATGAGGGGAATCAGTTTCCCAGTAACCCCTCACTCCGGAACGTCTGGCTTCATTAACCAACTAGTGGCCGGGCTTTACAATTGGAGGTCCTAGACACCCACCGGATAGACACCCCTTGTAAGAGATCCCAAGCCTGCATACATGACATTACCAAGTCCTAGTTACCCGTGGAGCATCCTTTTCCCACTACTAACGCATCCTAAGTCTACCAGGCGTCGGTCAGGACTACCACGTTGTGACACCCTCTTGCCCCAAGTGTCTCCAGGGCCCCTCGAAGCGCCCATAACTCAGCCTGTAATGGAGAATCAACCTAACACATGAAGGATGCTGCAATACATATCGAGCCCGAAAAGTGAAAGATAACACCCATGAACCTCCCGCTAGCTCTATCTGTGTACGAAAGGACCCATCTATCCACATGATAAATTGGTACCCCTCCCCTCTATCCTGAGCTTTCAACGAAGCCATATGGTGTCGAACAAATTGTGCAGAGAGGGACACTCCTTGCCGCACCACTGTCATGAACTTCAGATCATGTTGCTCGAAAATTTGCCGACACCTTGCTTTCCAAAACTGCCACATAGCCATAGCTAGTAACTCACACGATAGTGGAGTATCACCCCAACTCCCCCTTCTCGACCCAACACATAGCATTTCTAGTTGAAAGAAATCTAGCCCGGTGACCTTCTTCATGCAATCCCAAAACTCTCTAGCTTTGGGACAAAGCCAGAAAGCATGAGCGATGTCTTCGTCCGGTTCACCGCACCACGGGAATCCTCCAAAACCCATATGAGCCCGATCCCTTAGCATGGTCGCAGTCGGAAGAGCTCCATGAAACAGCTTCCACAAGAAGATATGGATTCTAGGTGGCACCCTCAACTGCCATAACTCCGCTCCTCGCCACTTGGGTTTCAACGGCTCTCCATCGCATTGCACACCTCTCAGTGTAGCAAGCATATGAATGTACCAAGGGCGGAATCCTGGCACCTCGGATTCCAGGCTTTGGATCCGAGACATCACCCGATTCCATCATGACGAAGCCCCTCGCTGTCGCCACTGTAGCATCACCAACCTACTCGACTGTGACAACAGTTTGGCCTACCACCCAGACATCCGAGATTTCATACGGCTGAGCACCATCTGGTACCCAAGGTGAATCCAAGGTTCACTTTCCACTCTAAATCCCAATGATGTCCCCACTCGTCTCCTCATCTTTTTTACTCACACTCCGGGAGTACTTCATGCTGGATTTGTGAGGGCTCACCCGTAGACAAGTACTTTTGGCCACCTTGTCAAACACGGCATGAAGGCCCCATGCATCTAATTTCGTTGCCTGGGTAAAAAACATATAATCATCAACATTTGCTAAGATGGTGATTGAATTCGAGTTTCTATTTGTAATGAACCCATCCATATCGCCCGTATTGACGGCTTTGTCAATTTCCCAATGGATGACCTGTGACACCAACAAGAATAAATATGGTGACAAAGGATCACCTTACAGTAGGCCACAGCTTGGTCAAAAACCCGGCGTGTCTTTGTCATTAATTAACAAGCTCAGACTTGGCGAACGAACACATTGCATAACCCAATCAATCAAATTCCTATGGAATCCTATCTTGCATAGAATTGTTTCCAAGGCATCCCACTATACTCTATCATAGGATTTGTCCAAGTCAACTTTGATTGCCATCAACGCTCGACTCCGAGGGGGAACATGTAAGGAATGAAGGATCTCCTGAGCCAGAACCACACTGTCCCGAATCCTCCGCCTTGGTATAAAGGCATATTGTTCTCCTCTGATGATAGAAGGCAGTAGAATCCGCAAACTATTTGACAATATCTTTGAGATGAATTTATACCTTTGGTTGCACAAACTAATCAGCCTAAACTTGTTCGGCTTCATAGGTATGAGCTTCTTTGGAATGAGAACCACCATAGTATCGTTCCATTGAGGAGGCATACTTCTCGACCGGAAAAATTTCTACACATCACGGGTTACATCTTCCCCAATGAAACTCCAATATTCCTTGTAAAATTTTCCATTGAAGCCATTGGGCTCTGGAGATTTATTGTTTGGTGCTGCAAATACAACCAATCGTATCTCCCCCTCATTCGGTACCCGTACTAGAAATGCATTCATGGTCTCCATGACAATGCTCGGTATATTGTCCAGCAATTGTAGTTATATTCGGACCCCTCCGGTCCACTGTTTTGGAAAGAATCGGCCAGCACCTCTTGGATACGTCGCGAATCAGTAACTTCCTCGTCACCAACCTGCAAATATTGTATATGATTGTGACCTCGGTGCACTTTAGTGCAAGTATGGAAGAAACCAGTATTCCGATCTCCACGCCGCAACCATTGGACCCGGGACTTTTGCGCCTAAAGAAGCTCCTGCTACTCCAACGCCCATTCCAACTGTTCCTTGAACCTTTCCCTCTCTACTGATGCAACTGGATCATGCATATCTACACCTAGCTTCACAAGCCAATCCCATAAGGAATCTATGAGTGAATGAATATTCCCTACTAAATATTTATTCTAGTGCGATAGAGCCCTCCGAATAAACGACAAGTTTGCCTCACAGCCCGAACCCTGTATCCAGTGTTGTTGAATCTCCAGCACACAATCTTTTTGGTTAGACCAAAAATTATGGAATCTCCAAGGAACCCTAGCAGAACGAGTATTGTTGGCCATAGACACCAATACAAGGAAGTGATCGGACACACAACGAGGGAGATGGGTTACCTCAGTGTCATCAACCATCGTGGTACACCGATCATTTAATAAACACCTATCAAGCCTCTCCAAAATTCGAGCTACTCCATGCCCGATTATTACTCCAGTTGTAGGCATCCCCAAAATGCTGAGGATCTTGCAACCCACATACATGGAGCAACTCCAAAAAAGCTTGAGTACTAAAATTGCAGCAATTCAAAACTACAGTAATGAGCACTCCGACTGCCAACCAATTCTAACAGAATTGTTTCAATTCTTGGAGATAATAAATAAGAAAAACCCAGTATTTATTGAATGATAACAGAGATGTTGATTATCTTTATGCCTAATTACGGATGATAGCAATTATAACTAATAAACAAAGAAAAATTAGGCCTAATATAAATGCAATAACACAAAGGTTGATCGATATCATCGAGTATCAAATTATTATGAATCTTTTAAACTTAATTCTAAAAAAAAGAGTATCTTTTTAACCATCGAATTCCTGATGTTGCTGGAAGATCTTATCTCCCCATCATCTGTAAACCTTCGAAAGTAATCACATCCTTACAACCACGATTAGTTTAGTTAGAATTTTTCAAAAGTTATTAACGTTTGTTAACGAATATAACACTTCCATCATTTGTGAGCATTTATAGAATCGACGATGATGATATATTTCCGTCTTAGAGGTCAATAATAAAAGTCATGAATGTTTGGATCGAGGACATGCTTCCCAACCCATCCATTTCTTTGGCGAAACCATAATATTGTACCTACTACATATTGAAATTAAGAAAATAGACAATGTGTACTTAGCAGAAAATAGAATTGTTATCACAAGTAAATAAAAATCAAAATTAGACAATTCTACTTCATCCAATTTTCAAGTTGTTATAAAATTATTACAGATAAAAGATTTTTCACATAATAAAGTTCACCTTCCTGTCTAACCACTTCTTCTTCATGTTACTAGGAGCGCTGAAAAAGATATCAGACCGGCTTTTATCACATCCTAAAAAATGTACAAAATCCATTATTTTCTCATCGGTTAGGCCGTTCTACCCGCTTGATCTCCTACCGTTGTCGTCAGTATTTTGAAAAAAAATATTATTTTTAAGATTTTTTTAAAAGAGTAAAATTGAATCTTTTGTTCATACTTTAATGAATAAGCGATGAGAAATTTTTTTTTAACAAATTGTGCAAAATTTTAAATAGCATATGTGAGGCTTTTATAATTTTTTTTTCTAAAATTGTATATATTTAATTTATTGAGACGAAGCATAAGAATTGGTTAGGCATCAATTCGGAACCGTTTGTTTCTATTCCTAGATCTGTTATTTTAAAAATAACAAATAGTTTTGTTCCGCTGGAACCAAAAGTTGGGAACAATAATTTGTAGTTCCATACATTTTTTTGCCAACCGTCACATTAAACCATCGAATCATATTAGAAATAGAAATTGTCAAAAATACCCTCTTCTAGATGAGGTTTAAGCGGAGCAGGTGTTCCTCATGTTTCTCATGTCAAACACCCCCTTTAGGTGCCGTGATCGTGCCACGTGGACGGTTCTATAGCTACCGGCCGTGCTTCACACCGCTCATCAATCTGGACGGACGGGATATACCCGAGCTGGAGTGCGCTGAAGAGTCAAATGCAATCCACTTAGTGCGAATCACCCTCATCAGATGGCTGAATAAAGCACATGAATCACCCAACTGGGCCCAAGCTATCAGCTAAAGAATAAAGGGTTTTTTTACAAATCAACCCCTATAATCTTCTCTATTTACATATAAACCCCTATAAAATGATAGATACATATAAACCCCTCAATTCATTCACACGTGACACATTGACCCCTGCAGTTAGCTGACATCCAAAATGAGAGAATATTTTTTATTTCATCCTTAATATTTTACCTAAACCCTGTAAATACCCCTCAAATATGAGAATTCTTTGGATTAGATCCAAGTTATATTCGGGTTACGTTGCGTTTGTTTTAGGTTAAGTCCATGTTCAATATAGTTATGTCAATTTAAGTAATTAAAATCATAGGTTAATCAGTTATTTCCCATTTAGATTAATGAAATAACAACCGAACGAAGGAATATTTCGAAACCTTCATTTTGGATGCCAACTAACTGTAGGGGTCGATATATAAATATTGGATGATTTATGGGGTTTATATATAAATATTGACTTTATAGGGGTTATATGTAAATAGACAAGATTATAGGGGTTGATTTGTAGAAAACCCAAGAATAAAATTAAAAAAATCAAAGTACAACATATAATCGATTAATAACAAAAATATTTTTACTTTCACATATTTACATATTACAGTTGATTTTTTTTTTAGATTTCACAAAATAGATATTGAATTTAACCAAATTCATTACATATATTTTCATTAAAAATATTTTCTTCGATACATGTGCATTTTTTACAATTTTTCTAACGATTTTTCATATTTTGGAATCATTGCATGTGTTAATGTAAGGGAATCATATTTGACTCAGTCGGGAGACAAGAGCTATCGGTGCTATGATCCTTTGGCTTGCCGGATCCGTATCTCTCGTCACGTTTTCCTTGTTGAGGATGTCCCATACTTTTCCACTGAGTCCCGGGATCTTCCCTCGCCGCCTGTGCCACCCTCTACACCTCAATTCTGTGACAACCAGAGTGCTAGCAACCCGATTTTTCATGAAAGGACCAAATACATCGAGGGCGACTGTCATTATGTTCGGCAGGAGTTTCTTGCAAACATATCTCATTGCCGTTCATTTCCTCGACAGAGCAGACTTCTGATTTTCTCACAAAGCTCCTGACAATTGCACGATTTCGCCATTTTATAAGTAAACTCTCGGTGCATGATCCACCGTGAGTTTTGAGGGGGAGTGCTAATGTATAGACCGGGTCGGGTTCTATGTACAGTCGGGTCGGGTTGCTTGTGTATTCATGTACATATATATTGGGCTTGAGTCCCTCAATAGAGAGCATCTCATTCTCAAACCGTAGCCGTCATCTCCTAACATCATGATTACCTCATTTTCATTGTGAATAGCCGCTCGTTGTCATTGGAAGCCTAAATGGTCAGCCTGATTGACGTGTCTTGATCACATCCGTCCATTGCACCCAGTCCCGATCGATGACTAGTGAATCGTATTTAACCCGAACCGACAGACAAAGTGACGCTATGATCGGATGCCATGTCAATCGGGCTAACCGTTGGGGGCAAAGGCTTTGGGTTAAATAGCACTTCTCGTAGATAACTAATAAATAACCTAGAGCCACACGGTTAAGGACTCCTTGCAGCCTTAGTCTCTATCATGTATGTATAGAGAAAGTATGTAAAACTTTATGGTTGAATAGTATTTCCCACTTTCTGTTCACCCCTGGTTCTCCACTTCTTGGTAGGGCAACACGATAAACAAGTATCAAAGAAGTATAATCCTTACCACGTGGGCCACGTGGCAAAAAATCCAAAAGTCAAGTTTTCTGTCATTTGTTTTTGTCACCCTGGGAGCAGAGGGGGCAACTTATAAGATGTTTGTTGTTTTGGTGGCATATAAATGATACAAGGTAAGGAAGTTTGGAGAGAGAGAGAGAGAGAGAGAGAGAGAGAGAGAGAGAGAGAGAGAGAGAGAGAGAGAGAGAGAGAGAGAGAGAGAGAGAGAGAGAGAGAGAGAGAGAGAGATATTAAATGATTAATAAATACTTTTTTATTCAATTTATAGTTAAATTTGGTACATCAACCATGTATATATACACTGGCTCCGTTTGGTTCGAAGTATCCGATGAGGTATAATGGTTATGAGGTATTCGCCTTACCGTTCATTTTGTGGTATTGAGTTGCCTCAATTATGAGGTATCTCGGGGACACCAAATCAACTTACTGCATCGAATACTGCTAAACAAATACGTAAGTCATACATGGTATTCTAAATACTTACCTCAAAGCGACTTATTGCAGTGGATGCTTCGAACCAAACGAAGCCTAGTTGTTGATAAGATAAGGTAACGCTTGAAAGTGACCTCTTTTACAACTCAAACTCTATCACAAATTAAATTAAAGCACTAATAGCCAACTTTAGAGTCTATCCAACCCAAGGCGGGTGAAGACGTTGTCTTGCTGCCGCGATGGTGATGACATTTGTCTTCTGCCTCGTCCTTGTCCGGATCCGAGATGATGGAGATTCTATTGCATCCCGAGCATGAGGTCGTGGATCTGTGATGGCATCTTCTACTGGCTTCCGAGGAGCCCTAAGAGGATGCCATCTTGGAGAGTTGATCTATGTGGGCCCTCTCTCGATGATTGATTTTCACTAGCTTCGGGGATTTTTGGGGAGGCGCCCAAGATGTCGCATTCTTTCGTGATGACTCGGCCATCCTCTCCATGTGACCTTAAGGGTGAGAGCTTGTTGATGGCAAGTAGTATGCCGCTGGACCGACACCATCTTTGCTGCAAGTTGGTGGGCTTAGTTGCTCGTGGCTTCGGGGCTTTTAACCTTGTGGATTTGGACGTGGGTGTATTCTTCTTGACATGCCCCACGGTGGGCGTCATATTATGGGTACGATTTTTTGGGGTAAACCCACCCACAAGAGATGTAACCCACTTTCTTGGAAGTGGTGACTTGGAGCTCCTCCTTCTTTTCTCGTCTTACGACGAATAGGTCGATGAAGATGATGTACCGAGGGCTTCGACGGTTTGGAGACCCTACATTTAACATTGGTCTCGAGCAAGGGATATAGGAAGGTCTGAGGCCCTTAGAATGGGTGTCCATAGATGTATCTCCCTAATCTAGGTGGAAGGGTCTTTGGAGAAGCTAGAAGGATGGTGAGAGACAACGAGAGTCTTAGACATAAAGATTGATTCATACAAGTGGGCAAAACCTTTACCCGTAGGATTACAAAGGATCAGTCTTTTTTTTAGTACCCCTACCCCTCCTTTTATAGGAAAACCTGGAGGAGGGTGGCCTATTATTACAATACACGTGTCCCCATGTGGGCGATTTTTATAGGTCACAAGCTAGAACCATCCCTCTTCGAAAGTTATCCTCTTTGAGTCGGTTTAGAAGCTCGTATTCTGAGCATGTATGGGTGTTGCCCGGTGAATCGTCTACGGGTTGTTATTCCTTTTATGGCGAGATGGCGTTCTGCTGCATTTGCTTTGGGAACGGGATCTCACGGAGAGGTGTCTAAGGAGACCTATCTCTTTGTTGGGGTACCTACCGCACCCGGTATCTCTTTTTCTCCTCGATGGGGCAACTCTGAGATGGTTATGACCAGGTCTCGAATGGTGGGGTTGTCTCGAATGATGGGGCAACTCTGAGATGGTTACGCCCTTGCCCATACCAGTTGTGTTGCGTTGAAAGTCTAAGCTGTGCGCTGCGCCGAAGGCACCCGCTGCATGCCCATCGACACGGGCTTCCACTAGTGTTTTTTTTTTAAAAAAAGAAGCGACTTAGTGTTGAGTCCTTTTAGCAGCTGCTATATTAGCTAAAGGACAGGCTACGTTTCAATATTGCACCAAGTCCCTTCCGAACTTTGCATGCTACAGTAAGTCTCTCATCCTTATTTATCCCCTCACATGCTACAGATAGAGTATCCATTCGCTGGTTTGACACTATACATGTAGTGGTTGCTACAGTTATTTCGCTATAGTTGCTACAGTGATTTCACTGTAGCTGTTATAGTGAAATCACTGTAGCAAGAGTATCAATTAATTCGATCCGGTAAGAGTATCAATTTAGCGAATTGACCATTGCTACAATGATTTCACTATAGCAATATTATCAATTAGCCGAATGGATACTCTTGCTACAGTGAAATCACTGTAGCAATCGCAACATGCACAGTGTCACCCAGTGAATAGATACTCTCATTGCTGACGAATGGATACTCTTTTCGTAGACGAATGTATACTCTTGCCCGCTATAGTGCTTTCACTGTAGTAGCTACAGTGAAATCACTATAGCAATCGCTACATGTATAGGTTAATCGACGAAGGAATACTCATTACTGAAAACGAATGGATACTCTTGCTGGAGTGGCAGTTTTGTAATTTAAAGGATAGAAAAAAGTCAATATTTTTGGTTAAGAACTTGCTGTGGGTGCAAAAATTATATCGGACCGGATCAGAGCGGTATGGGCCCCACGCAACGGCCCAAGTGGGTAAGCTCGCCCGGGCTCATGGGCCCACTCTACGGGGCTCGCAGATCAAGCCCTCCCCCTTATTGGGCCCAAACAACGGCCCAGCAAGGAGGCCCAGAACCAGTGCCACGTCATCATCGCCACATCATCACTGGCCCATATTGGGCATATGCCTATGCTATAAAAGGACCCCCAAGGTATCCAGGAAAGGGGTTGATCATTCAATCAGAGGAGGAGGATTCCAGAGCAATGTGCTAGAGCTCAATTCTCCCCTTCTTGTTTCTCTTCTAGTTGCTCCGCTCAACCCCACTGTACGAAGCTTCTCTTGGCCCGTCAAGAGAACGCTCCACCCCTCATTTTACTCAAATTATAGTGAAGATCAGGTGACACCTCTCGTCCGGAGACATAGGTCGTAAGACCGAACTTCGACAACAACTCCACGTGTTATTTTTCTCCTTCTCAACTTTCTAATCTCTAACATACAAACAATCCAATTCAATCAAGGCTGTGGGGCGGGATTCTCGATCAAGGCGGCTCGAAAATTTCCCCCACACTTGCTATACAAACGTGTCATTCGAGAGGGACTTTAGCTAATATCCTAACAAGTTGTATCCTTTAGCTTAAATAACGACTTGTAGAAGGACTAATTAACCTTAAAAAAAAGAATATTTGATGTTATGGACAATTTTGTCACAAACTAATTGTTTCACATGTGCCAGTGGCCTAGTGGTCATATGGTCACATTTTTCAGGCACTGCACCTAGTCCACAAACTTTGGAGGACTATATAAAATATCTATTATAGGGATGGGAATCGAACGGGCTCAAAAAAATTTTATCCGTTGGATCTATCTGATCGAACGAACTAATTTTTTTTCGCTGTAGTGGCTAACAGCAAAATTTTTTTTGGCCGTCCCGATCGGATGGATCCAACGGATGAGATTGATCCGAATGATCCAAAACACTGTTACCTGTAGTCACTACAGCAACAGTGATTTGGGCTACTCCGGATGAATTTCATCCGTTGGATCCATCTGACCGAAGCAGCACATGGCATCCTATCACTACTCTCACGTTATAAACGTATGCTTGTCCATATGCTTTATTGGCCTATAAGTATGATCGTTTGTAGAAACATCTCTACACGCAATTGGTAGAGCTGAAGGATCTTCGGCTTTGTTTCCAGACCATCCGGACAGCCATGGCCGGTGCTTCCAGGCATTTGCCCCTCCTTTCTGCTGCCTTCTCGAAAAAGCTCGCCGCCGCTCCCTCCCTCTGCCCTCCCACAAGCCCGGCCCTCGGCGCCCTCCGGCGGCTTCGCTGATCCCCACCCCGGCTCTGGGGATCTCCCGAGACCTTCTCCCGACTGAAGGGATCAAGGGCAGGTAAGCAACTTCTGACTCTCCCTTCTGCATGGATTCTGAGTTGGAGGTCGGTCGCAACTCATTTCGGTTATTTTGTAACAGTACTGAGCTCCAACAGTTGTTGGAGCAGTGGGCTCCGACATGCTGATGTGGCAATCAATGATTGGATCATATTCCACTGTCATGAAATAAACAGATTTTTAATAAAGGTAATCGTATTCGTATCCCAAAAATACTTCACATACATCGTTTCTTTCTCAAAAATTGATTCCCACCTCATACCGTGGCTTGCTTCTTTCCTCCCCTTCCACATCGCCGGTGACACCACCATCGGAGCTACCACCACTTATCCTCCTTATCCATCACCACTGAGCCGCCGTTGAGCCTGCAGCCGAAGCCACCTCCTCCCCCTTCCGAGGATCTTTTCTTGTTCGCTTGAGTCGCCCGACCTCCATCTCCTCTCTAGCCGCCCATTCTCCATCGGGGTTGAGATCTACCGGCCACTGACGAAACACCAAGGGGGCCCCCATCATAAGGGCCGAGTGATTAAACGGGTGGAGACAGCTTTCATTTATCGGTCCCCCAACCACCCGATGTTCGGGCGACTATTTTAAGCCATTTCGTGATAATATGGGCCTCCACATGATAGGTTATGGAGTAGTAGGTCCTAAATGTATCAAATAGATACAGTTACAATC
Organism: Chamaelirium japonicum; assembly: GCA_947650365.1. Classification (NCBI taxonomy): domain Eukaryota; kingdom Viridiplantae; phylum Streptophyta; class Magnoliopsida; order Liliales; family Melanthiaceae; genus Chamaelirium; species Chamaelirium japonicum. The sequence goes on from OX393552.1 coordinate 20,472,677, forward strand.
ACTGATTGTCACATAAGGTGTTGAGAGGGTTTTTTTTCTTTTTTCTTTTTGCGAAAACATGAGGTGTTGGAGTTGGAGCCAAAGTTTTTGTTCACCAACTTTTTGGTTGAAAAAAAAAAACATGGGGGTAGTGGCCCCCATCATTTAGAGCGTGCTGATAGGTCCTGGGCAAAGATTGTAGCGTACGCAGGATGTACTGAAAATTCCTCCTAGATGGGGACCACCGATGATTCAACTACTGAACAACAAAATTTATGTCATTTTATCCATATTTAAGTGGGGCCCAATGGATGGTTCGTTCGCTAGGGATGCTCTAAAGCATTACTTGGAAAAAAAAAAAAGTACCCCTATTTACAAATACAAATTAATAAAGGGAAATTTTATTCATACCCCAAAAATATGTAATTAACCCCCATTGCCGACAAGCTTGAACACACCCCCAAATTTTTTTTTTTTTTTATCATACCCATTTCTATCCCAAAAATAACCCTTCCCTCTTCCTCCCCCACCTTGAATACACCCCAGTTAAATGGCCACTCCATCTTGGTCATACCCCATTCCTTTTTGATGTTGAAGCCCTATGAGTATAGGAACGTGAGGAGGGTTAGTTTGATCTTCTGTCATTCATTGGTGGCTTGATAGGAGAGATTGCTAGAGGGGTTAGGTCTCGTATGGAGGAATCCGATCGAAAAAAGTGGGATCTTCGAGCTCTGTTGCCGTCTGTGGAGGAATTCGATCGGGGGAAGTTGGATCTTTGAGCATGTTCTCGATGTCGCTGCCAATGATGCCATAGCTATTGCCATCGCCACCGTTCAATTCTTTCAAATTGCAGTCGATGCCCCCAAAAGGTTCTGTATAGGTTTTAGTTGGATGTGAGGTATCAGATAAGGGTATAAATAATATTTTAATTTTTTTAATAAGTTATGTGAAAAGTGTGGAAAATGGGGGCTAGTTATAGATTTTTGGGTATGAATAAAATTTCCCTTAATAAAACAAATAAAATAATAGAGAAATTGCTGTTAGGTCCTCAACCAAATTGTATTTACGATTAGGACGGGTAGGGAAATGCTTTAGCATTAGGTCTTTTCATTTGGAATTAGAATTTTTTTTAAAAAATATCCATTCCTACCCCCTACATGCAGCTGTGTAGGAAAAATCACAATAGAAGAATAAGTAAAGCAAAGTAACAATTCTTAGAAAATAATATTCATTGTAGTCGTTACAGTGATTCACTGTAGCAGATAGTAGCAATATATAACGTACTGTAGCAAAGAGTAACAATCTACAAAGTACTATAGCAAAAAGTAGTAATCTGAAAATACTATAGCAAAGAGTAATAATCTTGAAAATATTGTAACAAAATTAGTGTTGCCTTTGGTATTATGTGGGATATATATAGACCCACCCTTAGTAAAAGCTGAAAATATTTTTTTTATACATATGTGGATGCCGAAACACGCGATCTAGT